>CAXAMN010021596.1:795608-843532 GCA_963970005.1 Durusdinium trenchii | reverse complement strand
AGCAAGTAGATGCAAGTAGGATTTGAAATCTGAGTGCATGACAGTGTACGATTGTACTATTAGTTTACATTAGTTTACTATATTGTACTAGTTGTGTTGGCAATTTTATAGGTTGTAGCCGCCCGCACCATGCCTCACCTTCCTTTCCAAGTATGAATTGTATTGTATTGAAACTCTAATAAACGTTATAATTTGCAATCAGCATTCGGATAATTGACTAGAACAGAAAGGCGCCTTTTGCATCACCAAGCATTCAGGCATGCCAAAAGTCCTTCCCAAGCTGTTGGAAGAAGCATCGCCTGAAGAGCGGGCAGATCGAGAGTTTGTTTTGAAGGCCGGGGAAGACTGCTATCTGCACAGTTGGACATGCGACATATCTTTCCAAGGACCCAAGATGGTTCAGTCATTTGATGTAAAGAATGAGCTAGAAGCAGCCAAACCAGCTTCCGTCTTCGATTGTCTTCAAGGTTTGAGACACTGATTGCACCAAAGGCACTTCGTCTCCGGGGCCCTGAACTGCGCCATGTGGATGAAAAACTCCGCCGCTTGGAAAGGTCTTTTTTGTCGAGTCGAGTCCATTTAAGTTTTGTCAGCCTTGCTTCTGGAGTCAGAATGTTAGCTGCGATGTTGAAGTTGAACTCATTCCTTTGGAGTCCCTGATTGACAAGACTTGACAGATCTTGACAGATGGGTCAGTCAACAGCTTGCATCATTCATAGTGTCCAAAACCAGATTTGTGTAGCAGTCTGAAACTGGATAATGCAAGCCTTCAGGCCCTGAGGAAAATCACAAGAGGATTAACACTTGTACAAGTCTAGGGATTGTTTGGACATGTCCCTGGATATGTGTAGACAGAAAAGGTTGCGTTGCTGCAAGCTGCAAACAAATCATCGAAACAAGGATTAGACAAAGAGGTCATCTTGGCAGCAGTCACACAGGCTGGGCAGGTTCGACGCTTGTGTTGTTCTGTTTAAATGGCATGATCCTTTCCAAGCAAATTCAAAACAAAAACACTGGACCAAGACTGTGGTTTCTTCTGTGTTTGCTCCACTCTCTCAAAGATAAAGATATCAAACAGAGGCACGTGTTTTAGCATGTACAATGTATATGCTGCAGTGTGCGAAGGACAATGTATTCCGATTGGGAAAGAAGAAGAATCGAAAACGGCTTATATAATAGCCGCCAAGATATACCAAAATCAACCACGTAACCTCGATTGTTTTGCAGGGATGTCCAGATGTGAAAATGGGCCTGCTGGTCCAGGAAGAGTTTTACAATTACAAAGACTTAGCAGTAGCAGCAAGAAGCTACTAGTAGCAGGGGCCTGGGCATGACTACTAGGAGCAAGGGCATTGCTACTAGCAGCAAGAAGCTATTAGGAACAAGGGCATTACTGTACTACTAGTAGCAAGTGCATTGCTACTAGTAGCAAATCGTGAACACTCTATTTTGGAGGATTGGATTGCCTTGGACTATGTCCCCAAAGAGATGCTCCAGGACCAAACAGTTGGAGGCAAATCTATATACATCCAAGAGTCTTAGGACACACATCACCATCCGTACACGTCCTTTTCCACTTGAGTTGAATTGTTAAGCAGGGTGCAATAGTTGCAAGCACAATATATGGCCCCTTCTTTGGAGTTTTTCCGAGGCTGAAGGACTTCTGGGATCCTTCCAAATTTACCAGCTTCTTTTCCCCAACACATCCCAACATCAACACCTAGGAGTCAGGAGTAGGGATAGGTGGCATGTCAGTTTTTGATGATTCGTCACAGGTGTTTGTAGCCATCGGATTTTCCCAGAAGGGAACGTATTCCTATCCTCGTAGTCCTGATGTTCCAGGCTAGAAAATCTGTGCAGGATCGCGATGTCATCCTGGCGGGTCTACAGCAGGACTGGGAGGCCTTCAGAGTCTGCAAAAAGCCAACACCCAGATTGTCTCACGCCGAACGAATACAGGCCATAACCTACGCAGCTGCAGACCTTCTTAAAGATGAGGAGGCTGGATGCGTAGCGTTTCTGACAGCCTGAGGCAACTCTTGAGATGGGGTACAAGACAAGCGAACACTTTGATTGTTTGCTAAGACCCGATGCAATCACAAGCTCAAGTGTCTTTGTTGGAACTCGCTGTTGCTGCTAGTCTCAGCACGCAAAATATCGCAAAAGATCACAAGAGTGTTTATATAATGATTGGATAAGTGATGATAGGGCCCTGGGTTTGAGGTCCTATACTGACATGTTGATGCTTTGATTCGGCATATCAATACAACATGTGCCTGGAAACCTGTCACGAGTAGCAGGATGCAAACGACAGGGCAATGGCAGAGCGAAGCACACCTTAAACGTGTGGAGATACCGATGGAATAATGCTGATCGGTTTGGTAATGTTTTTGGCTGTCCAAGCGTCAAAACTGTAGTACAGTAGGCGATGCTTTGTCCTGTTTGTACTTGTAGCTTTTGTGCTACATGAGGGGCTGCTGCTAGTTCTACTTCCAACAGTTTTTTACCTTTGTACGTTACTACACCTCCCAACAAGCCTTCTCTCAAGAACCACAGCTTGCTTCATAAATCCGACCCCAAGCGTTGAGCCCAGTTTGGAGATGATTAACTCACATCTCCACAGGTTGTGATCGGTGCGCTGCAAGGGTCAGCGATGGCCTTGCAAACGATTCCACAGGCAGCATTTGATCTATGATCTGCGTGTGTCTTCTGGAGCCACAATCCAAAAGTGGGGCCAGAGTCCATAAAACTAATGTCGTGATTCATCGAAAGGATATTGATCTCACTCTCACGCGATTTGGTTCATTTTGGAGTATATAATTGTGGTTCTTAGCAAATATTATCAGTGGGTGTGGCACAAAGTTGGCACAAAGGGACGGACATCAATGGTTTGACTCACCATGGCAGCCAGGAGATGTGGTTCGTCCCCTCGGTGAGAGAAGCCCTGCTGGACTCCCTCCGCCGAAACGTAGATCCGCTGAGGAACTGCCCAAAGGCGCAGCTGAATCTTTATGACAGGGAGGAGTGGAACCAAGTCTTGCTGAAGCTGTAGTCAAACTTGATTTGCTTGGCGTGCCTCCCATACACCAGCTGGGTTGCAAAACAGGAACACGGAACTGTGCTGGTCACCAAACTGCTTTTGGGGTTTGAAGTTTCTCTGGTACGGATGGGTGCATGGCCAGACTACCCAAATTGTGTTAATGAGGGACCATATGTTTGCAGAATTGGGGCCTATCGACTCAATGCATTGGGCGGTGATACTGAGGCAGAATATCCTGCTAGATCTTGGTAACAGAGTTGTGAAAACACTTTTTTGCTGACAGGTATTTCATCATCTCAAGCTCCAATTGGACCCCAACAATTTGGTGAAAGAAGCATGCTCGCAAAAGGTTCCAATCACTTGAAAAGGAACATAGACCCAAATTGTTCTGCAGTCAGTATTCAATATTATTCACAGGATCAGAGAAACAGCTCAGAATCAGGGAAACAGTTTTTCTTTAATTCACCTACACGGATGGCAAAGTTACAACTCGCTCCAGGCAATTCACAAAGATCCTGCCGTCATGCTTGAGGCTGGAGGGAGCTTCTTGGAAAGGAGTTTGATGTTGCAATGTTCGTTTTGTCTAGAGAAACCACGCACCCAAAGGCACTACGATTTGAATATTATTGTTAAACTGTGATTCTCTTGTAGGACATTCTTGTGCCACACTGTGCAGGACACTCTCTTCTGGGGCATGGGGCCCTCTTGCGTGACACTCTTGTAGGGAACCTTTTGTGTTGGACTGTTCCAGGACACACCTGTGTTACACACTTAGAACTCGACTCTATTTGTGACTCTCCTGTACAATGCCTTGTGCAACACTCTTGTAGGATGCTTTTGTGACGACATTCTTAAATTCTTGCTTGATGCTCGTGTAGAGCACTCTTGCACGACGCAGACATCAACACAACGTCGAGCCGAACACAACCCCAAAACCCTAGAACTAAACGAGAACCCTTCGGTGTACACATTCGGGCAAATAGATATCAATTAGACATTCGATTCTCTAACATTATGTTTCGTTGTGTCGTTGGTGTCCTCTCAGTCCTCCCTCTTGGGTTTTGTTCTGCTCAGCCGTATCTAGCAGGCGCTCAAGCTCCGGCCGAAATTTCTGGAACTTTGTGAACCAGAATTGCTGGCAGATCACGGTTTCGTGCTTTCTGCTGCAGCTTGGCTTTGCCTTTGCGAACAGTGCACATGCTATGAACAACATTCAAAGGAATAACATTACACTATTTTTTGTATTATATACGGTAATTATATACACATAGTTTATCATATTACCACATTGTGGAAATCATTAAAATGTTCAAGGGGTGTACGTGAAATTGGACAAGAAAGACTCCCCAAGACTGTGCCTTCGTCCAGCGGACAAAGGTGAAAGGCAATTGGGAAGTCTTGGAATTCCTTCCAAAGCACTTTGCTTCCGATAGAGAGGTGTGGAGAAGTCAGGAAGTGTTTCTGAATGGTTGGACAATTTTATGAGGCTCATGCTTTTGCAAACCTCACTAGCAGCAATCCAGTCTTGTGGTGTTCCCAGATTATTGTGTTTGTCAGCTGCTTCTGCACGAAAGCATGGTGATGCTCAATCACCTCAGTCAGGACTGAAAGATGACTGCTAAACTAAAGAACTCAATGGAAGGAGTAGATTGAGCTGATGCACACCCAATGCAACAGTCAGTAGCTTGATGCACTGGTTGCTTTGCAAATTCTACAGTTTGAATCCATTTTAAGACTTCTTCACAAACTGTCTAATCCATTCTTTTGTCCAGGTAGTTGCAGCAGCCTTGGCACAAAGCCCGTATGCATTGCGCTTGGCAAGTCAGGTCAGTGTTTGGGGGTTCCGGATTGTTGTTTCTGGGGTCCTGCCAGAGTGCAAACTGTAAAGGCACACAGCACAACGTGGCATGGTCATCATTGCAATAGGATGTGTGCTTTGATGCACGTTTGTGGCTATATTGGGTGGTATTTTGATGTATTTTGTCTCAAACGCGGGGTCCGTGTGCCAAAGCCAACTGCAAGGAGCTGCGTGGAGACAGAGATTTGGTGCTGGGCTGTGTACAAAAGGACTGGACCATAAAGCCTTGTTCTGTTTGCTGTCATTTTCAGCACGATACCATGTCCATTTCGCTGCCTTTTTCCAGTAGTTTGTTGAGAGCAGGCATTTGAGGACTTGCTGTAGTAGCCATGTTCAAGGTGCATTTCCTTAGAACAGTTTAGCTTAGCATGTGAGAGGCCAAATGTCAGTCACAAGGACCTTACAAACCTTATGTTGAGTTGAATAAAGACTCGCAGGGGTCTGGTGCATTGCGCTACGCTGCACCAGATCTACTTGCTGATCAAGAGGCAATGAGGGTTTAATGCAGCATTCCCAGTTCACTTGCTGCGAGGGCATGCGTTCACTTGCTTTTTCAGGCTTCACTCCAAAAGCATCATCATGTGTCCAAATCTGGAAACATGCCGTTGCCATGTGAGATCTTGGCAGCTGCAGTGCAACAAGATGTGCACTGCCTGCGTCAAGCCAAAGAGAACTTGAAGGATGACAAGGACTGCGCCGAGAGTTGCGTGACAGGGCCAGGCACTGCTAGACGGGCTATACAGCCAGACAGGTTGAAGTTCCAAGCCAGAGCTTTTGATCAATTTTGAAGACTGAATTGCTTTCAACCAGCTCTCGATTTGCATCTATTGTAATAACTGAGTCAGAATGCTTTGAGCCGTTTTGCAGCCGAGAAGTGCTGTGCGGCTTGCAACGAATTAGGTCCACAGATCCATTTCACAAATCGCGGCGTCAGGATCTCATTCTTCAGGCTGTGAAATCCAACGGCATTGCCTTGCAATACGCCTCTCCAAGGCTGCAAGATGACCTTGAGGTCGGGTGTGAACAGACAATTCCAGGTGATTCCGAGTTTGAATGAGAACCTATTATTATAAGTGTAATCATTTATATATATAAGTTAGTGTATTTGTGGTTCATGATGACAAATTCGAAGGATAAGAGTGTTTTTCTTGTGACAAGAGGATGTTTTGAAGTAGTTAATATTACTACAGTATATATACTGTACTCATTATATTCATTATATAGCAATTCAATAATATTACTAGATATATCACTATTATTTCATATAGTCATTACAGTAATAAAGACCCTCTCAAAATGAGGGGCCACACAAGTCATTCTAGTTTAGCAGGCACATTCTTTTGTTGTTGCCATTGTGCTTGCTCCGGATTAGGTATGGCTTGTTGCTGTTCTTCTTCGTCCTGTTCTCCTTCTTCACATGCGGTGACACCATGTGACACCAGTGAAACCTGCTGACAACATTCAACAACCGCCAGACAAGCCTTCCTCAAGTGAAATCATGGCTCAGGTGGTTTTAGAAGCAGTTGCTCAGCGGCTTGGCGCCATATTGAAGGATTTGGCAGGGCATTGTTTGATAGCTACAGATTGATGCAAATGGGTGCCATGTCGTTGATTCGACCAGTGTTTGCTTCTTTGCAAGTCTTTGTGTTTCCGTACATTTCGTTCATCCAGCTTGTTGGTTTGAGTCACGGCGGTCAAAATATGATCGCATGACATGAGTGCAAAGGGCGATGCATGGCATACTGCAAACATCTGCAAACACAAGTGCTCAGATTGCCTCAAACTTGAAGGTGTTTAGCATCCATGAGCTCAACTGACCGCCAAGGTCAGGCCATGCCTTGGAGTTTGCCTCCACAACACTGCGCCAGGAACGCCGCGTGGTGCTGGCAGCCGTGCACTGCAGCGGCCGAAGCGCAGTAGCCTTTGCCTCCAAGGTGTGGCAAGATGCTGAAAATGAAGAGAAGAACGAGGTGCTGAAAATGTAAAGCGATGCACTTGTTACTAGTAAAGAACGGCTAGTGTAGGGGCCAGATTTCTATCTATCGGTGTTTCCTAGTTGAGATCATCAAAGGAAGTGCCCAGGATAAAGTTCCAAATTACGAACAGCTGCAGTCGGAGTGTTCTTTTTCCAGCTGAATCTGTTGCGCAGTCCATTTAGTAAAGCGAAGTGGCGGGTTGTCGGGGACGGACGAGCGGCTGCGGAAGGGTTCTAAGGGGGCACTGAAGCGGTCAGTTCAAAACGCATTAAAGTACTGTTACTGTATATAAAAGTGCTCTACGGGGATGCTTCAGAAAAGTCATCAAAAGTACAGATAGATATTTCCAGAGAAAAGTATAAAGGTCGAGATTTCCAGAGGAAAGCAGCGACACGTTGAGAGACAAGGACCGTAAAGCGCAAGACTTTCTAGGGACAAGTAGCTCAAAGTAGAGACCCCCGAGTGAAAGTTTAAACAGAAGAGTTGAGTAGAGTGACAGTTTAAACAGATGATTAGAGATTTCTATCAAAGTTGTAGTTGTCTACAGGAGATTCTGTGGTGCGTTCCTAATGTGGTGGTAAAGTGACAGTTAAGTCAGTTAAGTAAGTAGGTTTCTATGCGATGACGCGAGGGTTTCCCGATACCTCAACGCCTCTTGACTTGCAGCCGGGTATGTGAGGTGACAAGTTGTGCACTGATGAGTAAAAAGACTACAGCCGGACCAACAGAATCCCAAGTGGTCTAGGTAAAGAGTACCCAGTCAAACGAGTGCCACGCACCAAAACGCAACTAATTCACGGAAGAGTGTTCTTTTTTTTGGCCCACCCTCACTTGGTTAAGAGGCGCATACTTAATTAAGTAAGGCTAGTAGCTTAAGCAATCTATTAGCTACTGGATGCAGGATAGCCATGGATAGCCCACGCTCGCACTTATTTGGTTCCTAGAATTTTACCGTAGGATATTGTTTACAATTGTTCAAGCGGCATTGCTGAACAGATTTTAGCAGTGGCAGTGGTGAGATTGTATCAAGGAGCAACTTCAAGCACTACACTTCACCACATCGAGTGATCATCACAGAGTGCCACTCTACAGTCCATCGCATTGCAAGCCACCACATTAAACTTCACCACGCTACACTTCACCCCACACTTTACCACATCACAAATTACCCGACTGCACTTTACATAGCTACACTTCACATCACTAATCACCACTCCACATTTCACCAAATCAATCAACACCACGCTTTATTTCACCACCCACAACCCGTCAGAATACATGTCACCAGATCACAAACCACCACATCAGATATCATCAGGTGGCCCTTCATCAACTCACATCACGAATGTCTTCACAGCGATCACACGTCCTCTGGATTCCTATGGCTTTATACTTTCTGAAGCTTCAAACAACCAAAGGAAAGACCATGATGGATACTGATATTGTGGTCCAGGAACTAACATCTAAAGTTGAAAGAGGTATGAGTTTGGAGAGTTTTTTTCAAGAATATATAATATGTGCAGGATTGTTTTTGTTGACCCCTCTTGCTTTTGAATCCGATGTTTGTTTGCTATGTCAAGCTTTTACAGGAGCTTCGCTCAGACGTAGAAGTGCTCCGTGCAGCGCGCGCGGGCGGAGGCTATGATGCGCCCTTTGGGATCAATTCTTTTACCCATGTTTGCCAATTTGCAACCCAATTGAGAAATGCATATTGCATACTCCCTATGGTGAGAAGGACACCGCGCTGGAATAATTTGCTGAAACTGGGAATGGTTGACTGTGTGAAGTGTTGGCCAGTCACCGAAAGGAAAGTAACGCGTGAGGCATTGGAGAGTCTCAGTGAAGTATTGTTGCATATGATCTTATGGGGTCTTGGTTTGCTTCGGGATGATGGTCAGAAAACGGAAGGTCGTCACAAGACAAGTATTTTAGAACGTAAATGCAAACAACGAAGGCTTGAAAGACTGGTATTCACCCTTTTTCTCAACCGAGTGAACTTTTGGCAACTAGAATATTGCAATAATTTGCAATACTAAAGATTGACATTTGCCATATTTGGTTCTGTTTCATGACTAGAATGCCATGTTTGGTTCTGTGTCCAGGGTGTTGACTGGGGTACAAGCGCCGCGTCCAGAAGGACATTGCTCCCAGGTCCAGATGATTTGTCGCCAATCTGATAGGTAGGGGGCCTTACCATGGTCGATCGAGTTTTTAGAATCCAAGTAAAATGACACATAGTTGATGCCTTTGATTTGCCCAAAGTCGACCATTTGCTGTAGATGTTGGCAGCGTTTATACCCCTGGCTTGCGCAAATCCAGTGCGTTCCTTCAAAGTGCCAGTGCCAGCTCATTTCCCTTTCGTTTTGTCAAAGCGCGGCCAGGTGTTCACTCTTTCTTGAAGGCCTGGGAGCAGACTGTGTTTTTTTTGCCGACACTCTCCAACAGTTTTGGAAACCCAAGAATGACAGGCAAAAGGATGCAGCACAGTTGGTGCAATGCTACCTGTTTGCAATTTGCTTTTAAAGACAGTCAGTCCATGGCCATGGTTTGCGTGAACCACAGAAATGAAATCGAAGAGAAAAAGAATCACCACGGCGTGACGGGTCTGTGTTTCAGCATTGCACGCCAGGCAGCCGCCAACAATGTCCCCTTTGGTGCAAAATGGAATTTGCCACCCCGGTGTTTTCCGCACCGCGGGATTACTTTTCCTGCTTTGGGCGAGATGTGCCGAGCGCACCGGGTTTTCTGGAGTTTAGTTGCCATTCAGAAATTCAGAGGTGTCGTTCAATCAACCTGAGCACATTGAAAGAACATCGGCATATGCCGCTTTCTGGTGGTTGGAACAGCCTGGTGCTGGCAGGGTCTAACTTCCCTTATGCCACAGAGATTGTGAAGAAACTCAACCAGGCGCATTTGACATTTTGGATGTTGGCCAGTGCGCAAATAGGGGCAGCTTTGTGTTTGTGATATTTAATGGCCACTGGATGAAATTGGTAATTTGTAGTTCGGGTTCATGCTAGTGACTAGTGCATCCTTCACGAAGAAGAAACTTGGTCCACGGACAGTTGGTTGCCTCCATGCAGCAGTTGCCTCCATGCCACAATATTATGGATTTGTTTTGGCGTTCCAGGTCCCAGCCAAGCTGATCATTGCAGCCTTGTTGGAAGTGTTGTGGCTTTGCCAGTCTTGTTCTCCAACCATCGGCGCATGCTCATGTTTGTGGACCCAAACCTTGGGATGATGTACGACTTCCCCAGACATTTTCTGGATCATTCAAACCCAGTATATTTTATCATGTGGTGTATGCATATATAATATAGATATTAGATATTTATGCTACTTTAAGCAGCAAGACATTAAGCAGCAAAAGCACGCTGGTTCCTATGTTTGTTAAATGTTGGTTGTTGATTCGCACAAGTCAACCGTCCACACATCATTCCTTTTGATGTTTGACCAAAAGAGGCGCCGTTGGATCTTTTGGAGGACTGTGGCCGACGGCCAAGACTGTCGAGTTTTCCGCAGGTTAGTGATGTTGTGAGCCAGCCTATCAAAGGCCTCATTGAAGACATGTCACTTTCCTGTGATATTGTCAATTTCAAGAAGTTTTGAAGGCCTCATGAAAGAGATTGAATTGAATTCTACACAAGTGTCATTTCACTTGTGGTTGTTGGGCAGAAGAGTTTATAGCTGTGCAACATTGCACATTGCTCACTACCTCCTGAATGCCCGATGTTGAGTTTACATATCACCGTGGTCAAGCTCATTGTGGCATTGTGGCGTGCATGCTCTTGGGATGTGCAGATGCATTCTTCCCAGGACAAGTGCTTTGCTACTTCACCTCCAGCCGATGCAAAGGAGAACCAAAATCAATATTTTGTATAATCACCCAGAAATATCAAAGAGTGACTAGATTCATTTCTTTCTCCCTAAAACTGGAATTTTGCGTCACACGCACACACCACTTGAGCTTGCTACAGGATGATATTCATAAGGACATATAAGGACTTTGTATTGCATCTGCTGAACCAATTGAACATGATTTTTTTTTATGGATGCTTAGTTTTGAAATTAAGCGGAATGTGTTTAGAGAAATCGGAAACAAGTGCGAGACAATCACAACGCCTTGGACTCCGTAAGTTTCGAGGTTGCATGCATTCTGCACTACCATCATACTGATCCACATTTTTGCCGCAAAATAGCTGAAGCACGATTGACCAAACTGCTGATGTAAGTGTTGCATTCAGAGAGGCATACAGCAGACAGGAGCAATCAGTTTAGTTTGCTATAACACGAAGCTGGCCAAGGTGGCCATGATGGGCCCATACCCATACAAACTATAAGCAAATGACGTGCTACAGGCAGATGCACTACAATGCGATCATGAAGCAGAACCGTTTGTTACCGAAGGGTTTGGCTAATCCGCTCCACACGTCCAAAACAATACCCAGTAGCTGCAATACCATGTAATACCCAGTATCATCCACTGATCTCTACATATCAAGACAAGGGAAGTTCCATTCAATGGAAGCATTGTTTCAAATGTTTTGCCAATTGTCCAAACCAACACTGATGCGTCTCAACGTAAGGATTCCAAAACCACCTGAGTGACATCGAGAGAGTCTCTCCAGGTAGTCTCATCGAGTAAGCAGCCTGACGGCTCTGAATTAAGCATCTCATCTACTCTTATAATATTTTATAGTATCTTATAGTATATATATATATATTACAATCTCTCTCTATATATATAATACCAAAAGCTGTACATAGCTCTACTATTTTGTACTATACGGTCTAATGAAATTGTGAAATTAGGGGACAGGACCAAGGGAGACCAAGGGAGACCTGAGTTGGAGTTTTCAATGTAACTGCTCTGGTTCACAGTTTTTTTCCCAACCTCTCACGCATTCACGCAGGACCGGTTGCTGGCCATCGGCTTCACTACCATTTTCGAATACCTTTTCTCGCAGATTTGCTGAATTTCAGAGACTGGGGATGAGATTTGTGTCTAATGGCCCTAGAAGCCAATTGAAGGACATGTGCAAGGTTATATTCACCTCGTGTGAATTTGAGCAATAGACATGAGTTGAAGTCATTTGATGATGACTGCGTTCGAGATTCGCACTCGCCGCGCTGCTCCCTTGTCCAGCGCGCTTGAGCCACAACATGTGGCCGCCTGTACTAGGCCTTGTGAGAAAAGGTCCCCTTTGCAACAGACGGAAACCTAGAGCGTTCCGCATCGACGGTGAACTCGGTTTGACTTCCTTTCGTGTTCCCGTGTTTTCACATTGGTAGCGGAGCTGCCAAAGAGCAGCTCCGGATCCATTTGCCGCCATGTCTCGATCCCCGAAGGGAAGCTCGCAAGCGAAAGAGCCGGCCGAGAAGGCCACCTTTGGAAAAGATGAAAGAAGCTACATCCCGCGCTTCGACAACACGATGACCGGCTACCGAGAGTGGCGCAAGAGGATCCTGCTGTTCGCCCGCCGCCAGGCGATCCAAGGAAGAGCAAATGAGACAGGTCTGTCAGTCCTGTCGATCTTGGAAGGTGCAAGCTGGCGCCAATGCGAGGACCTGGACCTCGACGCCCTCGAGAAGGACGATGGCCTCAAGAGCATTTTGCAGAGGCTGGACGCCCAATGGCAGTATGATGATCGGGTTGAAATGCCTGACGCATTCGAGAAGTACTTCTACAAGACGCAACGTCGAGTTGGGCAGTCGTTCCTTGAGTTCTGCACTGAGCACCAGCAGTCCCTTCGAGAACTTCAAAAGTACAAGATATCGCTCCCCGAGCAGGTCGCTGGTTGGCTGTTGTTGAGAAAAGCTGGCTTGAGCAAAGATCAACAACAGATGATCTACACACAGACCGGCACCGATATGTCCCTCAACAACATCGAGAAGTCCATGTACATGATCCTCGGACAAGACTACAAGCATGTCCACCAACCTGCAGTCCGACGAGCTCAGAACCAAAGCTTCCAAGGACGATGGAAATCCCGCCAACTCATCCACATGGCTGAGGACGATGAGCTTTGGGAACAGGATGACTGGACAGAAGACTATGAGCCCGATGAAGATGCTTTCTATGAAGCTGATGAATGGTATGACCAGGAGTACGACCTCGTTGATGACCCAAAAGATTTGGCATACCTCCATCACACCGATGAGGACACGATCTTCGACACCGAAGAGTACGACATGGCAATGGCAGCTTACACTGATGCCAAACAACGGGTGCTTGAACTCAAGCGCTCATGTGGTTTCTATCCAGTGGTTGCTATGGTCGACAAGAACCAGCTCCCCGTCATGGCCAACGCCAACAGCAGTTCAGGTGGAAAGAGTCCGAAAGGACGTGGGAAAAAGGGGAAATCAAAGTCCAAAGCACCACAAGGAAAAGGACCACAAGGAAAAGCTCGTGCACGATGCAATGGTATGTCACCGATGTGGCAAGCCTGGACACTTTGCCTCGCAATGCAAGGCAGCAAGCTCTAGCACTACCCCGACCTCAGCAAAGAAGAGAACTCTGGAGGAATCAGATCCTCTCCTCACTGGCATGGTTCTTTTTGAGAATGTCATGGCTTGTGAGAATGACACCTCTCCAAAGAATGTCATGGCTTGTGAGAATGTCACCGCCTCTGAGAATGTCGTGGTTTGTGAGAATGCCACCCCTCATGAGAATGTCATGACCCTTGTGAATGACACAGTCCAAGTCGAGTTCTATGACTGTGAAGAGTTCTTCGAATGCGAAGATGCCTACAGCAGCTCAGATGTCCTCGTGTCTGAGCATGAATGGTTGGTCCCTCCAGAAATGGCAATTCAGGATCAAGGAGCATCTAGTTTCCTGATCGGCGCGGAGTACATCCTTCGCTACATGGCTTGGTTGCAGCTCCTTGGCGTCGATCTCTCACGACTGGAGTTCAAGAAGTGCAGCAAACACTTCAAGTTTGGCGGAGACGCCAGTGGTCACGCAAGATGGCTTTTGTCAGTGCCCACCTACATCAACGGCAAGGCAGGCTTCATTCAGGCCTACATCATCTTCGGAGCCACACCTCCCCTCCTTGGGAGACCAGTGATGGAAAGGCTTCAAGCAGTTGTCGACTTCGGAGCCTACAAGATGCAAATCCTTGGCAGTGATTGGCTTCCAATCGAGAAAGGACGCCAAAACACCATGCTCATGAGGCTAGCTCGCAAAGAAGCTGGTCCAATGCAGTTCAACAACCACCAGTTCGACCTTCGAACTGAGGATGACCACCATGAGATCCTTCGCTTCGACGACTTCATTGAAGACATGAAGGCCCAGAGTCGCTTCAGTTGCATCAAGAGCAACCTGGAAAAGACCTTCAAGCCCTCCACGGTCTTTACGGCTGAAAACCTGGAATCACCTCCTCAAGAAGGTGAGAAAGAAAAGAACCAAGAGTCACTTCGCGGTTTTTGGAACATGGTGCTGGAACAGATCTGCAAGGAAGAAAGACGGCTACAACGTGAAATCCTTCATGCCCGTGATCACCAACCTGACCGACAGCCAGTGGTCTGGGAAGTCTATGTCGGACGTGGCAATGTCACCAAAGAATGTCAACGACTTGGTGCCAAAGTTCGACGATTTGGACTTGAAGATGGCTGGAACTTCAACAAAGCAGCCGACCGTCGTGCCTTCCTGCAGCTAGCTGATGAAGAAGCACCTGATGAAATGTGGCTGAGTCCAAAATGCACACTATGGAGCACCATGCAGAACATCAACGTCAAAACAGAAGACGATCGGCTTCACCTCAAAGCACGCCGACAAGAAGACCATGAAAAGCATCTCAAGTTCTGCCGTCGTGCTTATCTTGGACAAGTGCGCCGAGGTTCACATGCTCACATAGAACATCCAGCTCATGCGCTGTCCTGGAAAACCCCAGCTTTCGCCAACCTCCCTGGCTACAAGGTCATTTTTGATCAATGTGAGTATGGCGCCACCACGATGAACGACAACCACGAAGAGATGCCCATCAAGAAGCCAACAGCTCTTCAAACAACAAAGTTGGCAATGGTCCGTCGAATGTCCAAGAGATGCAGTGGTGATCACATGCACCAAACCCTCGAAGGCAGCAACAGATGCCACAAGGCTGAGGACTATCCCATCAAGATGGCACAGCATATAGCACATGCCCTTGTTCAGCCTGAAGGACTTGAAGAACAGACCTTTGCTGCTGGAGAAGGCGATGAACAAGAGTTGACTGGTGTTCTTCGAAAACTGGCCACCACCCATGGATCGGAAGCAGCAAGATTAGCATTCCGTCTTCGTCGCAATCTTGGACATCCACGAAAAGAACTTCTAGTTTCTCTCCTTCGCCAACGTGGATGCGGTGAAAAGATCATCAAGGCAGCCGAAGATCTTGAATGTCCATATTGCAAGAACTTTGCAGTCCGCAAAAGGTGCAGCTCCAGCTCATCTCAGCAGAGCCGAGAACTTCAACACCCACGTACAAGCTGATGTGATGTGGTATGACCTCGTGATTGAGGATCCTGACGGAGCCACCAAGCGGAAGGGCAAGAAGATCCCCATCCTCGTCATGGTTGATGAAGCAACTCGGTTCATGAGTGCCCGAACCGTTCCTGATGAGCAAGGTCCTTCACTACAAAAAGCCTTTGAACGAGGTTGGATCCGACATCATGGCCCTCCTGAACGTCTCTTTGTTGATGAGGCCACCGGTTGGGCAAGCGACAACTCAATGAAATGGGCTGAAGAACATGGCATTGAAATGAGAATTTCACCAGGGCAAGACCACACAAGAACAAGCATTGTTGAACGAAGACATCAACTTCTTCGAAGAGGTCTTGCAGTCTTCATCCGTGAGCACCATTGACAGGACTTGTTGGACTCCAAGATGCCTTGAATTGGATTGTCCCCTCCCTGAACAACAACACCTTTGTCAACGGCTACACACCGTGTCAATTGGCTCATGGCAGGCAACCCAATGTGCCTGGTTTGCTGAGTGATGAACGCACTTCACCTCTTCAGCTACAAACGACTGAACAAGAACGGCTGTACAAGAAGCTTCAACTACGAGCAAGTGCACATGCCGCGTGCGCCAAAGCTGAGATTGATGTCAAGCTCAGAAGAGCATTGCTGAGAAGGTTCACTGGCCAAAACGAAGACCTATCTCCAGGAGAACGATGCCTCTACTTGAGAGAATCCAATGATCGGTTCCACACAATTCAATGGCGTGGTCCTGCAGTGGTTCTAGCTGTTCAGCGAGATCCTGATACCAATGTGGTTGACACATACTGGATTGCACACGGAACTTCGTTGTTGAGAGCTGGCAAGCAGCATGTCAGGAAGCTTCCGAACCTGCAAGGCTCCATCGGCTCCACAGAGCGAGCAACCCAAGCAATGGAAGGACTCCGACAGCGACGTGTCGTCCGCATCATCGATCTCGAAAGAACCAATCGCCAAAGTCTAGACGACATGGACCCTGACCACGCAGAGGCTGAAGAACTCTTGGCTCCTGAGGTAAACATTGACTTGGAACCACTCCAAAATGAACACCATCAAGCACCTCTCAATCAAGGAGATGCTTCAGAACCTCCAGGTCCAAACGAACCTCATGGTCAGAGTGAACCACCAGGTCATAATGAACCTCTCGAACATCCTGATGGAGAACCTGATGTACCAATGGACCCAGGTCAACTTCCACCAGTTCCTGAAGATCAAGATCTCGATGAACCACAACAACAAGTGCCACCGTCAGTGGCAGAGCCAGATCCTGATCCGGAGTGGGAACTTGATCCACTATATGCTCAACCAGCTGGCTCTCAAGAAACCTTTGAAGAACGTCGACGTCGATTTGACCAACAAGAAACCATACAAGCTCGACGAGTTCATCCAGTGGTTCCCATCACTGAGCCAGCAGAAGAGTATAGAAACAAAAGGATCCGAAGACCACAGGAAGAAGATTTGCAAGTTGACACCGACCTCCTGGCCCTTGATGACACCATGAATACCGACAGCCTCAACAACTTGGTGGAAGGCTGGACGTTCGACAAGGCCACCGGAGAGTTCGTGCTGGGTGAAACAAAAGACTATTGGAGTTTTGAAGACGGCTTTCTTGTTCGCAACCATGTGTGGTCCAGAAACTCCACCTTCACTTCCGAAGAAGCACCACTTCCAGTAGCAGCAGAAGAACTTCAATCAACAACTGGTTTGACCCTGCCAAATGGATCTCGCCAAGTTTTTGTGAACAACGAGGAGACCTACTCAATTGGCAAGGATCAATGGGTTGGCAAAACTCTCTTCCCGCTCACAAAAGAAGCAGCACAAAGCCGACACCTGCCCTATGCTGGCGATCTCAAGAACAAGCTCAACACCCGTTGGACGCTGCGATGCCGTGGGCATATTTGGGCTGCAGTCACTGCACCAAAGAAGAAGCCAACACCCTCCAATGTTGATGAGAAGAAGCTCTCCTGGGAAGATCGTCTCGCATTCGTTGAAGGCAAGAAAAGTGAACTTAGCTCGATCTTCGAGAATGGTGTTTGGGAGGTGGAACTACATCCACACAATGTCGCTCCAGATCGCATACTTCGAGCAAGATGGGTTCTCGCTTGGCGCACTGGAGCAGGAGGTGAACAACGAGCAAAAGCACGCCTCGTCCTTCAAGGATTCAATGATCCTGACCTTCTTGAAGGAAAGTTGGAAACCAGCAGTCCCACTTTGTGCCGAACAGCTCGCCAAACTTTGTTGGCCATCGCATGCAATGAAAATTGGGAAAAGTGGGTGAGCGACGTTGCAACAGCATTCCTCCAAGGCGATCCTCAATCTCGCCAGTTGTGGGCAAAGCTTCCTCATGATGCCTGCAAAATGTTGAACTTGGAGAGTGGAGCGTTGATGAAGTTGAAGAAGCCTCTTTATGGTCAAGCTGACGCACCACGTGAATGGTACAAAGTTGCAACCAGGAAGCTCCGACAGTTGGGATTTGCACCTCATCCCCTTGAATGTTGCCTCTTCCGACTGTTCGATGAGAATGACCGCTTGGTATGTTTGATTGGCCTCCACGTTGATGACATGCTAGGTGCAGGCGATCCAAGCTCATCGATGTACCAAAAGGTCAAAGGTGATCTTCGCAAGACCTTCGACTTCAAGCACTGGAGCGAAGAGGCAGAAGGCAAACAACTTGAGTTTTGTGGTTGCAAACTTAAGAAGACTGATGAACAAACATGGCAATTGCACCAGGAAGACTACATCCCTGGAGTGAAACCTTTGACAACGACGCCAAAAGGAGACCATGATCCACTATCTCCAAAAGAAGTGTCAGCACTCCGAGGATTGTTGGGAGCACTACAATGGCCATCAACACAGTCGATGCCGCACTTGAGCGCTTCAATCTCCCTACTTTGCGGTAGCATCAACGGTGCAACAGAGTCCATAGCAAAAGCTGCAAACAAAGCACTCAGGTTCGCAAAGAACAACAAGGACGCCTCCCTACCGTTCACAAGATTGGGTGATTTGAATGAACTATGTTTGACCGCTGTCAGTGACGCTGCATGGGGTGTCCGCCCCGATCACTTGAGCCAAGGAGGATACTTCATCCTGCTGTCCCACAAGGACGTTCTGCAAAAGAGTGGCGATTTCAAGTATGTCATCCTCGACTGGAGATCATACAAGCTGCCACGAATCAGCAGAAGCAGTTTGAACTCCGAGTCCCAAGCTTGCAGTGCCGCCATGGATTCCCTCGAGTACATCCAATTGTTTTGGAAGGGATGTGTCAACAGCTCATTCACCACCTCAAATGTGGATGAGAGAACTGGTCGACTACCGTGTGCACTTGTGGTCGATGCCAAAGCCCTATATGACTGCCTCAAAAGTGAAGCACCACAGTTGACTGGGGACAAACGCACCCAGATCGAGGCCTTGGTGATAAAAGAGAAGATGACCACCACAGGATGTCTCCTGAAGTGGATGTCCAGTGAGTTTCAACTGGCTGACGGCCTTACCAAAGTGGCTTCAAGGCAGCTCATGGCAGACCGCCTACGAACACACATGTTCACCCTCCAGTCCGACCAGAGCTTCACCGCTGCCAAGAAGAAAAGTCCAAAAGAGCGACATGACAATGCACGCCGCAATGCATTGACAAAAGCTGAAGCCCGAAGAGGATTGGCAATGATGATCATCTTGGGATCATCAAGTGTAGCACAAGCAGCAAGTGAAACAGGTGAGACAAACGAGACCTACAACATCTATGTTTTCATGCTGTTTACTGCACTCGCCCTTTTTGGTGCCTCTCAAGCTTTCATGAACATGCTCAAGGCCCTTGTGAATGTCAGCGGCAAGGTGATGAACGATGAGAAATCCCAGAACTTGATGGACGAAGAAAAGAAAGAAAGTCATGAGGTGGAAACCACAGAAAGTTCCGCCCAAACGACAGAACAACTTCAGAAGCTGGTGCCGACCCGACTTCGTGAAGAGAATGAAAGATTGAAAAGTGAAGTGAAAGAACACATTGAAGCAAATGCAATGCTCCAGCACAGGATCAACTACCTGGAAGCTGAAGTCCATCGACAAGATGATCGAATGGAAGAATATGAAGTTGGTTTGAGAGAAGCAACCACCGAAGCACGACTCGCAAATGCTTCATACCAACGCACAGTTCAAGCCCTCCAAAGCCTACAAGGCCAACACCATGTCCTGCAGCAAGAACACCGAAGAGTTCAGAACTGCAGAGAAACACCGATCCCGAAGGAAATCTTCATGGCTACACGTGGAACAAAGTTCCATGTAGACCCACAGTGTCCAGCATTCCACAACGCATCCGGCCAAACGGCCATTGAGAGTTGCAAGATTTGTGAAAAGCAGGTCCAGAAGGACCGATGGTGACTTGACCGAAGGTCAAAACCCTTTTACTTTTCCACCAGTGTGAATTTGAGCAATAGACATGAGTTGAAGTCATTTGATGATGACTGCGTTCGAGATTCGCACTCGCCGCGCTGCTCCCTTGTCCAGCGCGCTTGAGCCACAACATGTGGCCGCCTGTACTAGGCCTTGTGAGAAAAGGTCCCCTTTGCAACAGACGGAAACCTAGAGCGTTCCGCATCGACGGTGAACTCGGTTTGACTTCCTTTCGTGTTCCCGTGTTTTCACACCTCGCGTATTCACACGGTGATTCAATGCAGTTTTGATGGAGAATCGGATATGCTGTTGGTGGGCGATATAAATGGACTTGTGATGGTTGTTTGCGATTCATGCCTGCTACCTATGGGGCAAACATGTGATGGGAATACTCAGGAATACAATACAATACAGTAATGTAGCGCAAACTTTGATGTTTTGCTCGCGCACTTACACAATTTGCTGTGTTATTCTGAGCCAGACTTCTACAGTATTGCACGAAGGACATAGACAAGCGGCCTAACGAATTGTTGGCCATTGATGCGTGGCAAGGATGTGTTTCACTGCAAAAAGACACCAACGTGATTCTGGATGTTGACCACATGTGTAATTCCTGGCTCGCTCCAAGGCTTCGTCAATGTTCCGAAGCCCTGGCTGCAGCAGGTGGATACTGTATGTTAGATCGGGAGAAACCGTGGAGCGTTCAACAAGGAATGTATGTAATTAAAATCTTGACAATCTTGACAGTTGCATCACAGAGTCAGTCCCATTGAAGCTGTTTGGATTGTCTACTCACGGTGCGGGTATATCAGTCGGAAAATGCTGGAAGGCACTGCTGGGATCATCCTTTTGGCTGCGGCGGTGGCAGACTTCTACGTGTCCAGGGCCAAGCCATGTAAAAATTTGCAAGCGTGATAGTTTCAGCGTGCAGCGAAAGTCAGAGGCACCCTGAGAATGAGATCATTTTTCATATTCACTATTGTTCACTGTGTTCGATTGGGCCGATGATAAGTTGTCCAAAGAAGTAGTTCCCCTTCTGTGCGAAAGCTCCATTCTGACAAAAAGATGTTGCTATCGGGTTGAACTATTTGGCAATTTCATCAGTTGTGGCCCAGCAACAGGTTGTACCGTACCTTTCTCGTTGATTCTTTTCCAATGTTGTGTATTCCGTGATGCTTGAAGTTGGAGGATTTGTCGCTGTATTTGCATGAAATAGCTTCGGGAGTAAGCAAGAAGGTTTTTTGATGTTTTTTGTTCGTACCGATTTGTACCACATTGAACTAAAGTACTTGGGGTGCAGCTGGAGAAGCTTGCAACCCCTCATTGACACAGAAGCTTGCAATAGCATTCGCACTGGGCGAATAATTTCTATTTTGGGAGCATCCCCCAGACCCTCTTTGATGCCAAATATATCAAAATATAGAATGTTCCACACCCAGCGGGCTGTCCAAGTCCAGAGTCGGAGATGGCCACAGAGAAGATCCAAAGTCGAGTTTAGGACTGAGATGGTTCCAGTTGGCCGATTTCTCGAGTAGCAGAGTAGCAGACTGATTTGATACTTGCCTTTCGACATGACTTCAACTAGCTCCCGAAACAAAGCACTTAGGATCTTACAATAAGAATAATGTTGGTACAGTACATGTTAGATCCTTGGGAACAGGTATCGAGCTTCTTGCATCAAGTGCTAGTCAAAATGAGTGACAGTTGCGGTTGCTGGAGTTGCTTTTGAGCAAAAGTGGGTTCACGCTTTACATTGTTGCGCTGAAGGCGCATGATGGACTCACCGTGCAGCTCCGGAACGTTCCAAAACTGCCAGCGTCCCAGGAATCTGGAGCAGGACGGCCCTTTGTGGCTAAATGTGGGTTTCATGTCCATAAAAGCGTAATTATTTGTTTGCAAGCGGTGACATCCAAGCCTTAAAAAAAGCATGGTCAACACAGAGGTCCTTCAGGGAAAGGAAGAACTGAAAGAAAAAGAACACACATAAGAAGAAAAGGGTCTAAAGGTCAAAACAAGAGAAGAGGGACATAAAATACTGAAGAAACGTATTCTTGCAGATATTCTTGCTTCTACTTGCACGAGGTCATATGAAATCCATATGATGTAGATATTGTCAAATCCAGAGAGTCGTGCGTGTCGCATGTTGCAGTCTGTACCGTTCGCTACTTCACCGCTCAAGCCGGAAGGGTGGGTGGCATTCGCAGTTCGAGCCATTTTGATAGACTGGTGGACCACAAGCAGGGTTCTTGTGGAAAAGGCTGCCAGCGGGCCTTCGGAGGGCTACGGAAGAGCAGGGCTCTAACCACGGTTGTTTGAAGCAGGGACTTCATTGGGAATTCAACTTCCTTTGCATTGTTGTTTGCGGTTTGTCCGCAACCGTAGGTCTCTCTACCAATCTCGAAACCAGGGTGGCTTCGATATTGGTAGCGGAGCCTACCTGGACGATCGCACAGGGAGGTCCTGATCGAGCGTTGTGGGCTGAACAGTGGTGACCATGTGAGTCATCCGCCTCAGCTACATTGGATGTCGGGACAGTATCCTCAGGAAATCAGCTGGCAGCATTGATACCGACGTTTGATCCTGCAGTTGACAACGTGGAGCAGTGGTCGCAGAAAATCGAGCTACTGACCCTGGCCAGAGAGTCGCCTCAGCGAGCTGGCAACCAGGATCATTTTGAACTGCCGAGGATCGGCATTTGCAAAGCTACAGCTGAAACAAAAGGAGCTTTTGGGAGGCACCGTCGATTGCATTTCACAGATCGTTTCAACTTTAGGGGGCCAATTCGGCCAAGTGAGCATCGAACAGAAACTCGATATTGTGGAGAAGGCCATCTTTCGGTGTTCGCAAAAGGCTGATGAAAGTGCGGATTCCTACAGGTCTGATGTGGTTTGGACTGAATTGTTGATGAAAAAAATCAACTTGGCAGAGGTGCAAGCTTATATCATTCTTCGTGGTAGCAAGCTCACCATGGACGACAAGAAGCGGGTTCTTGTCGAATCAGGCGCGGAACGCGCCGGAGGGGAGCTGGAAATGAAGAAGGTGGCTGCAGCAATCCGCATGCTTGGATCGAGTTTTTTCCAGGAATACACCTCCGCAAAACGAGAGAAGGGCCAGTAGACCTATGATCATCAGGCCTTTGGAGTTGACGAGGTCGACGACTATGCCGAGGAGCTTAGCTGGGAACAAGAAGATCCAATGGAGGAAGACCTCGAAGCCCTAGCCGTCGAGGATGATGATGCGTCCATGGTGTTGCAATTTGAAAATGCAGTCATGGACACGATTCAAGAAGACAAGGATCTTGCCACTTTCTATGTGAGCTACCAGGACGCACGCAAGCGTTTACTGGACAAATCAAGAGCTCGGGGGTTCTGGCCAACTCGGAACTTCAAAGGTGGCAAGAAAGGCAAAGGCAAAGGAGAAAATCCAAAGGTTTGGCATACAGAATTGCCAATTCCACCTGCCGCCTGCGTGGACAGGCTGGACAGGAAAGCCGAATGCCCATCTCGAAAGAGTTCAGCCGCATCCGAGACCAATCAGGTCCCCACCTCCTTTGCGCTCATTCTGCCAGTGCACCGAACTTGGTTCCGCATAGCAATTGTCCCTGGCCAGACACCAGTTTTGCTATCGAACGAATTCCTCCGGACAATTCAGGCCGTCATAGACGCAGAAGCCAGCACTTTGTGGAGCAAGAAGCTAGGGAAGTATCTTGAAACTGCCAAGTCACCATCGAATCTCATGATGTTGAACATCAATCAACTGTGGCCACAGGACATTCTTGCTGTCCAAGACAATGTGCAGGTACAGGAGTCGTGTGAGACTCATCAATCTCGAACAGAACGTCCTGTTCCAAAAGATCAGCCTGCCGACGAATCGTCAGTCCAATCGTTCGCAACAAGTGACCAGGATGACTTGAGCCTCAAGCATTCAATTTCTCAAGCCGTAAAGTTCGCATCTCCGCCAGCATCGCCGACAGATGTCCAGTCTTCGACAGAAGCTCGCACAGTTCCAGGAGGAGGTCAAGAAGGAACAGACGCAGGACGACCTGCGAGACATCGAGCAGCTGTCGCTGAGTGCTCTCAAGACCATGCCGATAGCCTTCGGCAAGGCCAAACTAGGAATGACCTTCGACGAGGCCTTCCAGGATCAGAGCTGGACCAAATGGTTTGTGAACACGTACGAAAACAGCCAGAAGGCCGAACATCGGAAGTTCCTCCGATTCGTCGCGAGAGCCCAGCAGCATCGACCAGCGTCAAGAAGAAGACAGAACCATACCTGAGCCATTCTGCACAGGTACCGGGGCCATCCAACGTGGCCAAGCCGGTGAGTCCGACAGCCTGGGATCAGGAGGAACATCAGCTCGAAGAAATTCTGGTGCATCAAGAGAACCAAGATCTTCGAATGAGCAGGATCGAGTCCGCCTTGACGTCCATCATCCAGCACCTGGAGCAACAAGCCAGGTCCCAACACGAGCC
Organism: Durusdinium trenchii; assembly: GCA_963970005.1. Taxonomy (NCBI): domain Eukaryota; class Dinophyceae; order Suessiales; family Symbiodiniaceae; genus Durusdinium; species Durusdinium trenchii. The sequence goes on along the minus strand of CAXAMN010021596.1, from coordinate 819,330 downwards.
CATCAACCCCTGGACGATGGTCAAGGAAGAGCCGATGTGAACCCGGCGAGACTTAGTGAGGTCGTAAGCTCACTCGGAAGGGATGATCTCGACTTTGAGTTTCAGGGACAAAACCAACCTGAATATGACCGGTTATGCTTAGCATATCTTCGACAGTTTCGAGCTGAATACCAACACATTGCAAGCGTCATCAAACCAAGCCCTAAAAGAGCTTTCTTGTTTGAAATCATGTGCTCAAAGGAGAGTGAGCTAACTCGCCAAGGGATGCAGCAAGGGCTCACGGTGAAAAGGTTTGGACTGGCCGAAGGTGATCTTCGTACCAAGAGCGGTCGTAGGAATTTGTTCTGCCACCTAGCTAGGGATCGTCCCAAGCATTGGTGGATAAGTCCAACCTGTGGTCCGTGGTGTTTGCGGTCCAATTTCAATATGAGCAAGAATGCAGAGCTTCGCCAATCCATACTCACTCAAAGGAAAGAGAACATATGGCAAGTCAGTTTGTCCCACATGCTATGCCTCAAGGGTCCCAGTTGCTGCGATTGCCATGTTTTCAATCAATTGTCAATGTGACGAAGCAGAGCATTTTTGACCTTTGCAGAGTAGGTGATCTGCGTGAGCCAGTGACCAAGGAACCCATCAGAAAGCGTCTTGTAGTGTGTACCACTTCCAAAGAGTTGCACAACAACCTGAACCAAAGGACTTGCGTGGATACTCACAAACATCATCAGATTGCAGGATCAACGGTGAACGGGAACAAAATGTCACTGTCCAGCTTTACCAAACTCTATCCCCGAAAATTCGCTCGTCAGATCATTCAGTGTCTCCATTGGGAAAAGGAAGGTCCACAACTCACTCTTGCCGTTGATGAAGATGAACATCCCACCAAAAGACGTCGAGTGAGCCAAAAGATGAACTCCACTCAAATTCAGGTTTTGTCAAGCAATCCATCCTGGGAAGAGGTCATGCAAGTGGTCGATATTGAAGCCCCTCGTGTTGGAATTAGGGTATAATCACAGAAGGATACCTTTGCAAAGCAGTGCAACGAATCTGTCTTCATCAAGTAGTCCATCATCTTGTCTTATGTCGTGGAATGGATAGGATGGTTGGTCCCAACTTGAGAATAGCACCCGGGAAAGCACCATTGAGAAGATTCGTAGGTATCCGACGTCGATTTGAAGATGTGGTAGTTGAGGACCAGTGGGAACCTTGAAAAAAACTCACAGCTCGTCAAATGCGGAGACCGTGCGCTCCATCTCGTTGTGGACTGACGGTGTTTGCTCGATCCAAACTCAATAGTGACGAGCCCACAGATCAGGCCAAGAGAAAATTGTCGGCAGATGACCAGTCGCGGTCGAGCAAAAGCCTTAGAGTCCAGGCACCGGAAACCGAATCTGAGGGCGCACAGGAAGTGCCACCCGAGAGTGCTCCAGCAGGTCCTCATGCCAGTACAAGTCAGTCCCAACCGGAAGAACAATCCTTAGATATCCCCCAAGCAGACAGCGTCAGACATGAAGTAGATTTAGTGTCAGACAAACATGGACTCCGAATGCTAGCACTTCGACCTGAAGAACGAAGTTGGATTTTAAAGATACATAAGAATATGGGACGTCCAAGTGCCGCCAAGCTTAAAGCCTTTTGCCAACAGCTAGGGTGCCAACCTGAGATAGTGGAAGCGCTCGAGGATCTCGAAGAGTCCAGAGTTAGCTAAGCCTAGCGCCATCCATCCTACGCTGGACTTCTCAGACGTAGTTGGAATGGATGGAATCCAATGGACCAATCGAGTAGGACAGCAATTCTTTTGCTACCACTTCGTTGACCAAGGGACCACGTTCCATACAGCAGTCAGTGCCCCAAGCCATTCAACCACAGATGCCATCCGAGCTCTGACTAAAGGCTGGATTGGCTGGGCCGGACCCTCCCACTACTGGTAGATTCAGGAACGGAATTTGGCACCGAGGGTTTCCATGGGTTCCTTCAAGAACATGACATTCGTCTTCGAATGATTGCTCCCGCCGCTTAGTGGCAGCACGAGTGGAACGACGCGGAGGGATACTTCAGTCAATTCTAGATAGAATGGATCAAGAAGAACTCATCACTGAAGAAGAGTTCCAGACAGCAATCACTTTCGCCACACAAACCAAGAATAAATGCTCCAGATACAAGGGTTATCCACCGGAACTCTTAGTGTTTGGAAAGCTGAGCAAGTGCCCTGGATCCGTGATCAACAACAAAGGCAACCGAAGCACGATTTGGCACTACAGGAATCCCCGGAGGGAGTCCAATTCCGTGAAAGGCTTGCTCTTCGCGAACGAGCTCGCAAGGCCTTTAGTGAAGTTGACAATATGCAATCCTTGCGCCGAGCCATGCAGCAAAGATCGAGACCTCAAAGATCGGTCTACCTCCCAGGAGACTGGTCCGTTGAGGGTGGTTCTTCAAGAAGACAAGAATGTGATTTGGGCAGTCCAAGGAAACAAACTCTTCAGTTTAGCGCCCGAACATGCAAGATCTTTGTCAGCTGTTGAAGAGATTCAAAACATGAACCAAGCAAAACAAGTGGACATGCCAAAAACGCTCGAGCAAATTCGATCCGGAAATACAAGATATGTGTCATTACATCCCTCGGAAATTCCAGTCTTGAGTGCACCCAGAAGAAGTAATGATGACCCAGAACCAAGCCAAGACCAACCGCATACTGAACCTGATGCATCAGAGAAAATGAACCCATCTCAACCTCGATCCTGAAACTCCACCTGAACCAATCGTCGAAGCTCCAGAAAACATTCCAGTACCCGTGGAGGAGGAAGATGACCTAGTGTGTGATGCATATGCCATGAATGACGATCAAGCATGGCGATTTGAAGTAGACATTGAAACCCGAGACATCGACATGTTGCGCAATGGTCCAGATCCAACAGCTTTTGCATTTCTAGTATCGGCGGCAAAGCGTCCAAGATCTGAAGTGAAGCTGACTACATTGACGTCTGCAGAACGTCAAATGTTCGACGCTGCCAAAGAGAAAGAAATCCAGAGCTAGCTAGACACACACGGTATGTCGATAAGGCATAAAATACCCATGCAAAACATACTCAAGCGCCGCTGGATCTTGACATGGAAGGGCGCAGAAAATAACACACATCTCAGTGCCGACAGCAAGCAAGCCAGTAGTCGAAAAGCGAAAGCTCGCTTGGTAATCTTAGGTTACCAGGACCCCGAATTAAGCAGCTTAGAGAGAGTCAGTCCCACATTGTCAAAGCTCTCTCGGAACCTTCTCTTGCAGGCCTGCGTGTCCAATCGTTGGGAGATTGGAAGTTTTTGACATCAAGACCGCTTTCTTGCGGGGCCGTGCCGATTCTCGCACGCTCGGAGTCGAACCTCCACCAGAACTGAGAGCCAAGATGAATCTTCGACCCAATGAGGTGTGTCAATTGCTGAAGGGAGCCTACGGGCCCCCTTGTTATGGTTCCGGGCGCTGTCCAAAGCGTTAATTGAACTCAAGTTCCAACCATCACCATTCGACCCGTGTTGCTTCATTTTGTTCAATGACCAAAACAAGATGAGAGGCTTCATAGGTATCCATGTGGATGACGGTCTGTTCGCAGGGGACTCGGTATTCCATGAAAAGATCAACGAACTCGAACGCAAGTTCCCATTTGGAAGTCGGAAAAGAAAGAATTTTGTTTTCACTGGACTACAGGACTACAAATCAATCAACAAGATGATTTCTCAATCGCCGTTGATCAAACTTAAACTCAGTATGTCAAAGATATCAATCCGATTCCCATCGACAAAGACCGCCGGAAACATCCCGAAGAGCCTATCAACGATCAAGAACGACAACACCTTCGAGGTTTGATCGGGAGTTTGCAGTATGCTTCAGTCAACACGTCCTGATCTGGGAAGTCGCCCATGAGCTCCTTGCAAGGAAAAATCAATAACGGACAGATTCAAGATCTCATCGAGGGTAACAAGTTGATACACGATGCCAAAGTTCATGCTGCAGTCAAATGCAAATACCAATTTATCCCAAAGGAAAATATTCGATTCGTAGCGTTCTCGGATGCCTCATTCCCATCGGAACGAGTGCAATCATCCCATCAAGGATTAATGATCATGACTGCGCATCAAGATATAGGTAAGAACAAGAAAAGTGTCGTGAATCCAATCATGTGGTCCTCAAAGAAAAATCAACGAGTAGCAGTGAGCACCTTATCGGCAGAAGCAATGGCTCTTGCTGGAGCTATGGACATCTTAGCTTGGTGTCGCTTGTATTGGGGATGGCTAATGGATCAAACCTGCCAATGGAGACTAGGCGACAAGACACTGTCCAAGCTTCCTCAAGCCTTTCCGCCTTGAAGGACACGCCAGAACTTGAAGATCCAAACCAATCACTAAGTGAGAATTTGATGAAACTTCAAGTATTACGCAAGCAGGATTCTCTAATTGCTACGGACTGTAAAAGCCTATTTGATATTGTAAGTCGAACAGCTCCACCGTCACGCCAGGAATTTAGAACGCTTTTGCAAGCCCGCCTGATTAAGGAACATCTCGCCACTGGACTGGCAGTCCGTTGGGTCCCGTCAAGCGCTCAAGTGGCTGATTGTTTGACTAAGATCATGGATAATTCTACCATTCGTGAGCTCATGCATATCGGTAGGTACCAACTTAATGACGAGGAAGAAATTTTGAGAGTTCGATCAGACCAGAAAGCCCATCTCCGTTGGTTTCGTAGCCACGAACAGCCACAGAAGTCCACTTCCGACTGAGGGAAAAGCCAAGACGATCCCCAGTTGATGCAGTGGAAAAGACCATCCTGAAAATTCAAGTTTTGATTTTTGCAATAGTGACTGCTCGACGGAAAACGCTGAAGCTTGTTGTAATTGTGGCATGTCAGCAAGGCCTGACTCTATGACAGGAATCAGTGGAACGGGAATGATCCCACTGACTCAGTTTGTCTTGAAGGGGAGTTACTCTGAAGAGTAAATGGGGTAAAGCAATTTCAGCAAGGTCACCACTGGTCATGATAGAACATGCTCGACAAAATTTTACTTTTGGGAATGTCAAATCCAGAGAGTCGTGCGTGTCGCATGTTGCAGTCTGTACCGTTCGCTACTTCACCGCTCAAGCCGGGAGGGTGGGTGGCATTCGCAGTTCGAGCCATTTTGATAGACTGGTGGATCACAAGCAGGGTTCTTGTGGAAAAGGCTGCCAGCGGGCCTTCGGAGGGCTACGGAAGAGCAGGGCTCTAACTACAGTTGTTTGAAGCAGGGACTTCATTGGGACTTCAACTTCCTTTGCATTGTTGTTTGCGGTTTGTCCACAACCGGAGGTCTCTCCACCAATCTCGAAACCAGGGTGGTTTCGATAGATATAATTCAGATATATGTATTATGTATTTATACACATATGTGATCTTCAGTTGTCTAAGAATTTTTTGTGCATGCTAATTGACCTACTTTTTCTAGACATTTTCCAGGAAGTGTACGTGTTCGTCGATTCAAAACTGGGCGAGATCTGCCCAACATGTTTATGTTGAATTATGTTGACCTCCCCCTCTTCTCTGGATTTGAAAGGACCATGCCCAAGTCGAACCGGCCTGTAGTGGTGTGACTCATGAACTACAAGCGCGGTACTGGAACCAACTTTGGCCCTCTGTACGACAAAGCCACGCTCAAGAAAGAGGATCTTTGGTCGGAACTACTCAACATCATGCCCCCCGCTAAGCATTCAAATGCCTGAGTGGAAAACTATGTTAGGGCTAATTGTCACGAAGATGAAACCCCTGCCTCTCAGACAGGGTGCCTGAGCCTTGTTCTTGGGCTTTATATATGCAAATTACACGATCTCTGAGAATTCTGTCGTTTCGGTCAAGGTCCATTTATTCTAGGCGGTTTGCGGTTTGCCAAAATTGGTCAACAACCAAACTACATCAAGCTGGCAACAACAACAGCAACTTATAGGACCGAAGATGTGTCTTGTATGTTTGTAATATACCACCACCGCTGAACTTCTCTGGTGCGCTTCCCCACCACAGCTGGAGTCAACGGATATGTGTATCTATGTAGTTAGTAGGTGTTTGTTTGGTGTGCTATTTTTTGTCCGGCTCGTTGTTCCCAAACCAGCAGGCTTGGTGCGGTCCGAACTTGGGCACCTCAGGCGCGACAGATGAGGAAGATGTGTTCTTGTATTTTCTTGTGTTTGTTTTCCAGAGTGTTTCTAGATGGATGTATGATGTATATAAATACCAATAGTATCACAATATACTTGGGTTTGCTGTAAACTTGAATTGAACCACTATTTAGACGGGTAGGCTGCTAGTAAGTGTGGCAGGAAGCTAATACAATCTTGCACGCAGGCTAGGCTCAGGCTTCTTCATGGAAGCTCCCCCTAATGATTGGTTCCTAGAGTTTGGGGGAAACTTATATAACTTTTGATTGAATGCGGAGGTTTTGCTTCCACAGTTCCATGTGGAAAGTGACCAAACACGATTTGCACGCGGACAGGCCTTCATATTTTCCTTCAAGTTGGAGCCTGGGCCTTGATGTCGGGGTGCAGTCAAGGGAAATGGCTGCGCAATGCTGCGCATATCTAAACATACCTCCTTGTGGACCAATCCTCGGTTTCAAAAGAATTGAGATTCGGGGTACTGGTTCTGTGAGTCATTCAATGCAGCTGCGCCGCACCCTTCAGCAGCTTCCTGCCAGTTTGCTAATGATCCACCAAACAAAGCGCAAGGTATTTGATTTTGATTTGTTGAACACTTGCTCGCCCATGACCCTTCGTGTCGGACTTTGGCAAGCTTTGCTGTACTTGCATGTGGCATACATACAAAAAAAATGCTGCTGCCCTTGACCTAGGACCAATCCCAATATTCTTTTGGCCAAAGCAGCGGGTGCCCTGAAGAAGTGCCCAGTGAGTCGAGAAGTCCGACATTTGAAAAACGCCGTTTTCCACTCGCATTCTCAAGACCATGATTTGCCTAGCGTTGGTGCAATTCCAAACATAACAAATAGTAATATAATCCGGTCCACCTAGTAAAAAACATGGGGTCCCCCCCGTAATAAGGAAACCGCGGTCGCATTATTCTTAATAGGGGGTCCCTGAAATCAGGTTGTCCAAAATAGTGTCACCTGGGAAGAGCTTCAAAACCAAAAAGTAACCCAGGAAAATGTTAAATCCTTTATTAAACTCATATCAAAAATTCAAAAAACCTACAGATCGAAGGGTCTTTCCTTTTCCCCTACAAAAACCTTCATTAGAATAGTGATTCTTCAGTATACCAACAGCTAAAGCTGTCGAAAGGTGATGTCGCTGTGCCATGCGGTGATGCATGACCTCGGTGGCAAGTGCGCTTGCGTGAGTCCGTGCCATTGGGGGAAGGAAAGCCTGCTGGTGGACAGGGCGGACAGAGGTGGGCAGTTACGGTTGCTTTTGGAACCTAATTTAAAAGACTCCTCCAAAATCGGCAATGTTGGTAGTTCAGTAGCGGCCTGAAAGGGCGGTAATGTAAAAACGAATATAAGCCGTATTGAGGTATTTCCGACATGATTTTTTTGTTGACTAGGGGTCCATTTTTATAATGGGTACTCGGGATTAGTTGCAAGTCCAGAATTGCCTAATAACCTCCTTCAGTGTCAGCTGTCACTTTGTATAATATGATTCCAGTCGTTGGCAGGCTGAGCACACTAGTTCAATTTGCGTTCAACGATCCATGGCCCGTATTTACAAATGGCACAGCCGGGGTAGCATTGGGCCTTGGGGTGACCCCAAAGTTTGGGCGTGCTACTTGTACTTCTTTGGCCTATACGGAAAGCCCAACCTACTTGCTGAGCCAGGTACAAAGTGGATGCAGCAGGGGCCCTGGCTAATGGTATTGGAAGTGGGGGTTGCATGTAAAAAAGGTGCCAAGACCTGTCAATGATTCAGCAATGACCTCAAGAGCCCGGGGGGTTTGGGGAAGGGTGAGCAGCATCAAGACAAGCATGTGCCAGAGCTGCTGTTCAAGACTGAGACTTGTCCTTCGAACCACGCTTCCTTTTTCCTCCAGCATGGATGTGGACCAGATGGTGAAAAGCAACACTAACAGGAACAGGCCTGCCACCCAGACAAAGCCTTACAGCAGTGACATCCCTTCGGCGAACGGTGGGAGAAGTGCTTGAAACTTTCAAATTTTTCTTACCACTTGCTCAGTCGTTCGATGAGTTGCAGAAAAAGGCACTTGAGCACCAATAACTCAAATTTTTCAGCTTCGCCCAAATCTTCTGCCCGCTTAGCACTAAGTGCCCAGTCGGGGGCTAAAGCTCGACAGTGGCGTGCAGAGTTTCAAGCAAAGAGTGCAGGCGAGGCTCGTGCAAAGAGGGTGGTGCAGCAGGCTGAGCAGAAAAAGGTGGAGCACTTGGCAAGGCAGCACACAAGCGCCCAGCTTCCAGCCATGCCCATTTTGTGAAGCGGATCGATGGTAAGGAGGGACAACAAGCACAGCAAGCCAAGTAGGGTCTGTTGTCCCCCTCCGAAGGCGCCGCACCACCAGGGCATCAGAGGTACAGAACGTGTTGGTTCCAAGTAGGAGGCGCAGGCCCAACATTGCTTTGTAGCAATGTATTCGCAGGTATTAGAACAATGTGGAAATGTCGTTTGGACGAGGTCTGCTCAAACGTGCTTCAGACCATCCGGGACTGGGTCACGATCGTTGAAGCAGATGAGGTGCGGCCTGGGCGGCTTGATGTGTGCTTTGGTTGGGGCATTGGGTTTGCGCTTAAAGAAACCAGCAACTCCGTTTCTGCAATTGCGGCAACGTTTTCTTGCCAGCCCTGTTATATAACCAGACTATAACATGATAATACATGATATAACCTTTATCAGCACGGCAGGAACTAACTGAGCTGTTTGCCTTGCCGTGAGAAGAACGCGCACTGTTAAGAGCTACAGCTATGCCGAAACCATTCCAATAGTTAAGAACACATGAAGTCAACAGTTCGCAATGATCGAGCTTGAACAAATGAAAATGTGAACTGCGAACCCAGGACCCCTCGATGTTTTAAGCCTATTCAGGAGCCGGGAAGGCAGGTTATCATGTAGTTCATGATGTTGTTGGTATCCTTTTGACACAAGGATTTACAGTATATAGTTTAGTAGGTGCATTGTAATTCCAAAAAGTCAAACACGTTTTTTGTTTTTTTTGGGACTGCGGTTTGGGGAGCTAGTCTTGGACACTCCTAGCTTGGTTGGGTGTGTTTGTTGACCAAAGCGACCGCGAACCCGTAGACCAGGTTGGAAATAAAAGATTCCCATGGACACACACTCACACAATGGAGATGCATAGACCCTATAGATACATCATGACAAAAACATACATCATGAACCCCGAGCGCAAAGGCAGCCTTGTCCTGCTAATCAGATCTATTGAACCTTCCATCAAGAGCCTCCATGGCACTCACGCAAATAAACGCATTTTGTTCGTTCCGCCTTCTTTGGGTTTGTCGTAACAACCACTACATTGGCATAAAACCGTACCTATTACCTTGAACGCTTGCGGCGACATGGCATCAGCCGTGTCAGGCATCTTCCATCGAAGTCCCTACGGAGATCACCGGCGATGAGAAAGAACCTCTGAAGGTCTGGCTCAACTGGCATTTCCCTGGGATGAGATTGTTTAAAGGAATGTAATGTAAAATTTGGTTTTGTTTTCTTGGGGTGGGCTAGTGGGTAGGCCTTCAGGAGGGGTAATTAGAAGGGGTGGCTAGTAAACCTGGAAGCTAGTAGTCGCAAGGAAACGGTTCCCATGCAGGGAAATTAAGTTCCTTGTAACCTTTAGTCTTTTTTGGAATTACTTAATTGTTCCTTTGTTTCTTTCATTATATGTGTATTTCTTTACTGCATCTATGTGGTGTCTTTTTGCTGTTCATCAAATCGCATTCTCAGATACACCCAACTCATGGAACAAAGGAACTCATGTCTACAATTGATGTTCCATGGATGTCTCAGTCAAAGTATTGTAGTTTAGTTTGCAGGTTGTTGTCGGAAACACTGAATGAATGACTCTCCAAACATTGATGAAAAGGTGTGACTGGCCTCAGTTGGAACGGAACTAACTATGGACAAAATAGCTCATGTGCCTTCCAACCATTGGCTTTTGAAGAGCACCGGCTGCCCAGGTCTTTGGGGTTCTTAGTCGTAGTATCGAGCGCCGCGATGCCAAGAGTGTGGATGTGCGCAGACTCAGAGTTCTGAGACCTGCAATGCTCCAGTTTTCAATGCTTATTATCAGATTTAATATATGTATTTTTGGCAAGACCATCTCTCTGAGACGACTGCATCCATTCAATGATGCACAAGGCTTGCCCTGGTTTCCTTTTCGCATGTTCCTCTAGAGGCGGCTGGCACGCATTACATCAATAACAACAGTTCGGGCAGTTTTATCTTTATATCAAACCTTGCTGTTTCTTTGGCTCAAACACAACCGATGCATCCAGCTGCAACAGCCAGCATATTGCAAATATAGCAGCGAGAAGTCACTATACTATCTATAACGGAACAAGGCCTTGCTAAATTTTCCAGCAAATGGCATTGAAGCTAGTGACATTGTGAAATTGTTCTCTTGAATCTCCAAAATTAGACCATTTGTGTTCACATGGTCAGCGATCAACACACGCCTTGAGACTACAGACTACCCATGACTCACGCTGTCCACTTCTTTTCACTTGTCGCCACTTGTACCTTGTCCATACACAGACATGGTCTAGATGTCGGATAGTAATTTGTGTCTGGTGGTGCTTGGCAAAACCTTCAGATCATTGATCGTCATTGTTGTCGATTTTGCTTTCAATGAGACGACTATCGTTGACCAAAAGCTGCATGAAGTGTCAAGAAGGTGTAAAGCAGTGGACAAAACTTTGAATGACTCTGAACACGAGGTCTTTGGGGTGCAGCCGGCCATTTGTCCTGGATTTGGACAGCGCAGCGTGGGACCAGCTTTTGGGACTATGCAGCAGCCGTGAATGTGCCTCGACCAAACAGATAGGCAGCCAAGACTCAAGACGAGTACTGTACCCCATGTTACAGCACGTTATTCATTGCATCTCATTGCTACATTCATTATTTGCGGATCACATGGGGTTGACTACGTCCGAATGTCCAAACTCCCACTCTGATGTTGCCACTTCCCCACAGGCAAGACGGCTAATGCTGCTAATGAACATTGTTGATAAGCAGAAGGAGATCCAAGGTGGACAAATCTGGCAACATAGTCGTGACTGGCGATGCCACGGGATCTTTGGACAACAACACCTTCGCAGGCTCCAGAGACGTGTTTCTTATGAAGTTCAATACATCAGGCCATTGGCACTGGACACGGCAGCATGGCAGCAGTGCCTCCGACAATGCACGAGCCCTGAAGTCCGATGACGAGGGCAACATCTTTCTGGCCGGAGCTTTAATTTCATTATGTCATGATTGGGTTCTCCCATGCATCCACCGGTTTTTGTAGAGCCTGTTTCCATTGTTTGAAGAGCTCATGGGATGTGTTAAAATGGTTTGTGTTTTGTGGATTCAAGCTTTGCCAAAATCGATCCATGCTCGTGCAGCTATCTCATGCCTGAGCACTTGCTTCACGTTCCACAGCAAATTTGTTTTATGCAAGCTTTGTTGACCGGCTTTGCTCATTCGTCTTCGGAGTTTGAGTTTCATCAACATACTTGCTGCATTTGTGAACCACGGTTGGATGCGAAAGCTTTTCACATCTTTTCACCATATCTCAGGATATACATTTGGATCCCTGGACCAGAATGCCAACGTGGGCAGCTCTGACGTGTTCCTCTCCAAGTTTGACAATTCTGGCAAATTGCTTTGGACAAAGGCAAGGGGTACTAGTTCGTGGGACTATGCGCGCGCACTGGACATTGACACTGTTGGCAACATTTTTCTGGCTGGAGCCTGCAATGACTTGAACATGTGTTTTTGACTTTTTTGTGGGATATGATATGAGTGTATAGTTTTCCCAGAAGCAAATCGTTTGTTCTGTCCGACGACCAGTGCTTGCAGCAACTCTTCAGTTTTGCTGTTGGAGTGCAGTTAGTTGGAGGATACACCGGGGGAGCGTTGGATGGCAACACTCATACTGGAGAGTCCGATTTCTTCCTCATGAAGTTTTCTGCTGATGGGGGTTGGCAATGGACTCAGCAACGTGGGAGCGATTTGTACGATTACGCACAAGCTGTTCAGGTGGAATCTTTTATACCAGCCAAGCAGCATTGTCACCGGTAGTGTCAAGTGCTATGCTTAATATCAAATTTAATGTTTGTTTATTCCTTTATGCTAATATGATTTGATATGTTTGTTGCCATTCCCTTTCAAACGCTTTACAGTGCTTGCATATGGCATAGAAAGGACCGTCGGGGGAATGTCTTGGTCGCTGGACATACAATGGGTGATCTGGACGGGCACGGCAATGCTGGCGGGAAGGATATTTTTCTGGCGATGTTCGACAAGACAGGTGATTGGAAATGGACGCAACAGCATGGTGGCACAGGAGACGATGAAGCCATGGCAATGAAACTGGATTCATTGGGCAGCTAGGCCAGCAGAGACAACCAGTGGAGCCAATCTGTTTACATCTGTTTACATATAGTCTTAGTAGTTCTATTTTGTAACAAAGGGTGACGGTCCCGTCTTGCTCATCCGTCATCCTGCATGGGCCGGCCTACTTATGGGCCGTCCCACCAGCGAAAACCAAGGCAACATCCTCATTGCAGGAGAAACCACGAGCTCTCTTGATGGGTGTGTCCATGCCGGGAGCTCCGATATGTTTCTAATGAAGTTTGCTGAAGATGGACAATGGCAGTGGACCCAACAACGCGGGACCCCTCGTTTTGATGCTGCGTGGGCTCTGGAAATTGATGACTTCGACAGGAGTGTTGTTGCAGGTTACAGTGGTGGCGCTCTTGACGGCAATCAGCATGCTGGAAGTGCCTCGGCAGTTTGCATATGTGTGCATCTTTTATGTAACACGTACTTTCAGACGCACCTTGAATGCATATGCCATTTCGTTGGTAGAGGGAGGATCCAAAAGCGCAGCGACCCACAATTTGATATTCTTTGGTTTAAGCCTCAAAGGATCTTTGCCAATCTTGCAAAAGCCTACCACAGCCCACAGCTCTCATTTGTTATAATATAGAGTAGAAACAGACAGAACATAGGGCTGCTAGAGGACGTGAAGGGCCAGCCCGCTGTATATAACCTGAAGCAGAATTCATGTCCTAACCAATCCAACGAAGCCAGAAAGCCCTAAACTTTTACATTGGTTTGAGAGAGAAGTTGTCCTAGTGCAAAGACGTTGTACACCCACGAAGTAGAAGAATGTGCCACCGAAAAGGCAGTTCTTGAAGAAAAAGACATTGCCCCTAACCACCAGATGTCTATTTTCCATTCAGAAGGGGCTCTCAGGAAGATTGGAGTTGAGAAAGTGCTCCTGAAGCAACAGAACAGCAGAGCAGACCAAAGAATCAACAGTACCCCGCTGCAGTTGGTGACACAATATGATGGCCTTCATAATCGTCTTATTTATGTTACTACGGATTTACTACGGCAGTCTTGAGGCATCACAAATCTTGCTGTTTGCTTCTTTCTGTGGGGGGAAAGCTTTCCCAAGTTGGTCTGAAAAGCCCAAGCGCTCTTATTTGCTCATACAATGAAAGAACATTGTGGTACATGTGTGAGGTAAGAATGCTTTGGGCAATGGCAAGAAGTTGTGCATGTTGTTCAAAGTAAGTCAGAGGAGGTTTTGACACTTGACTTGCCAAGGTTCAGATATTTTTGTTATGGTGTTCGACCGGTCGGGGGATTGGCTTTGGACTCATCAACGTGGTAGTGAGCACTGGGACTATGTGCGCGCTATGCAGTTGAGTGGACCTGATGTGATTCTCGTGGGGTCCACACAAGGGTCCCTGGACAATGCCAGCTTCCATGGAGGTGAAGACATTTTTGTGATGAAGCTCCATTCGGATTGATCGAGTGATTACAGCAAGTACAAGGACACCTTCCGTAGTTGTGGAGGTGTTACAGTAATTAACTGCATGATGTTGCCCCACACTCCTACTCGAGTTCACGTGGTAGATTCCTTTGCCTTTGTGCCTTTCGTTTGCATCATGGATTTGACTTGCATACATCAGGGAAAGGACATGAAGAAACGGATCGTGAAGGACCTCAAAATGAGTTGTAGAGTGTAAACGAGTTGCTGAGAGAAATGATGAGGCTAGCTAGGCACCAGGCAGAGCTTTTGGCCTTGAGACGGCCGGACACCACAGCAAGAAACCTGGCGAGGTCTTTGGGTCTTGGCATTTGAAGGTCTTGAAACATCCAAAACCTGTTCACAATGTGTTGAAAGCATTCTGCAGAACTACATGCTACTTATTGCCCAAAAGAAATCATAAGAAGTCCTTGGAGATTGTGTGAACGGGCTTTGGCTGGATTCATAGGAGCTGCTAGGATTGCCGAGACAAGGTGCCCACTCGGTTCCGCCGACCTTTGGAGGCATTCGTTTGGTTTTCGACCTGTAAAGATGAAGCCGAGAGGGCCCAGACATGCATAGACACCCTTGTGTACAGCAAACACGCCACTTGCTAAATTGTTCGAATCTGCCTCAGGTGCGAAAAGGCTGAGGGTGATTGAACTGTGTGCTGGAAGTGAAGCACCAATAACGGACAGTGTGACATGAAACCTCAGCAGTCCGTTTAGGTCCCGCTGGTCCAAGCCATGATCGAGATGCACAGAGCAAAGATCAGACGTGTCTTGTCCAAAAGAAACGGCCTATATAATATATATATATATTATTATATATACAGCCCGTTCTATGCTTGCGCATAGCGATTGTTTCATGGTACTATATGGTACTATATAGTATACTCTTGACCACTTGTGGACCTTGTGGGTTGAATGCTGTTCACGCTTATCGTCACAGGCAGATGCTGGTGCTGTTGGTTGAAAGATGCTTTTGCATTTGAGCTTACAGGCTCTACATCGGGATACACAGCCTGAAGAAAAGGAGCCTGAGTGGGAGCCTGGAGTGCTGCCAGCTGGGTGTCACACAATATGGTCGAGTTTGGTAGGGAGTTTCGACAAGAGGTGCTGGAAAGCTGCCTGAACTCGGAACCGTGGAAATCAGCAATCCAGCTGGGTCGTCATGAAAGAATTGGATACGTACTGATTAAGGTATGAGATTATGATATTGCTCAAATGTGTTTCTTGTAACAAAATGAGGTTGGTAAGCCAATTACCCTGCTATGAATAGGCATGTCAGATAATTCTGTTCGTTCGATCGGCTACACAATTGTATACCACAACCGCTTTTTGGGGGATGTGGACTTTGAGACTTTGAAATGGTGCCATAGACAAGAAAATTCAATCTTGTGCCTTGAAGCACTAGCACCTGCGCAGCTTCGGCTCAAGCAGCCGCTTTATCCACTCAAGCAACTATGGAAACGCAAACTGACGACGCGGGAAGAGCCGAACCGCCCACAGTTTCAGGAGAATCCTGAGAGCTCTTCTGTTTTTAAATCGCCTTAGGACGCCCTTAGATCTGAACAGAAGCCAATACGAAGCAGGAACCATTTGTCGGCTTCATTCAAGTATCCATCAGGCATCCATTGTTTGTGACCCCAGCTGTGCCCACAAAGTACCCTGGTCTATCGCAACATCAATATAATGTTTTGGACCCCAATGAGGCTTTGGGCACTTTCAAACCTTCAGTGACTTTGACAACTTACAGCTAGGTTCCTGTGTCATTGGGCTCACAGCCCAAAATAAGCAGCCATATATAGCCATACCAAATAGGACATCTTTGGCGTTTTGCCTTCTCGGCCCTCACGCGTAGCTCGGAGCTTTCGAGCTGGCGGATGCAGTCAGATCCTTGGTGGGATGCTTTGCTGCCACGCAAAAGACGCATCTGTTTTAAACTTATATTATATATTACATAATATATGAACACATGACACAACACAGAGCAAGTTATTTGCCGCTATGTGCCAATGAGTTGTAGTGGCTAGTTTGTGTGCAAACTCCTGTTTGGAACAACACCCTTCGCATCCCGTCACTATTAATATTGACTTTGACTTCCCTTTCTATCGTTTTAGTACCACCATTGCATGGCGTAGCATGGTGTCTGCTCCTTAAGTGACCACGATTTGCCACACCATTCCTCGACCACAAAATCATCCTAGGCCTTGGGGTAGCGGCAAAGGCAGGATGTTTAAAGATGTCAGTCTCAAGCGACATTTCTTTGCGGCCTATTCGGTTCATTTCAGGAGTCAAGATGCTTGAGACAACTCCCGATAATACTTTGTCTAGAGTCTAGAAATATGCTTCGGAAGCTAGACAGAAGAGAAACGGCTTCCAATACGCCCGAGTCATCCCGAGTCAGGATCAAGTGCGAATTTCACCTTGTCACTTTCAACAATTTGGGCTGCAATGTGCAAAGGGTTTCACAAAGTGCATAACATAAGCCTGGGAAACACACTGTTCAAGACTTCCCTCCATGGGTAAGGCAGCCTTCATGTCGATCAACCTTGAGCCTTTAGCAAAAGACTCGGTTTCAAGCGGAATTGGAATCATCCCAGTACCCGTTGCCGGCCGGCACGTCCAGGTAGCTGGGATACCACTTGGGGCGATGGTGGATGGGATGCCAGCTGGGGTGAAGCCAGCTGGGATGGAAGTTGGCAAGGCCAGATCTAGGGAAATTAACACAAAGCTGTACCCATCTTCAAGAAGGACTTCAACACATTCTTTGGCAGTTGCACTCATGAAACTACAGCATATTGAGCGGCGCAGAACGGTAAAACCCTTATGAGGGCACAGTTTGTCAGTCCAGAGAGTGAGAGAGAAGAAGACGGGGATTGTCTCTATTCGGTGTATGTGTAATGATGTGTATATCGTATAATACAATATATTCAATATATACATATATGCTGCACTATATTTGCATAGTGATCTTGTGATGGTTTATTGTTAATTGAGGCAGGACAAGAAGTTGGGTCAGTTTTGTTCGATTGCATTCATAGCCTGAGTTCGTACAAAGTGGCATGCAACCATCCACGCAAATCCTAGTGACCGTAGTGGTTTTTGCGTGCTTCTGACATATTTCTTGCTTCCTCCAGCTCCAGCATGTGTGGTATTTGTGGAGGGCGCGAACCTGTCCACAATAGGCTATGAGGATGAGTGGTGGGGGGCACCATATCAGGCTCGGGCGCAGAAAGAATGACATGGCAAACGGGAGGCTACCTGCTAGTTTGGTAGTTTGCCCATGCTATCCACATGTGGTAAATCTTTTAAAACTGTTTGTAGTGTGTACCATGATCTCTTGGCATACCTGGCACCTTTTCACCGCCAGGAGTCTGCTCAAGAAGGGTCATGGCCATGAGCTTGGACAGTGAGCTGCAGGGAGAGTTTAGAGGGAAGGGAACGTTGCTGGTTGAGCAATGGTCATATTGGTCATTGAAAAGGCATGGAAGTCGAAGCTCCGCCATTTCACACTGGAAGCTTGGATTACAGTAAATGTTTGAAGTCAGGTCCATGGGGAAAGCTGATGGCAAAGGCCTTACCAGAACTTGTTGTCGTATGAGCATGTGTCCAGAAATAGTGTCTCCGTTTGCCACATTATGGTTCGAGACTGCAGTGATGGCGTGTGTTTAACATTACATCATTTGTGTTTGCATTCACAGATCCAAATGAGTATATATTGATCTCGAATTCCGGTACCAAAAGCAGAAGGCATTGAGGAATCTCCAAACAGTTGTATCATTTACTCTAAGCTGGAGTGCAAGTTAGAGACGAAGGTTGCAAGATATGCAGACTGAACCAATTGGTCTTGGCTTATTTATATAGTTCCTATCATAGCTTACATGGGCCTGAACACGAAGTTCCTTCATTCAGTAGACCAAGTGCAGGTGCAGCTGGCGAGACATCTGCAAAGGCTGTGCCATCACCAGCCTTCAGGCAGGCCATGAATGAAGGGAGCTTCAGCAAACACATGCAAACACCATCCACGGCCTTCGTTAGGAAACCTACACCAGAGTTAGAAACCGTGAGTCCGGAAACCAGATCGTCCGAGTCAGGAAACCTTTTTGTCGGAGTCAGGAAACCTAGAAACCACCACCTGACAATAACAACAATGAGAACAAGAGCAAGCAGGATAACGGATAGTGACCGATGAAAGAAAAAAGGGGAAGAAGGTGGAGAAGGAGGAGGGTAGGTGATTCATTGGGCTTAGCTTGGGGTTTCACTTCTTTTTGGTTCTGTTGGGTTTGGGTTATATTGGTTTAGGTCTTCGTTTCTTTAGGGTTTCTTTGGGCTTGGGGTAGGGCTTCTTTGGGGTTTTGTTGGGTTTGGTTTGGGGCTTCACTTCTTTAGGTTTCTTTGGGCTTCGCTTAGGCCTTCCCTTCTTGAAGCTTGGTTTTGGGCTTCACTTTTTTTGCATTTCGTGGGTTTGGTTTATGTCTTCACATGTCTTCACTAGGGTCTCTTGCAGGTGTTTAAGAGCTTTGTTTAGGACTTCACTTCTTCTGTGTTTCTCCAGTGGAGCAAGAAAGAAGGAGGAGACGGGGGAGGAGCGCTTCACTTCTTCTGGGGCTTCCTGACTCACCCCCCTCTCCTCCGACTGACTCATAGTTTCAAGCTTTCAGATTCACATTGGCTTTCCACCCGTTTCTTCCCTTGTTTCTCGTGAAGGTTTCTGGCTCAGTTTCCTGACTTTGTCATCATCCCAGAGATCATAATAAAAAAATATAGTAAAAAAATAACGGTCCACTTGAAGGCCGCTTCACTGACGTTCGCATCGGGCCTCAGGCCTGAGGATCCGCCGATCAGAGCCAAAGGCTGTGTCACGCGCGTTGTGCGGGTGGCGCGACCTAACAATGGTAGACATGCAATGAAAGAAAATCGCAAAGAAAACATAGACATAACCACTAATAAGATATCCAAGTCTATGTAAACAAAGACTGAATGCGTTGCCCTTTCTTTTGATGCAAAGAAACTGTCCCTTGTACGTTGATGAGCTTGGCAATCACAGAGTCATGCAGGTGCTGGTGGTGTCATTCCCAAGGCTTCTGCTGGGATGTTAGAGTTTTTTTTCGGGGGGGCAGTCAAGAGGATTCAGGAGGCATCTAATAGCGAGGGCCTCCACCCTAGTAGCGATGGCCTCCAACCGAATAGCGATGGCCTCCATCCTACACTTACATTTTTGTGTGTTGTGGAACCCACGTGAACTGTCATTAAATGACTGCTGGGACTCCTTTTCGATTGTTTTGTCCTCACGGATTTGAGGGTTTTGAAAGAAGTCTGAGTGATGTGTTTAGTAGACACTGGACCAAGTGCCGCGGACAAGAGATTGGAACCGATTGTGCCGGGCACTCTTCAATGATAAAGTGGTGCTGTGCTTGACATTGAAAGGTACAGTGGCATAGAATCTAACTCACCTTGTGAACAGACAGGGCATAGTAGCCTAATTAGTGCCAATCCTTGGAAAACGAAGCCAGAAACCAAAATGATGCCTCAGTACAAACGATCACATTTGGAACCATTTTTGTAGTTTCGGTTCTTCCGAAGTCTTTCCCATCCAGCGAAATTGTTCTGTACAAATATGTTCAAGCATACAAATGCTATACCTCAGTGCCACAACGGCACGATAAGGTGGGTCATTGGAGTCCAAAACAGGGAGGTGGTGGGCCCGAGCGATCTTAGAGTTCAACCTGTTTAAATAGACCGTTTTTCGTTCTTGTGATACCACTCGACGTGCAGACGTGAGGCATTCAGGGGTGTTACGCCAGGCGCAAAAGAAAGGGCCTGTGCTCAGTGCATCTGAGACGAAGGGTTCAAGGAACATGCCAAGACAATCAGTCGCTTGTTTTTTTCATTTGTCGCATTTTTTAAAAGCCTGCCCTTACTTAACTCAGTAGGGGCCTACTTAATTCCGTAAGGGAGAAAACACGCTACTAGACTATGAGAAGTTCGCTCCTAGCTAGGACGCAGGATAGCTCACGCTTCTTCAAGGAAGCTACCCCCGCCTGAGGGCCGGGGCTTCCTTGAAGAAGCGCTTGCACTAATGATTTGGTTCCAGATTTTTAGGGAAACTGAGTCTTGCGCTAAAAAGCAAGTTTGTTAGGCGCGAAGCTGTGCTTCCTTTGGAAACGCATTGCCAGGTGTAACAGCTCATGCTCGTGTTGATGGTTCTTCCCCATCGCACACAGGACCGCAGTCAGGATTTTCTCTATTTATTTAGTTGCCATCGTTTCGCTTGCGTGTTAACAAATTCCTTGAAATACGTTTGAGAAGTCAACGACAGGTAGCGCATGTGTTTTCATTGGATTGGAACAACCTGTGCTGGCTGTTCTGTAGGAAAGGAAGAAGAAGCCAAAGCCGAAGAAAGGCAAGACTCTGCAAGATTTGTTACGTTTCCTCGATCCGGGATCCATCAATAGTTTAGATTAATTCATTACATTGTAATATAGTATATTATAGTATAATATAGTTAAATAGAGATGCTTGCCTTATTAGCATAGGCTGTTGCTAGACCTGGCTGTAGCGAGTCTGTGGAAGTTTGTAACAACAGGTGGTGCCAAATAACTTGCACCTTCTTTGCATGATGCCTTCATTGAAGGCCTGGCAAAGAAGAAGACTACGAAAATTGGGTGAAATTTGTCACCACTACAATGCAGGCAGCTTTAAGCAGGGATCGGGTGGCTGGCTGCCACGTGTTGTCAGCTCCAATCATTTGTCTCCACAGAGGATTTGGGTGTGTGAAGAAGGTGTGAACCATTTGCAATCTATATGTTCGGTTGGTCAACTGATTTCAAGTTCTTGCACTCTCTCACGATCCTACCAATAAACTAGAAGTGGCCAGCAACACGAGTTAAACATTCACCTCAGGCATCGACGCACTGCGGGTTTTCTTTTCATTTGATGTTGAAAGGTGATTGGACACCGTTTGACCTTTGAAGCGACATCACATTGCTAAGCAGCCCCAGCATTTTGCCTTCAGATCCTATCCGAATAACAAATGAATGTTTGATACAGTACTCTTTTTTGTGCCTCCCAATACAGGCTGCACTTTGATGGAGCTTCGCATATGAAATGCCTTAAAGACCTTAAAGTGCCAAGCATGTTTGATGCATTTTGGGACACACCTTTGTAGACTACGCCTCTGACACAGGCAGCACGCCGCACGATTGTGAAATCTGGGCGCCCTTGGATGGGGCTAAAGGACGCAGTGCGAAGTGCGGGCCAATCAGAGCAATACAGAGTGTTGCTGACTTTGAACAGCTTGGGACCATAACAATAGGTTGCTTTTGTCCTTGCAGTTGAATAGACCGTGCCAATGGGATCAATTGGGAATAGCACTTCATTCCATCACAGAATGCTTGTGATTGAAACAGTTGAAGACCACACTGTGGGATTCCTGTTGATTCCGTCATTATTCTCTTCCGAGGGTAGCAGATCTTGCTGGGACCTGGGAGGAGCTGCCGGGACATTTTGAGCGCACCTGGGGCACTGTCTTCGAAAAGCTGCTTGGCAGGGTGGGAATCAGGATCGACCAGACTCACTTTCAGCGTTGTTTGTTCCACAAAACATTGTTCTGCGGAAACCTAACTCAGAGTTTTTGTTTGAAACCTATGCAGCCCTCCATGGGCAGAAACGGTATCCAATGTCCAATGGGAGGGTTTTCATTCAAGACCAGTGTGCATTCTGAGAAAAATAATAGTGACATGCTGATAGGTTAAATAATTAAGCATTTTGATGTCCATGTTTGGCCCTTGGTTGGGGTGTCGGGTTTTTGAGCGGCTGTTTTCTTACGTGGAGCAGAGAACAGAGACCTAAGGAGCAGGCTCGGTCTTCAGGAGATCTGCGCGCACAAGTGGGAAAGTTGGATGTTGATTGCCAGTTTCACTCAAGAAAGTCCACATCATGCACAGCAATTGTGTGTGTGTGTGTTTAGGAATGAAGACATTATTTTACACAATTTATATAGTATATTTGCATCTAATTACTAATTACTGCCCCGACAACTGTACGTATTGTTTCAGGATTTGCCAATTTGTTGGTGAATTTTACTTGTCAGATCCATTGCCAATTGGGAATGCAAACTTTTAGTTTTGCTTGTAACTCATGAGTCATGAGTTAGGTTCAGTACAACCTTATGCTTTCCTTGGTTGGAACAAGGACCATGGTGACCTTGCAGATTTGCTCTCTCTTTGGCCAGAGCAGGGAGCCTGGACATTTTGAGTGCTATTGCAAATCTCAGTGTTCTTGCTTAATTACTCTGTCTCTTTTGTCTTGCATGTTTTTCCCACCTCCTCTGCTGAGTTGCTTCATGGTGGACAAGCCTGGAACTCAGACTTCAAGTGCTAGTCCAAACCGTCTTGGAGCGACCCAGTTTTCACATGTGAACATCATATTACTGCATATGTTCCCGTTCATTGTCGTTTGATGATGTTTGATGGTCTTTTGTTTGCTCTTTGCGCTCTTTGGGATTTTTCTATCAGGCTTCCGATAATATAGAAGAGATAGAATTCACAAAGATACCGGATACCAACTTAAACCAAGCTAAAGCTGCAAGCATTGTTTGATCGAATTCACGTCCAAAATGCAATTAAAAGTAGTCTCACGCAGTGTCTCTGAGGTTCGGCACGGGTGGACCAACAGTGGCTGTCAAACCTGGAAACTCAAAGGCTCCAGCATGTTTGAACCGCCGATGTCACTGATGTTGTAAGTTGAAGGCAAAAATTGAGTGAGTGCACGTGGGAGTACTTCGCACAATTCATGCCAAGAGAAACATTTGCCATTGCCATTGCAGAAGGTTTGAGCCCCACCCCCACCCCATTTCATTGCGCAGGTTTTGCCATTGAAGGAAACAACGAGCCGGATGTTGTTCAAAAGGCGCTTGATTGTGAGATCCAAACTGGGATGCAATGATGTATATATATATATGTTTCACAGGGCATTGGTGCCAGGCGACTGAAGGCATAAATTAGTGATGAGTCGATGAGCGTGCTTGTATTCTCAGCTTGAACAATGCCGGCGAAGGATGTAGTCTAATGTTGTTTCAGAACAACCGCTTTAGAGTCACCTGCATGCTCCTACTCAGTTGCAATTGCCTCAGAAACCACTGACCACAGGACAAAAGAGCTTCAGCCCAAAAAGCTTCAGAGCCTCCTAGAGACCTACCAGCGAAAATGCGAAGAGCTGGGGGCTTGGCAGCGACAGTTGAACTTTATATGATGTGAGGTGCAATTTTGGGATGATTCAAACAAATAGCCTTCGCGGCTGTGGATCCAGAAAGATCATGAAACTGGCACATGGTTTGCTTGGCAGGCAAGAGGTTGATGTTGAACTTTGTGTTCTTCTTTCTCCAAGTTTCACTACGTTCAGGAGAAGAACTGCGATTCTCGAAGTGCCTACGCCTTAATTACTAGAGTCGATCTCAACGTGTGGGGAAGACACCTTTAACCAGCTTGACTGAACTGTACGGCTTAATGGCTGCAAATCGTCGGCTGAACACCCCTGGAAGACTCATGCAGAAGTATAAAATGATAGTCAAATAGTCAGAAAGCTAGAAAGCTAAAACGTTCAAGGCAGTTCAGGCATAGAAGCACTTTTGCACTCTCTCACCCCTCCATTGCCATATACATGTGTGATTCTATAGTAGTAGTAGTAGTAGTAGTAGTAGTAGTAGTAGTAGTAGTAGTAG
>CAXAMN010021596.1:773862-795598 GCA_963970005.1 Durusdinium trenchii | reverse complement strand
AGTAGTAGTAGTAGTAGTAGTAGTAGTAGTAGTAGTAGTAGTAGTAGGAGTAGGAGTAGGAGTAGTAGTAGTAGTAGTAGTAGTATTTTGTCAACAGTGTGGACATTGTCTGACTGGAGGTCTCTTTGGGATGGCTTTTCTTGACATCGCGGCCCGGCAGTTCCAAGGTCGAAGGCCGCGCGCTTGGAGCGGGAAGCCAAAATAGAGGAGAAGGCGCACTTTGTGATTCACTTAAAATCCTTTGGAGGAGATGGTACACTGCCTACAAAAGCGGTATACTGCAATTGCTCCCTAAAGGTGCACTGAGCAGAGGATGGGATGGATTGTTTTTCTCAAAACCGTTGATGGTTTGTACTACTAGCGTTTAATGCACCAAGGACCAAGGATGCCGTACTTAACTTACAGCAGCATGGTGACATACTTTTGCCAGCTTGATAGAGCCACACAACCTATATATAGTGATAAAGCGACGAACGGATTGCCCAGTGGCTCCGTTTACATGTTTGGACCATGGAATGATGCTGAGTACGATAACACCCACTATTCTGTGAATATTCTGTAAATATGTTTATTTACCACGCGCATGTCATAGCCGTCGGCATTGAAGGGTCAACCAACTTCCAAGGGAGGGCCAGGGAGGGCTCGGTTGTGAGTCGCAGTTGCTCCAGATCGGAAGACTGGTCAGGCGCGTCAGTGGGCCGCGGAAGCGCAGGCAGCTGCAGCGCCAAAGTCCTTAGGTGCGGTTTCGTGGTCAAAGAGGTTGTCGTCAAAGGTATATTCCAGGTGTGTGTATATATATATATATGTTTCCCCAAACAGTGTGGACACACTGGGGGTTCTTACGGTAATGGAAAAGCAGCTGTGCTTAGATCGCTGTTCCGCGCGGCCGTGTCCGGCTAATTCGCTGCTATTTACAGTAAATTCATGCCTCTCCAACTCCTCCAAGTGCATTTCGACTGCGCAGGCTCGCTGAATCTGGGTGTCCGCAGCGGGTGCTTCTAACTCTCGTTGTGGTGCTGTGCGCATTTTCGCACATGGCGGTCACTTTTCGTGGCAGGCGCAAGGGAAATCGCGTGCTTAGGTGCTCCAAAGTCGACTTTTCGTGACAGGTGGATCGGAGGTACGTTACTTCGAAGTGCAGTTTTCGTGGCAGGTGCAGCACTTTGGAATGGTGGTGATCGTCGAGGAGCTCAGATTTCGTGACAGGTGCAGTGAATCGTGACTTTTGGACATGTGGCTCGTTTGCAGATTTCGTGGCACGCGCAGCACTCTGTGACCCTCGATGTGCAGATTTCCTGGCAGGTGCAGCACTTTGTGAGCCTCGAAGTGCAGATTTCATAGCAGTCACAGCACTTGGTGAAACTCGAAGTGCAGATTTCGTGGCAGGCGCTGAGCCTCGAAGTGCAGATTTCGAGGCAGGCGCAGCACTTTGTGAACCTCGAAGTGCAGATTTCGTGGCAGGCACAGCACTTGGTGAACCTCGAAGTGCAGATTTCGTGGCAGGCACAGCACTTGGTGAACCTTGAAATGCAGATTTCGTGGCAGGCGCTGTACTTTGTGAACCTCGAAGTGCAGATTTCGTGACCCACACTCACTCGCTCTCATTCTCACCTACACTCACTCACACCCACCTTCACTCTCACTCACTCACTCACTCACTCTTACACTTACACTTACACTTACACTCACACTCACACTCTCACTCTCACTCTCACTCTCCCACTCCCACTCGCACTCGTGCTCGCGCTCGCACTCGCACTCGCACTCGCACTCACTCACTCTCCCACTCTCACTCTCACTCACTCTCCCACTCTCACTCTCACTCACACTCACTCTCACCCACACTCACTCACCCACCTTCACTGTCACTCACACCCACTCTCACTCACATGCACTCACTCTCACCCACACTCACTCTCACTCACACTCATTCTCACTCTACACACTCGCGCTCACACTCACACTCTCCCACTCTCACTCAGACTCTCGCACTCCCCCACTCTCGCTCACACTCACACTCCCTCACACTCACTCTCACCCACACTCACTCTCACCCACACTCACTCTCACACTCACTCACACTCACTCACTCACCACCGCCACCACCGTCACCGCGAACTTGATCACCACCATCACCTCTCTGGACCCCAATGCGTCTAGATCTCTCTAGACTTTCTGCTTATGGACCTCACACACACACTGTTTGGGGTCTCTCGCCGGGATAATTTGTGAGCAAGTTTCAAGGTAGATCACAGCTTACATGTACAGCATGTTTTTCATCGTGAGACCTGCGCAGCCCTTTAGCATTCAAGGAAAAGTTCGCATCACTGGGACCCCGGGAGCGATTCAAGCCATAGATTTGGGGCCTTTGAACCCAAACAGCTGAACTGGTGGTAAGTTGTTGTGAGCTGCGCTCTGTACCCCGTACATTTTTTGTCGGAAGGACATTGCTGTGCGTTATGGAAGAGATCAGGGAGGTCCTCGCAGTTACAGCGCAGAGTACGCGAGCAACAACATCAGCAGCTGAGGCAGTGAAGAAAGCAGTTGAAGACAAGAAGTCATCGACAACTGACTGGTCAAAATTGATAGCAGAGAGAAATTTGACACGGACTTGGAAGCTGGAGAAGATAAGACCAGGTGTATCAAGCTCTATGGATTGTTAGCTTCATCGATGAGGGAAGAGCACTACTTGGTTAAAGCTCTAAAGGACTCTAGTGGATTTGATGCCTGGAGGAGTTTGAAGAAAGCTTTGAGACCTACTTCAAAGGCTAGAGGAATAGCACCCTTGGGGGCAGCTACTACATGGCCAGCATTTTCAATGAACAGCGCACTACAACCTCAACTTCTGAAGCTTGAAAAAGTACTTGATGAGGCGGTCAAGGCAGGGACGACAATTCAAGAAGAGTTGAAATCTGCTATTCTTTTGAGATGTGTAGACGGACAACTCAAATCATAACGCAACTTTGAGGGAACAAGTGTTGCAGTGGGATTGTTCTCAGCAGAAGCGGGCTACTTCAATGGTGGCAAGTAGCAGTACGGACTATCAAGGACCCATGCCAATGGACATTGATCGAGTCCAAGATGCCAAGGGAAAAGGCAAGAAGGGCAAGGATGACCATCAGAAGGGTAAAGATAAGGATGCCAAGGGCGAAGGAAAGAAAGGAAATCAGAAAGGAAAAGAAGGTGATCAGAAGGGCAAAGGCGCAGGAAAAGATCAAAACGGCAAAGGTGTGGCAACATGTTACACTTGTGGAAAGCCAAGACATCTTGCTAGACTGTTGGAGGAACAATATTCGAAAGGTTGCAAGTGACCCAGCCATTCGTCTTCAGGAGGAGCACCAGTGACTACTCATACAGTTGGTCAACAACGAGCCAATGTGGGCCAGCAGAGTAGTTCAGCAGAGACCAAACCAGTGGTCAGGAGGATTGAGAACAGTGATTTGACTTGCGAGAAAGGGATGATGAGGGAGAAGATCGTGGAATTCGAGCGATTCACTTCTACATTGGAGACGATGATGACGACGATGAGCCAGAGATGGAAGATTGCAAGGTGATCGACGTCTCAGATGATGAACCCATGGTGAGGAGACTTGGGGAAGAGAATGAGGGGTAGCCATCTTTTGACAGTGGGGCTGACGTAGCTCTATTCCCTTTAAGCGTGGCAGATCACGGGGAAGGTGAAATGGAGTTCAGCGCTAAGACCAAGCCACAAGATGCGCAGGGAACCGTATCCCCACCGCGGGGCGAAAAGTGTTGAGATTTCCTCGCGTGATATTGATGGACGTGAAGTTCTTCTCAAAGAGAATGTGACCTTCAGTTCAAAGGTAAATCAGCGACGAGATGAGGATGAAAGCTGCTTGGAAGTGCAAGTACCTGAAGCTTTGGAAAAGGCAGCAGGTTAGAGATTCAATGAGCACGGGCTTCGCCCCACATCATTCCGGAAGTGGAAGATTCACCAGAGTTGATGAGAACCACCTTGGTGAAAAGAGGAGGTCGATGGCTAATGCCTGAATTTTGTGAAAGTATGATGAAGAAAGAGGAACTTGATGAGCAAATCTTTGATGACGATGCAGTCTTTCCTTCAATCGCAATCTTCAGCTATGAGCCAGCACCACCAGAAGGTATGATATGGGATTCTTTGCACCAGGATACAAGAAGCTTGAGAACAGAGAGGAGAGAAAGAAAGAAGTGGAGCAGGCAATCGAAAAGATTACCCCTACTCCGCCGGAGAAGGAGGTAGAAGACAAGAGAGAAGAAGATCTAGAGTGTGAATTACAATTGAGCCCAATGGATGTAGACAAAGTCTTGGTGAATGGAGTAGAGTTGATTCAAAATTCTTCAGCAGCATTGAGGGCAGCATGTTCATTTCTCGACATTTCAGGTAGCGGCTCTAAGGTGAAGGTCTACGCAAAGGTCCTCAATCACAACAAGAGAATGGAACTCTTGAACGCCAAGAGCTTGGTGAGTGAAGCGCAAGCTCAAGAGACGAGAGAAGCACTAGGACAAAGTGTGGCTAAGGTGCCAGACGAAGCCGCCCAAGCAAGGCGCAGGTTGATGAGCCTACCATATGCCAATGGGTGTAATGAGTGCATTGAACATCGAGCGCGTCCAGATCGCCATGAGAGAACAAATGGCGTGAAGAGAGGAAGTATTCCTGAGGGAATCTTTGACGTTAGCTACACTAGAGCAAGGGATTCAGTATGTTGGCAAGTTGCAGTTGACAGCCAGACTGGATACATTCATGCTGTACCATTAGAACCCTTAGGAAGCAAGAACAATTTTCGTCTCATTGCGCGAGAGTTGATGAATTTCAGTCAACTGTTGGGGTATTCAGCAAGCAGCTACAGGAGTGACTTGAAGAAGACTATGGACTATTGTGAAGAAAGGAGAAAGCTGTTGGTGCTTGGAAACATTCTGAGATCCAGACTGGAGTGGGAACAAAAGCCACAGAAAGCCAACATCAGGAGGATTCCATGCGTTGAACAGTTGTCCATTGTTCAATAGCAGCAGGACACAGAAGACCATCAGCTATCTTAGACTATCTTCACGCGAAGCAAAGTTACGCGCAATAGTTTCCTCAGCATCAGATTGTATTTAGAATCGCTCAGTTCTTGAATTTGAGATAAAGGTTGGCCATAACATCTTCACTGATTCTTCAAGCGCGCGCTAAGTTGTGTTGAAAAGAGGAGTTGGGAAAGTGAGACATTTAGATGGAATGTTGCTGTGGATTCAGAACAGAAAGGATTTCAATATGGTGCAAGCGCCAACAGACAGCAACATGGCAGACATCATTACCAAACCACTTGCAGTCCAAAGAATCAGATATTTGATGAACCTCATTGGGCATTGGCGCAGTGAAGAGCAAACAAGAGTGGTTGAGCACGAAAAGATCATGAAGAGAAAAAGAGCTTTGCAGGACAGGTCAACAAGATTGGCAACATGATTGTCAGAATTGTGACGTTCGAGGGCTTGCAGCCAATGGTTACAGAAGCATTCATTAGAGAAAAGGAATTCAGCCAATGCAGATTGGAAGTGGAAGACTCCAATAGAAATTGGAAGATTACAATCATCATGGTCAGTAGCATTGGTTTTGCAGCAATGACTTTGCAATGTGGAGACTTTACAAGCCTTTTGAAGAACACTATTTATTGTTGATGGAAACTCTTAGAGACAGAGCGGATGAAACAGAGTTCAGAATGGTGGAGCTTGAGGGTATGATCAGAGAGAATGATGAAGATGGACGCAGGACAGACAACCTGGTGAACTATTCCAGGAGAATTCATTGTGGATTGATTCTCAATGGTAGAACAACAGGAGCCAGATACTCGCACCATAATCAGTTATGATTTACTGAGTGAGCTGAACGCAGGGAACTTCTTAGCCAGAAGGAGCTTCGTGGACATTCTGTGACGTTGCCTGCAGCCACTCAAGGAGCAGTTCCAACAGAAGGACCATTGACAAGAAGATTCAGACCAGGACATAGAGAACAGGTGAACGAAGTTGAATATGAGAGAGAGAGAGAGAGCAAGCGATACAGATGCGCGGTCAACCTGAAATGAAAATTGAGCAACTGAGAGAAAGACATTGGAGACTACTAGGAAGAGGACAAGAGGTCCTAGCAGAAACGGTTGGCTGCTAGAGGAATCGATGTGAATATAGTTGCTAGAACTTGCAGAAGTAAAGAGAGACAATCAGAAAGTACCGCACCAGAGATTTCGAGGAACCCCGTTCCTTAGAGGAGAGGACAAAGTCGAAAGGAACATTGTGGAAGTAGAGTGGGCTATGGTGGCAGAGTGAGTTAAAATAGCAATTCGAGCACTCACACTACCGAGAAGGAGTGTGAACAAGTTTCAAGGTAGATCACAGCTTACAAGTACAGCATGTTTAGCAGGCTTCAACAAATTTCAAACGAGGTTGCTTATACAGAGCGTATGTTGGAGGCTTAAAGTAGTCAAGCCTCAACTTCAAGCACTGCGGATGAGTTCAATGCTTTGTCCCTGACACGAAAGCGCAACGTGGTTGTGATTCTTTAACGCACGAAATTGTAGTGAGATTCATTTGAGAGAAACATTGAACGGCCAATGTTAACATCAAGCAACGTTTTTGCTTGTAGACCAACCTGTGGGATCACATTGGACAAGTATCCCATACTTTACCCCTCAGAGATCAAAGGAACCGACCTAGACGAGTTGTTGTTTCTACAATGCCTGAAAAGCCTCATGCACACTCATCTTGAAGGCACCCCGCCGAATGCGCCGGCCGTTGCCTTAGGATACCGAGACCGAACCAAAAGAGTGTTGCTTTAAATTTTCCATGTCCTTGGGACTAGCACATGTAAGTTCGCGGTGCAACATGTTCGCATGCAGAATCGTCTAGAACTTAGAACAAAGAACTCTCATAGATTCATACATTGCACATTGTGCTCTAATTTGTCTCTCCATTGATACTGAGATTTCTTCAAATAGAAGGTCCACGAAATCGTCGAAATCGTATCCCTGTTTCGGGTGGGTATCCGATGTTACTGCGTCAGGCTGGTGTCCAGCCCTGGTTGGAGCCTGAGGAGGATCCTGGGCCCTGAGCATCGAACCTTATATATATTAGTGTGCACGTTTAAGCGTTGGCATGCATTGGCTAGAAATGATCGACAAATTGTTGCAAATAAGTTTCACTTGCAGGTTGCGGGTCATGTTTGCAATGTTTGCAGTTTGTTCCTGTGTATGTCTATGTCGTGGAGTGCTGTGTAAGGAGTTACAAAGGTATTTCCTGCATGCCGTCACTACCACCTGGTTCCTTGAGATGTTTCCTGCAAATTTGCACAGTAGGATGCCCCAAGGGATGCTCACAATAATTGCCGAAGATTCTGTTGCATTCATGGGTTTACACATGCAAATGTAGACTGTATACTGTATACGTTTGTATACTATTGTATACTATACAAGGAAATTGCAGAGCTCATCAACTTGTGCACGTCCGTTCCGCCACAAACCGATTTGCATTGATGTCCAAGCATAGGGATGCACCAATACAGGCACGGGAAGTTCCTGATTCTCCGAAACATATATGTTGAAAACCAGTGTGACATGGTCTTTCCGATGCACCCGCTGTAAGCATAGGTCCGCGGGATATGAAGTCTTTTCAAAGGAGCGTTTGAGAGTCCCGAAATCATATTCCTTTGAGGCAGCCAAAGCGCTCATGGGAACAAGGGCATGGTTCTCAGTTTTGCAGAACCATGGAAATACGCACCAAGCATGTTTCATAGATGAAAGACAAGTCTATACAAGCCAGAGTATAAGCCAGTTTGCAACCAGGATCCAAAATCAAAAACACCAATATAGGCCACTAGAGCAATTCTGCCATTGCAATTGTGCACGCAGTTTAACAATGGCATTTTGCATTAATCATTATACTGTCATGCATGATACTGGACAAAGGCAACAAAACATCCTCGTCTAAGATGTTGATACTAAATGATTTTTCCCTCCAGCTGACAAGCTCTTCCTACAGCTCAAAGGCCACTGTTGTATTTTTATCTCGCCGCATTCGATCAATCCTGGTGTCTGAAAAGAATGGAACTTCTATTCGGGCCAGGCCCAATTTGGGTGTTTCGGCTAATGGCCAGGAGAACCTCCAAGCTAGATTCTTGAAGCTCCAGTTTTATATACTGTATATAAATGTTGTGCGCCAACTATTCATCCAACGAGACCGCAAGCCTATCAGTCAGGAAACTTCAAGCCGAAGAACTTGCGCTCACCTGCTTTACAAAACCCTGCTACAGTACACTTGCAGTGATCCTGGACCTGAGTGGTCCACACCCTTCGAACGAAACGTTTCGTATAGATGTTACCTGCTTCTTCGTTCCAAGGCCAGGGGAAGTCTCTGGCCAGGGCACTGAGTGTATGGGCTTAGCAGGTCTTTACTTTGTAGAACTCTACAAACCAGAACCTGTTTAATGGATGAGAGATATTGCATTGATAAGCTCCAAGCTATTGCATTTACGG
This sequence comes from Durusdinium trenchii, assembly GCA_963970005.1. Lineage (NCBI taxonomy): Eukaryota > Dinophyceae > Suessiales > Symbiodiniaceae > Durusdinium > Durusdinium trenchii. The sequence goes on along the minus strand of CAXAMN010021596.1, from coordinate 787,100 downwards.
TATACATTGCATATATATATATATAGAGGCCAGTTGACATTCATGAACCTTATGGACGCGCCACCATCGGTTGAATTTGGTTCATTGGCGCATCATGATCAACCATGATCCTCACCTATGCTCCAAAAATTCCTTGGTGACCTTGGAAGTTGCTTTGATAATGAGTGGTGAGATTTTCATCCCCACTCTTGGCGCTCGGACTGCGTTCGCCATGCCAACAATCGAGGCAAGGGTATCACCAACGGTATGCAGGCTCGATTTGCTATTGATGTTGCGTGGTGTTTATATAATGTTTGAGGTCATCTCCACCACCGACAATACGTACTGAATCCAAACGTTGTATAGCTGATGACCCAGAGGATGCACTAGAAACGAGGCTTCTCCATGCTCGTACGACGCGTATGCGATCAAACTGCCTTCAAATACATCAACCTTTGCCAGGGACCACTAATTACAGTACCCTGTACATCATGTAGCTAGGCCAGAATTTGCACTTCTTCCTAATTTGGACCAAAACCAGCTTTTGCAGTTGTGTTCCTGAAGTCATGGAAGTTGAAGGACGTTGAAAGCCTTGAATAGAATAGTATATAATATATGTAATATAGAATAGTCAATGAGTCAAGCGTATGCTGCATGATGTTGAATGTGTGTTGTCGCTTTTCGGATTTGTCGGTGCCAACCTTGTTCCGGAAGGAGCATTATCATTACATATCATTACCATTACATTAGTTGCGGGGCATCAACAGTTGTTCACAACCGACTTGTTGTTCACAATGAACCGCACTTTCTCAATCGACCTGGCAGAACAGAAGCTGAAAGTAGCTAGCCTGGGGCGGCTGGTGTTTGTGGGAATCCTGACCTCAGCTGAGAGATTGAAATAACCCCGCGCTCAGCAGTTTAGTATTGGCATGCACCTTAACACTACTAATGCATTCCTGCCCCAGAAAACGATAAGAGTTTAAAACACGATAACAATGATTATACCGGCACATCTCATGGGTTTCAACCTGTCCCATTAACAATAGATAGGTAATGTTACTGGAAGAGTTGACTATCCTCCTCCTACACTCCCCCTGCTGAAGGAAGAGGTGAGAACCTAGCTTTCAAATCTCACTTTCCATTCAGCAACCGCACTGACTGGGCTGTTTTGATCCATATGCTGCCAGTACATGAACCACGAAAATTGCAACCTGCAGAGATGTCCGGAACGATCAGAAAACGCTAACGAAAACGATAAGGAAATGTAGCAAAAACCACCCCTGGTGGGCAAGTGCCCAATTGACTGTTTTCATTAGACCTTTTCAAGGGCAGAAGTGTGCGGCGCGGTAGTCTTGTTTAGCTGTTTATATTTGATCTTTGCTACTGCCATGTCTTTACCACCAAAGACCATGCATGGAAACCTGCTAATTTGACAGTTCTTGTGTGCAAAGAGCCCAACACCTGAGAAAACGATAAGAGTAAACAACGATAACATGATTTCGAGGTATTGCAAAAGACAATTTTTTTGTTTTAATACCCGCAGCTGCAGTCACTTTGCTCCTTGCGAGGCACCCAATGTGAAAGGAACTGTGAAAGGACAAGTGGTTGGGGCAGCTCAGGAGGGGCAACAGTTTCGTTGCTCGAAGGTTGCTAGTGAGCTCTACTAATTACAATGGATTAAAATCATGTTGTCCACTCAAGAGCCCTTTCACATCTCAGAATGTCTCGACATGTTTTCAAGTCGTTGCCAATGGGGAGCTGGAAATTGGGTCAATTGGGTCTTGTTTGGATCAAGTCCCAAACGTAGTCCTTTTCGGAATCCCTCTGATAAAATGAGAGTTTGCCGCATAGTTGCTTGTGTGGATCTTAATTGTTTTCTTTGAACGAACCGCAACGAGAAGCTATAAACTGGTGGCGTGAAATCAGAGCACCTTTGAGGGTGTAAACTTGTTAGGGTTCTCTTCCTGATCATTTTCTCTTAAGAGATATCCAATTAATGTAATTGATTTGTTTGATTTTTTTTGTTTTGATGTGTGATGCCAACAGCTGCGTTGGGTAGTGGTTTAGCTTGAAGTACTAGAACGTCATTGAAAAGGGGTTATGGTATTGAAAAAGGAAGAACTCGAAGTTCGCAGCAAGTCGAATAATCAAAGAAGATTCCATCCAAGGTTGCACCACGTGTGGTTCCACCGTCGGCTCTCAGCATGTTCACTTCTGTTGCGCGGGACAGTTTGGACAGATTGTATAAACAGTGGTAATTTGCCAGCTGTCAGGTTGCTGGATAGTGCTAACCTCAGGGAAGAACTTGGAAGACCTCATACTATGATAGCTACTGTCAAAACATGCGAAAACCACTTTACTAAAGAGGGGTAGGTTTGTTCACAAAACTCTGCAAAAGGATAAGGTCGTCAAAACCGACAACCCCAGTGATGTATATGGTCATAATAAGTATGTGGCGAACTCAAAACACTGTAAAACGATAAGTACCGATGTCATCCGTTTTTTTGAAGAAGAATATGTAAGGAGTTGTGACCGTCCCTCATACATATATATATATACACATGCATACGTATATGCTAGCTCCCCCTGAGATCCACCTTTGATGCTCTTCCAAACACATTCATGATCAAACTCATTGCACGGAATTAACAGGCAGATGTTGCCAGCAAACACAAGGGCATTTGCATATGGAAGCAAATTTGCATTGGATGCAAGGAGACTGCTCTAGAAAAAATGCACCGGGAATGAAGTGACCAAGTGTAGATGCTGAAAAGGAAAAGTTGCCAGTTGTCATAGGGATCCAACAGAGGAAGGCGAAAACACAGGGACGGATAGGGTTTAGGATGTAGTAGCTGACTTTCAATGTTTTGGAACCTAGAATTGACCTACATCCAGACATCCAGAGAAAAACTCTTGAAATGATTGCTTTTATATGAAGCTATTTGATGCTATTTGTGTAGAAGTGGCCACTCCCACAGATCCAGAGAGAGGTTTTTGAAATGAACGCTTTTGTGTCAAGTGTTTGTTCTATAGAAGTGATCATTCCCAGAGATCCAGAGAAAAGCTGTTGAAGCGGAGGGCTTTGTAGCATGTTTTCAAAAGAACGCTTTTATATAGAGCTCTTTCATAATTATAGGAGTGACCATTCCCACAGATCCAGAGAAAAGCTTTCGGAATGAACACTTCCAGAAATGGTGACCCTAGTGATCCCTAGTGCTGTTTTAACATGCTTTCAGAAATTAGAAGTCAATTAGATCTAAGCTAGAATTTGATTCGCACTCAACTAGAATTTCAATAGAACTCAATTAGGATCCATTCAGGATTTTATAAGAAAGCAATTCGTAGTAATTAGAACTCAATTCAAATTTAGTTAGAATGACCTTAATTTGAGTTCATATGGATTTGGATTTCAAGTAGAATCCACTTGGAAGTCAATCAGAAGCCAACTAAAGTGAAATCAGATAGATTTCAATTGGAACTTAATTGTGAAATCAGTTAGAACGTAATTGATGTTCCAAATACTGGTCCACCAAGAGAAGCCCCGAAATGAAAACTTTTATACAGGTTCTTAATGTAGAAGTGATCATTCCCAGAGATCCAGAGAGAAACTTCTGGGATGAATTGTTTTGTATATATAGTGGTTTTTGTCACATCTCACTGGCCCTGTTTAGGTCTAGGCAGACTTGACATTCGGTGTTCAGACTTGAGATCCCACATTCATTGTGTGACATCACCCTTCCCAGTTCCAGACTTCACAGGCTATTGGATCCATGGGTTGAAGATTGAAGATGTGAGAAAACTCTTGGCCATGGGTTTGAATTGAAACTATATGGCCAAGAGTTTTTTCACATGTTCAATCTTCAATCCAGGGATCGCAATCTTGCATCCCAAGTCTGACAGCTGTTCAGACGTGAAGATCCCAAGTCTGATTGTATGTAAGTATAAGTTTTTGGCAGAGCACCAAAGATGAATCTCAGAGGGTGGGTTGATCTCAGGGGGGCTATACAATATGTTTTCATAGTGTTAATATGTGATGTGTTTCATGCATGCGGGAGAAAAACTAATAATGATTAATGTAAGTGCCAGGTCAAGAATGTGGAAGCCACTTTTTGCATGAATACGCAATGCTAAAGTCATGTCAGACGTGTCACAAGATCCGAGGCCTTCTCAGCAAACTCCTTCAGATGCTCCACTTCCTGCCGACGTTCGCGGCCAAGCTTTTGGAGATGGAACGCAAGTGATGTGCATCCTTTCTGTTGATTTTACGAAGGTTAGTGGGATGTTGGATATACACTTATTGTACCATGTGTGCAGGAAAGTAGGTGAGTGCACTTGTGTGGATGCATCATCCCAGAGATCCAGAGGCTCAGAGGTTGAGGCTGCAACAGCATCGAAACAACGGCCTGATAAATACAACCGACAGCGACTTCCCAGCTGTTGACCATGTGCTCTGAGGCACAGGCGAGCACAACAGTTGAGCCCAGCAGGCTAGGGTGCTCAAAACAATTCAATGACTTTGGAACTCTGTTTGTTTAGAGTGGACTTTCAGTCGCGACTCGATCTTTGTGAACTCGAGTTGACTAAAGCCTTCCAGATGGAGGAGCAAGTTGTATTGTGAGACACGAGCTTCCCCCAAAGCACGTCCAGGGCTTGAATTGGGGGCCACAATATCAAAGAAAAAGAAGAACGATAAGAAGAGCCTTTTAAAGAGGCGCTTACATTCTGCTTTTTTTTCTTTAGCAAGGATGGAAGTGGTAGGTTTGTCCAGCCCCTTGAGCAACAATGTTATAAGGTCAGGACGAGAGCCAAGAACTGAGTGAGGGCATGTGTGCACTTGAGAAAACCCGTTTAGGTGTTGAATGCATTTGAAGGTGTTGAAGACAATTTTCCTTAGGTTGTTCGGTTGGTTCTTTGGTTTGTTGATTCCCATTGGCTTGTGAATGTAGACATTCCTTTCCAAGCGCTCGTACTCTTCGCTTAACAGCATAAGCACTCCTGAGCAGCGTCAAACACCCTGTAACAAGAGCTTGGTATGTAAGGGACTTAATATCCGGGATCCCTGTGAGGGGAAAGGGGAGCGAAAGTGAGGTCTCGGTTGACCCGCTCGAAAGACAGGGGTATGAGACAAGGTCTTGCTTGGTTGAAGATTGTCCACGTGTTGTTGGCATTGTTCAAAGCTTCGGGATAAGTTGCATTCAGTCTATAATCCGGCGAGATTGATCCTGAAACCTTGTGTGAGCAGACAAAACAAATAGTAAAGGTATGTTCGTGCATTCCAGTATATTGCCCACCACTGCTTTGAGTTTGCTTTTCTCCACTTGCAAAAGACATGCCAAGGGGTCAAGGGGGTCAACAAGCGCACATGGTCCATGGAAGCAAAACGTGTGATCACGTAAAGAAAGCGATGAACGGTGTACTTAAAACATGTCGTGAGTATAAGAGATCTTAAGATGAATTGTTGAAGCCGCTTGTGTACTTGCTTCCAGTTCCACATCCTTTTCTTTGTATCAACCCCCCTTGGCCAACAGTCCCCCTGTCCCTGTCTCACATGCAGGCAAGTCACGCACGGTTCCAAGTTGCCAACATGGCACATTGACATGTGACTTGCATATGGTAACGGTAACATGACATGTCTCGGAGCTACAGGCAGCAACTGGTGCAAGAACAGCAGGAGTTGGAAACGCGCACTGAAGAGCAAATGGCCTTGGGCACCCAGTGCGCACACGAAAGGAAGGTGTTGCTGGGAAATGTGTACTGTGAAGGCATGTCAGGTTTAGCTATCCAGCGATGAATGAACATGGGCAGGGAGTGGCATCAACGTTTGGACTCAACATGTATGGCCGCCTGGGGTCATGAGGCCCTTAAAGGTAGTCGTTCCGCTTTTGTTGCTCTAGTGTCATGTAGCCTTATTGTCCGTCCTTGAGGTTTCGGCAACACAAGATGTTCAGAGGGCAAACCGGCTGACACATTTGGGCAATCCGGCTGACACATTTTGAAGAAGACTTTGACTATGGAGTCCTGCTGCATCTTAAGTTGAAACATTGTTCATGGTTTTGCCCAGGCACGTCTAGTCGAGCAAATGCAGCACCTGCGGCAACAAGTCCAGACGTCAGAAGCTCGACACTTCCACGCGCAAAAGCTGATGCTGTCCCTGTTGCGCCCAGGCTGATCGCAGCACCTAAGAGAACAGAAGGACCCAGAAACCACACAAAGACTGTCAGAAGTCATCACACAAATCATTAGTTCAACGGATACGCTTGTAGTCTCGTACAAGCGTATCGCCGCCTCACATCAGGCATGTATCGTTGTTTCTCTCTCAACCCAGGGGAGTTTCAAGCCATGAAGTGTGTCCGAAGATTCTGGCATTGTGTACTCAAGAGGAGGAGTATGAGGAGTATGAGGAGTACTGATCAACATGTGAATGGATAATCCTCTTTCCGGATGAGGTCACAGGTGGCTCCGGCTATGCTGCCGCAGATTCAAGCACAGCCTGGCAGCCTGAGAGTACAGCACAATTTGTGTTGTAAAGATAAGGGAATGCCTGGAACAAAAGCTTTTCTGTTTGCCATGGCAAAAGACTCATGCCGACTCCTGCCGCCTAAAAATCCTTCAAGGCTTGAGCATAAATGCGTTGGTGGCTGGGCTGCTTGAAAACTATCGCTGTAGGGGCTCCAGACCTTTGAGATCAGGGAAGCAGTAAATACCAACGCTGAGCAAGGAACCCTTCTAAGTTGTTCCTATTGTACATCCAGGTTATGTGATAATGATACCATACACATTGCACATATTATACAATATTGTACGTCATAATACATATGTGCTATGTTTTTGTTTGCTCAGAAGACTGTTGATGTGATCACACATTAGCTTCCTGGAGACCAACTATTGCAATAGCATTTGGACCAGGATGCAGCAACTGAGCCAGCAGCACAGCCTGTTGCAGCAGCAGATGCAGCAGCGCCGTCAGCAGTGGGGTGGCCAAGAATGGATCATCACGGCAAATTTGATACTGCCCAACACCCAACACATATATCTAGATTATCTATATATAGTTGATAGTAGCAAGAAGCTATTAGGTTGGAGGCCATCACTAATTATTAGTTTGGAGGCCATCGCTATTAGGTTGGAGGCCATCGCTACTAGTAACAAGAAGCTACTAGGGAAAATGAATCCTTGTTCGAGCTCGCCAGTTTGAGCCACTTCAGGATTGCGCAAGAGATCGACCAAGAGAAGCAAAAGCAGCCGCTGGACAGCAAGAGCTGTGAGGCTTTTTGAGTCCCGCCTTCTTGGACCCATGCGGCACCAGCTAATACCGCTGCCTCCTTTGTGGGAGGAAGAGTGAATTGGTTTAAGGATGTTGAAGGCAAAGAGCCCCGAAATACTAAGCTATCCCAATCAATACTGCAGATTTGTGCATTGCAGGGCAGCGGAGCAGGCCAGGCACGGCAGATCACCACGGTTTTCTCGGGTTTATTCCATGCTATTCCTACATATTCTGATGGTCAGGGATATGTACTGTATGTGTATATATAGTTATATATATATATGATTATGAATGTATATGTGTGATAGGCAGAAAGCTCAGGTTGATCATCAGGTTCGAGTTGAGGTGTCCTGTTTTTGGGAGGGAAGGCGTGAACATTGAATTAGGGATTGAGCTGTTGCTGATGATCCTTTGCATTGTTGACTGTCCAGCACCTGTGTTGGACATGGGAATATTGAATACGCACATGATTGTGCTTTACAGACATTCCCGGGGTTATGGCTCGTGACCGAGACTGGAATCCATCGACAAGTGCGCCGCTGACAGGCAGCTTCAGGGCCTCCACAGGAGAATCCCAACGCCCGAGCGCAGGAGTGGAGATTTACGTATTCTAAATGTATTGATTGTTTTGTATTGATTAACTACATATAATATAAATATATATATATATATATCTATTTACGTATTTATGTACAGTATATATATATATAGTTATGTATTCATATACAGCTATAATAGTATATAAGAGATGAAACGGTAAGGGCATCTCAATAAGGCCCTTTACTTTTTTGGGGGCTCAAATGGATCATAGACGCCGCAACATTTTTGCCCATGTTGCCTCATGCTTGCAGGAGTTGCAGCAGAAGGTGCAGCAACTTCAACAGCAGCAAGAACAGCTGGTTTGGGCACTCAGCATCTCCGATTTGTTGCCAATTCATTGCTGCCGGGCGTTCCACTTGGTAATTGTTCAGCGCATTATGCTATTCACACTGGCGCGACTGAAGTTCAATCAAACAAAAAGTGTCAGGGTCACGGTACTAGTAACTTGGTTTATTGATGATCAAGCTGACATACTGAGCTGTTCGCAGCAGTGCATTTGGGTGCAAAAGTTTGTATATAAATTAGCAAGCAATGACGGCCTTGGCAGAGTCCTGCATGGTTCCCTCTCCAGTGAAATGATTGGTTTGGAACAGCATTGTAATTACCAGGAACAAGAAGAATGACATGGATTGACAAACCCATTGAGGTTAGACAGTGGAACACTGTCAATGCCGATGCCTTAGATTGCCCCTGTCAGCCAGCTTCTCATTGGCGCCTCCAAACTCTAGCTGCCTTTTGGCGTTTTTTATAGTTTCAAGGATCAAAACAGATACAGATTCATGTTTGTTCACCAGCCATGTCCAGTGTGAAATGCATTTCTACAATGCTTTTGTGTTGTGCGACTTAGGTTCAAAACCCTGCTGCTCAGCAGCAGGCTGGAGGGAGGAAGCACATACGTATGCGGGTCCACCTGCTGTTTGTGTTTTGGAGATTGCTGAGACAGGGACTGAAAGCAGTTCAGAAAGACGTGGGAATGCAATGGAACGCAGCTGCACGGGCAGATCCAGAACCGGTACAACCTCTTGCAGCAAGAGCAGCAGCAGCTTCAGCGCGAGATAGAGAAGCTTCAAGCTGAGGTGGGGTGGAGAATCGGACCGGTTGAAAGCCAAGGACCTTTGATTGAGTGTCGCTTTGCCTCACGATACAGTGCCTATTGTGTGATGGAAGTTGTTGAAGTGGAATCTTGATAAAGGCCAGGGTCCACTTCTGAGCTTCAAAGTCCACATATCACATTTTTGTGTGGAGTTCTTACTTTTTTTTGCGTCGCGTCCTCCGGTCCGCCCCGCCCCGTCCCTCACTCGCACTCACTTACTCGCACTCAGTCTCACCACGCACACACTCACTCACTCCCTGCATTTTGCTCGCTTTGAGGGGATGGGAGGTTGTGTTGACGCGCTCGGGGTGGAGGGTTGGCCTCCGTTTTGCTTGCTTTTAAGGGGACACGGGCTCATATTGGGATGTGGTGCCAACTAGTAACTTATGGCAAAGCAAACCTTCCTTTGTGATACAAGACCACGACTTTGTGCTGAAGCCCATGCGAAGACATTTCGGACCGATCCCTGCTGTTGCTCAGTTTAAGCGCGTCAACTGTGCTCACTCTTTTTGCCACTCCTCCGCCTCCGTCCGCGCCATCCTCATCGTCGAGTGCCAGCTCAGTCCGGAAAGATGTGCGAAGATACGCCAGAAAGGGTGGCAGAAATGCCAGCCAGAAAGAATGCTAGAATAGAATGCCAGATGCCAGTGCAATGCCAGAAGATATGCCAGTGAGAATGTCGCCAGAATAAACTCCCGATAGATACCGGAAAGATCCGGAAAGGATGTCAGAAGATACGCCAGGTAGATTGTCAGAAGATATTCCAGGCAGCATGCTGGCAGATATGCCCATGTCCGTTTGCCATGTAGAATGCCAAATCATACATCAGAAACTGTGTTGGAGCATAATATGTCGGGTTTGATGCCAGAACAAATGTCAGAATAGAACACATGCAACGAAGGGCGTCAAAACACGGTCCAGAACATTTCCCGGCCTTAATGGTACAGTATATAAATGATGTGACAAATCGCATACCAGAGCATTGCGTCAATGCATATTCCTTCAGCGCTTGTCAGGATGGTTGTCAATACACGTGCCCTGCCTCCTTCCAAATCGCCTATCACGAAGCGCAAGGTTGCTAGTTGCAGAGAATTCTCAGCTCAGTTGCCAACCCCACTACTGCCCACCAGAGTTTCAACGCCCTAGTGTGAATGTGGTGAGCAGCGCCTGTAAAGACATCCTGCTTCTGGGCGCTGGACATTTGGAGTGGCTTGCGCCTGAATTATAGGTACGATGGAGGTGTCGCAGATCATTCAACGTGTATGTAGCTAACATTACAGTAGCTATAGTAACTACATATACTATATTTGAGGGTGTAGCAGATCATTCAACATGTATATATATATATATACCATCCTCCTACTTTTTTGCACTTGAAAGCAGCCTGCTAGTCTGAACGACTTGCCGCATGGCTGGGCCTGAATCCACGAGGCACAGGAGCAGCAAGAAAGGCCAGAGGAGGCACAGCGACAAGGAGCCCAAGAAGTGCTGCCCATGCAGCAAGAGGAAGCTGCCCAGCAACTTGGATAAATTGTGTGAAGTTCCAAGATGACTCGGCTGCGTTCGTTTGCTGATACAGATATTGCTCGCACTGCTCCTATGCAGCAGTTTTTCGGCTCAAAACAAAGCCAACCACCCCGGCACCCCAAAGATCGAGATCCATTTGAAGTGCCCCGTGTCGTCTACCGTACTTGCCCTGACACCGCCCGAGCGACCGCAACCTACTCTAGCGCCTCTAGCGCTGCAAGACCAGGCTGGTTCTGGAACCAAATCACCGGCACTAGTCACTAGCACCGACGTGACCAGGAACCACCACAAACCTTTTGGCATTAACCACCAAACACGTTGAGGGGTACTGCCACCGGCCGCCATCTTCAACTCAACCTTTATTTTTCACACTACTCAAAAAACCTTCTCTTCTGCTTGGATCTGCTTTGGCTGCCGAGCTCCGTGTGGTTGGGCACCCGAATTTGAGTTCCCCTCAGCCAGCACTTGTACGTGGCATGTACTCCTAATCACCTGATCGGGCCGTTTTTGTGGAACATTGTAGAGAAGGACCTTCGTTCATTCCGTTTGCGGTCTCGAGTGACACTGATGGGGTTCGATCCGAGATGAAGGCCGTCGTTGATCGGACCAGATGGCGTGCAGCAACCTCACTCCAGGCCTTGCTACATGGTTCGATTAGGATGTTTTAGGCAGGTCATTGATGGAGCGCAGGCAGCAGCATGTTGTCACCGCCAAAACTGCGTATACAAAGATTACAAATTAAGTCTCTTTTGCATTTGGCATGTGTGTTGCAGGGCGAGTCCTTCCCGAGAAGAATGCCCTGGTGGGTGAACTTCTAGTTCGAGAACACGAATCGGCCACCTCCTCCACGACCCTAAACTTGACATCCACTCCGAGTGTTCTCTTGAGAAGTGAAGCGCTTCATTTCGCTATCCTTCCGGCAGAGCCTTCAACAAAGCGACTTGTCCCCGTTGTTCAACCCTCATCATTGTCGGGAAGTTGAAGGGCGCCGGACAGATAGTTTGACATCTCAGCTTGTCCATTGGCTCCGCTTGAAGCCACTGCCGACAAGTGTCCACAGCCACCTGAAGCGCCTGATGCCACCTTGAGCCGAAGGCGAAGACATATCCTGATAGTCGTGAGCCACTCACCAGCAGCACTGAGACCATTTGCGCCACTAACCTCTGGTAGAGCAGGAAGTAAGTGCAACAGTTGCACTGGGTCACGGAACCATAATGTTTTGCATCGAATTAGCAAGCAGACTTCCATCTGGACAAGACTCCATTGCCACCGAAAGCTCCAGGCCCACCAGTCCTGCAAGACCAGAGGGGTGGAGGAGACCAGCGCCGCCCACCGGTTGGAAGGTCTTGACTTCTGCCTTCCACCAAAAGACCCGAATGATGACCGACATACAACAAATAGGCAGATGAAAAGCACGCCCTCTCAAGACGTGCCAAAAAAGGAGGCATGCAAAAGATACAAAAACTCGTTACACAGCTTGGTTGGTGTTGGTTCTGTTCTGGTGTCACTTCTGGCCCTGAATAACAAATATGACTTGAGGCCGGCAAAATGATTGGGGACTGGATTTGATGTGGCTAGGTTGTGGAATTTGACTAACGGACGTGTTGCACACTGCCAGAATTTCACACGGGGCATCCAGGCTCTTTGAGGAGCCCCTAGTAGCATCCTGCTCCTAGTAGCGATGCCAGGGGTTTCTAGTAGCTTCTTGCTCCTAGTAGCGATGCCAGGGGTTTCTAGTAGCTTCTTGCTCCTAGTAGCGATGCCGGGAGTTTCTAGTAGCATTTTGCTCCTAGTAGCGATGCCAGGAGCCCCTAGTAGTTTCTTGCTCCTAGTAGCAAGTTTCTAGCAGCTTCTTGCTCCTAGTAGCGATGCCAGGAGTTTCTAGTAGCATCTTGCTCCTAGTAGCGCCAGGAGTTTGTAGTAGCTTCTTGCCCCCAGTAGCGATGCGTTCCTAGTAGCTTCTTGCTCCTAGTAGCGATGCCAAGCGATGTCGGGAGCCCCTAGTAGCTTCTTGCTTCTAGTAGCGATGCCAGGAGCCCCTAGTAGCTTCTTGCTCCTAGTAGCGATGCCAGGAGTTTCTAGTAGCATCTTGCCGCGTAGCGATGCCAGGAGCCCCTAGTAGCTTCTTGTTCCTAGTAGGATTTTCTAGTAGCTTCTTGCTCCTAGTAGCGATTCCAGGAGTTTCTAGTGGCATTTTGCTCCTGGTAGCGATGTGAGGAGCCCCTAGTAGCTTCTTGCTCCTAGTAGCGATGCCAGGAGTTTCTAGTAGCTTCTTGCTCCTAGTAGCAATGCCAGGAGTTTCTAGTAGCTTGTTGCTCCTAGTAGCGATGTCGGGAGCCCCTAGTAGCGATGCCGGGAGCCCCTAGTAGCTTCTTGCTCCTAGTGGCGATGCCGGGAGCCCCTAGTAGCTTCTTGCTCCTAGTGGCGATGCCGGGAGCCCCTAGTAGCTTCTTGCTCCTAGTGGCGATGCCGGGAGCCCCTAGTAGCGTCTTGCTTCTAGTAGCGATGCCAGGAGCCCCTAGTAGCTTCTTGCTCCTAGCAATGCCAGGTGCCCCTAGTAGCTTCTTGCTCCTAGTAGCGATGCCAGGAGCCCTAGTAGCTTCTTGCTCCTAGTAGCGATGCCGGAAGCCCCTAGTAGCTTCTTGTTCCTAGTTAGTAGCGATGCCAGGAGCGCCTAGTAACTTCTTGCTCCTAGTAGCGATGCCAGGAGTCCGTAGTAGCATCTTGTTCCTAGTAGCGAGGCCAGGAGCCCCTAGTAGCTTCTTGCTCCTAGTA
>CAXAMN010021596.1:761608-773852 GCA_963970005.1 Durusdinium trenchii | reverse complement strand
TCCTAGTAGCGAGGCCAGGAGCCCCTAGTAGCTTCTTGCTCCTAGTAGCGATGCCAGGAGCCCCTAGTAGCTTTTTGCTCCTAGTATCAATGCCAGGGGCCCCTAGTAGCCTCTTACTCCCAGTGGCGATACCAGGGGCCCCTAGTAGCTTCTTGCCCAAACTATGAATCACCAATTTCACTATAATTTCATATAATGTCACTGTGACTGTCAATCACAGCTGCCAAACTTGATCTCCATACGAGGCCAGATGATTTGTTGTCCCAGCAGATGCTTGGCAGTTGGCGGGCTGGGTTCAAACATGAATTTAGCAGATTTGCGCAGTTAGAAACGTGCATGTTTCTCACCTTCTTCGCATGTTTGCCAATCACTCAATTCTTGCAGGCTTTGAGGCAAATTCATTTAATACATCTGGACTCCGGACCTAAAACAAACTGTTGTGTTTAATCTAGGAGTTTGTTGCGAACCTTGTGTTGAGCTTACCCTTCCTGAAGCCGAGGATTGTTGGAGTTCAGCAGCAGGTGGGTGGCTGTAGTAGTATTGCAGCACGGTGGTCCGATCGGCAAATACCACAAATCCTTCACAAGTACTGTGTATCACAAAACATGTTGAGGATCAATTGTCACCATATTGGCCTGTCAGAGTCAATTGTGAATCCAATTAGATCAATTAGACAAACCGGAACAGGAACATACGGACAGAACTCTATGGGCGTGGGACTAAATCTTCAATCTGAAACTTTCGCGATTTTGGACTCAAGACCGGGCAACCAGAATCCATTAAGGACGCTACTAGTAGCTCCTGGCATTACTAGTAACAAGACGCTACTAGGAACAACAAGCGGCATCGCTACGAACGGAGCAAGGACGCTACTCTTTGTTGGGACCTTCAGACCGTTCTCAAGATTCGGTGTGGACTTGACGGAATCCGGAGGGTCTAGCGATTCAAACAAGCTTTGACGGTGAGTTTCATGATGTTTTGGAGTGGAAGCTGAAGTGATTGACTTGGAGCGTTTGTCCACGTCCATTGATTCTTGACGAGACAACATGTTGCAATCTCGGTCAGATGGTACTCGTTCAGCGGCAGCTACAGAATCCTGTGCCCCCGTTGGTGAAACACCAGCTCCTTGTACTGCATTTGCCAGTCGCTGCTCACAATCACAATAATACAGTGCGTGCTAGTACATGCGCTGTTCAGCAGGGCCCATAGAAGATAACCTGGTTGGTTGCCAATTGCTTATCAATTGCGTTTATAATCTCTTCAGCAGTATTGCTTTGGGCGAGAGTGTTGGATGTATCATGATGTATCCCTCCTTCGGGAAAAGGCATCCCCAGAACCCCCAAGGCATCAGACTCGAGTTCCAGCCATAGTGTTACTGTAGTAGCGTCCTTGTTCCTAGTAGTTAAGAATGCTCCTAGTAGCGATGCTAGGAGTCCCTAGTAGCTTCTTGTTACTAGTAGTAAGGCCAGGAGCCCCTACAAGCGTCCGATCGCTCCTAGCTCCAAGGCTTCACCAGAAGCTGAATGTGTTGCGTCAGCAGAGTTTGCAGCTTCACAAGCAGAGGCAATGGCAAGTGATACAGGACTCTGTGTCGCTGCTTCCTTTTTGATCCTTTTTGGAGTTCTCTCAAAGAACTTGTACGATCAAGCGGACACGTGTTTCATAACTATATATGTACAACTCCAGATTTTTGTGTTGCTTGTGAGGCAAGCACAGATGGAGCAGCAGCAGCAGCAGCAGCAGCAGCCACAACAACAAGCACAGCAGCAGCAACAGCAGCAACAACACCAGCAGTTGCAACAACAGCAGCGCCAGGAATCCGTGGGAATGCCTCTCGGCTTTTTCAAGGCCTTAAGCAGTTGCAGGTATTTAATTGTCAACAGATATATTAATATATATATAGAGAGAGAGAGATAGACGGCGGCTACCCCTTTTGTGATATTTTGGGATGGTCTCGGTGCAAGACCATTGTGTTGTAAGGCTGCAACTTAAGTGGCACGAACCTTCAAAAAGGTATGTGTTGCTGCCATTTTCCCTGTTCTGTGCCTTTGTCAATGACCCTGTCTTTCTTCTGTGTTTGTTGACATCGCTCAGAATGTAAGATGTATTTTAAACAGAAAAGGGTGTTGCGAACAAACAAAAACACATGCTCAGTCACGCTTGATTTAGCATACATAGAAGATTTTGTGTTTAAGCAAATCCAGATAGGTTTGGAACAAACAAGAACAAAAACACAAAGTCCCATCTCCAGAGCTCCATCAGCAGTTCCACATCTTAGGCCAGTCGAAGAGGCGTGCTATTGCTTCCGGCTGCTGAAGAAATTGCGCTAGTCACGCTAGTCAGCTAGTCTTTGGACAATAGCTTGTAAGAAGTGCTGTATAGATTGGCGCAAATCAACCTACGCCCAAATGAGGTGCCTTCAAATTTTACGATGGCTACAAGCGCACAAGAGCGTGCATTAATATGCTTGGAATGCCCCAATCTTCAGGAAAGGGGCTTAGGGGCCTCACAAAAGATCACAAAAGAACGATACCCTGTGAATCCCAACACGGTTCCCAAAGATGGGGAAACGATAGGGAGCTAATTGAGCTAACAAATTTAACGATGCAATAGCCGCTCATGAACTTTAACAAAACCTCAAACGAGGTTCTCAGATATGGTACTAGAGGCATACTCCAGATGGTCTTATTGTATGTATGCTGCTTTGTCCTTTACAACACCTGTGGGAGAACACCAACAAAAACGATTTCTTCAGTCTGTGACTCAATAGAATGCTGTAGTTCTCTCTACTTCTGGATACTAGGTAGACTTGCATTCTGAACGCCACATCAAAGGACGGAGAAGAAAACCTGCTTGATTTGAACAAGGGGAACAAGTTTTAGCACCAGGTTCGGAAGCATGAAGCGACCGTGAATGTTTGTCGCTGAACACAGGTGGGCCAGCAAGAGCTCCATGGCTCAAGAAATACTGTGGGGTGTGACTGTTCGCAACATTTAGCTCCTGATAGGTCCATTCAGTTGTTGACATTGTATGTTTCAATAATTAACATCAATCACAAGGCAATTGTAGCGGTGAAGGCCATTTTCGCTATATACTGTATGTTTTTTATTGCGGGGGCACTCTTGGCATTCGACTGCCTATGGGGTTGACTAAAATTGGTCATTTGATGGGCCATCGATGGGTACCGTCTTACAGAGTTGCTTTCTACAAATCTTGGTATAGCCACTGGACCTCCATTGCAGCGAAAGGTCTATGAAGCTTCCCCGAAGAGGCAAATGTTTTGCCTAGTTAGTTTGGTTTGGACAGTGTGTTGTGGTTGGCCTGGTATAGGCCTTTTAAATCCTTTTGCATAATAAGGTTTTGGATGGGTTTGGTATTATATCATGATGATGTATCTGACTTTGGCCGACGGACAAAGAGTACAGTGGCCGGGCAAATCGCAATCTCTTCGAAGCCTCACGAGTTTGATGCTGGTTTACCTGGTTTTAGTCGTGTGTTGCCATCAAGCCAGATGACTGACAACCCACAACATGTTGAACCCTCTTTGGGTGTCTTAAGCTGCGTTCAAGTCCGTCACTGAAAGTCAAGCCGCTAGATTGACAAAGCCTAATTTAAGTGACTCACAGAAATCCCAGTTCATTTGCACCACTCAGAGGTCACCAGCAACCTTGCAGCACTTGCAGACTCAGCAGGTGCAGAAGATTCATGTTGATTCTGGATGACAAGATACATGCATGGAATGGTGAATAATTGGCTAAGAATACCTCCTCACAGCAGGAAGTCGATACTTGCTGAAACCATTTTGATGTTATTCAAGAAAAGAATCCTTTGGAGCCGAGACAGTTTTTGGCCAGTGACTTAGGTTTTAGCACATTCCACAGATGAAACTACATCTTTTCCCACATGCTAGTGTGGAGTTCTTACTTTTTCTCGGATCGTCCCGACCTTCTCCCGACTTTCACCACCCGACTTACACCAACTGAAGCGGGTCCGCTGTTCCGAGTTTGTGCTGGTTACAACAACGCAGCACCCCTACTTACAACTTTACAAGGATCATCATGGATCATAGATTTGCCAGCCGCCCCATTGTTGCAGGTCGAACAGGGTCAGGAAGCGCCAACAATGCCAAGCACTTGGTGCTCCTGAAAAGAACGTGAGCCAAGCATTGTCATGATGTGCCTCGAAAAAGACGACCAGAATGTTCATTGGTGCAACTCTTCTTGCCATCAGTGAGTCTCTACCGGGCCACATTAAAAGTGGCTATATAGCTGCAGCTAGCTAGAGTTATTCATGCTTTAGTAAGTGGAGCGGGAAGGAATTATTCGCAGCAAAAGACCAGCACACTGCTGTTGTTCCATGTTTTTTGATGCCCGCTTCCTCCCCTGTAGGTTGGCTGCTTTTTACAAGTTGGCAACATGAACCATTTAGATAAAAACACGTTATACGGCGATCGCTCTTGTTGCACGAGCTGTCCAAGGGCCGGTGCTGGTGGAGTCATGATGGAGCAGCTGCAAGCTGAGGATATAGAAATCACTCATACCCCAGAATAGCATAGAACCCCTGAATGATTAACCCTGGGTGAGAATAGCAAAGAACTTTGAATGGCACATGAGAGCTAATTACACTGCATGCAGAGGCTTGAAATGCCCATTGTGGTTGTTGTGGTTGTGGGTGTTGAAATTAGGTGCACTTGCTGCTTCCCAAATGACACTTTGTCCCTCAACAGTACTTTGAGGCTGCAGCAGAAGCTCATGCGATTGCAGCAAAAGCAAAAGCAAGAGCAGCAGCCCATGCCGCCGCAAGACCCAGAGCCGGAGTCGCTGCCTCAGCTTTGCCACACTAATGATTGAAGTATCCAGGTCTACATGCTCCTAGAATTTCGTAAGAGGGCAAAATCACTTCAAGAAAATATGTGCTGTTCGTGCCATGTTCTCCTCGGTGAGGGCCATGTTGAACCTGTTGTCAGCTTTGGTGGAGCTGGACTTCAGATGAAGCATGCCTTAACTTGTTTGTTTGGGGAACATTGTGTTTATCAAGCCAGAGCTGCATTGTGCCACAGACAGCCCTCCTTTCTCAATGCATCCCTACTATATACTTCATATTCCCACCCCAATTTGTTCCTAAACCACGCCCTTTCGACACCCTTATTGGTACTTATGTGAAACTCTGGATACTATTCCACCAAGATTTCAATACATAAAGGATCATAAAGGTTTCTTTAGAGGGAAAGGGAAGACCTCTCGATTTGGTGGTCCTTCTAACTCTGATATTATGAATGTACAAAGAAGTTCGTACTCGATGCTTTCCTTGGCGGCCTTTGTGGTTCGATGCGGTTCCGAGGGACACCGGCACCCTGCAGCACCACAAACGTATTTTGGGATTCCAATGTGGTGTTGATTGGGTTTTGAATTGCATGCCTTCCAAGAATGTGTTGTTTTAAGAACTCTAAGAACACATCCTCGCAATACTATATGACTATATGTATATCTTGTTTACACAAATTAAAAAGACACTTCAGGGTGTTCATTAATGGTGATGAGCGTTTTGTACAGGATTCAATGTTCAAGAAGTGAGTTCAGGGTTTTCATTCACTAGATGCGAAAGTTCATTCTTGAAGATCGAACAGTCAATGACCGAATCACAGATTGCTCAGTGTTCCAAGGCCCCCGGCCCCAACAGGAGCTCAGGCGTGGCTGGATATTCCACAGCAAAGCATTAGATAATTTTGAACTACTACTTGCTCGTTCTCGGCTCTATTCAAGATTGCAGAGTGCCACGAACTGGCAACAGCTTGCCCAAACCAGAGGGTGGAATATTGAAGGGGTTGTGACGCGGTTGCTCCGGCGATTTACAATAATTACCCTAGTCATACAATGGAGTCACATGTCAGCCTTGTCAATCTTCAGAACAGTTTTGGTCTTGACAATTTTGGGAGAAAGGGATTTGGGATGATTTGGGTTTGAATTCCTATGGAGGGAGTCTAAGGTGTTCATTATAGCAGGATCTTCAAAAACACATACATAGAACAAAACGACATACATAGATACACTGATTCATAGATAGGTTTAAGAAAAATAAAACTATGTGCAATATATAACATAAAAATGTATATGTAAGCAGAGTCCCGTTTCAGACTGAAGTTTCAGATACCGACAAGACTGAAGTCTCCTCAAATGTTTGGGAGACTTTCCACGGGTCCGCCAAAAGTCGATCAGGCCGCTGAAGCACCTGCAGGCTGATGGCAACAAACAGAAAAGAATGAGAGAGGTTATCAATTCATTGGCTGATGCATAGATCAATCGATTAATCTCAGAATTGGAGTTGGACAAAACGTAATACATGAAAAATAATTTGGCAGATTGAAGTTGCGTTTTATGTGGCACTTGTCGCCAATGCCTCCGCTCACCGCGCGCAGCTTGCAAGTTGGCCAGGCCCAGCGAGTGCCGATGATCTCACCAAAGCCTTATTGTCAGCATTTTCCCAAGCTACCCAACAGGCATTGCATTGGATTGAAATTGACCTAGGAAACTGCCAATGACTTTGTAGGCCTACACGTTTCTTGTATGGCTACATGGCCGCAACTTGCTCTTGTCCTTGTAAATGCGATGTGTGTTTTAATTGCCTGTGATGCTCCATCAAGATATCAAGCCTCTCATCATTCAAAAGAATCGCTAAATGAAGATGCCTTTGGTTGACCATTCTTATTTGTTCGTATGCCAGCGCATGCGACGAATCCAGCCCAACGGTGAGGTATGTGTACAATGTAATCACCAAAGGGACAAAGAGCACGCAAAACCTGAGGCATGGTTGGCATGGTTCATGTTTCATGGCTGCTGCCACTGAGGCCCTGCCTGGTGCCGGTGACGAGCCACCACCCCCAGAACCAGAGCCTTCCCCTCCCCAACCTACAGTGCCAAAGGACTGGTGCTCGAGGTTTTCATGGAGTCTTGACTTGAGCATGACTACAGTAATTCAAAAGGTAAACTT
Organism: Durusdinium trenchii; assembly: GCA_963970005.1. NCBI lineage: Eukaryota > Dinophyceae > Suessiales > Symbiodiniaceae > Durusdinium > Durusdinium trenchii. Next base: position 766,865 of record CAXAMN010021596.1, on the reverse strand, counting down.
CACCACAACCTGCTGTAAAGAGGCTTCTTCAAGTTCATCGCATCATGGAGCAGTAAATAGATGTGATCCGTTGATACATGAACTATTCTTCGAGCCTCAGGGAATAGATCCACTTATCACTTTATCAATTTCTCTATGTACGACTCCCACGCAACAAGAAGCTGCAGCTGTCAGGAGCCCGAGACCCCGTTCGCAACCTAGAGGGGTGGTGGTATTTGGTGATGCTCCTTCATATTCTATTCTAACACTCCAACCAACAGTACCAGAATATCTTGGCTTGTCCGTTGTCTTTAAAATTTCACCTGGCATCACAATAAAGTTCCATGTCACATGTCCCATCCAATAAGACCAACACCTTCGCCAAATACTGTGTTGAAAGAGCGCGCAGCTCACCTTGGTTCGTTTTTTCGACTCAGGTGTTGCGTTGAAACGAGCACAATACAATCGGATTACGAGTGAAGATATGACAACCAAGTTTTCACTTGATTAAATTTATGTTTGGGGCTGGCTAGAAGGTGGTATTTAAAAATGTCTTTTGAACTCATTGTAAATGCCAGAAACTATCGCTGGAGCTTGTGCTTGTACGATTCTGACATCAATCCAAGACAGGACTGCATTAGGTTCAAAGAGTTGTGCATTCGTTGGGTATTCTGTTTCGAAGATCAAAGCCCAAGGTCCACTGTGCCAGTTCAGGCATGATGCTTGTCTTTGTTCCAGTTGCATCTTTGGCTGTCCTGTCACACATTAATGTTGCAAACAGTTATCCTCCCTTCCTGCATATATTTGGCAAGTCTGCATGCAGTGCCTTGGTCCGCCAAGAGCTGCCCAGGTTAGAGGTCACCATTTATGCAGCAGTCCTTGGCCAAAAGTGTCAAAGATATTTGGAGACCCCTGTGGATTCTGAAGCGCAGCAATTGTTGCAGAAGGGCTTTGAGAGGAACTTGAATTCACATAGGGCGCCTGTTTGCAGGTGCCATTAAGTGCGACCGCCATTGCTCAAGCTCAGCAGGTCCTTCGGTGGCTCAGGGAACAGTATATTGTTTGGCTGCGTTGAAGTGGAGTGCCGGAGTGGAAGAAGAAGTCCGTTTTCGGGGAATGCAGAACACAAGTAAAGTCACAAGAAGAAGAAGAAGAGGCTCCGGGACTCCTTGATTCTGAGCATTTGGCCAGTACCTGGAGGCACAGCTGGCGTTGGCCGCGCAAGCCCAACTGCTTCAATTGCAACAGCAACAGGCTGCTTTGCTATGGTTTGTTGAACAAATACACCCGCTTGAATTGTGCATGAATACGCATAATGCTGGTTGTTCTATCATTGTACACAGGCATCATTTGCATGGTGTCGATCTAATTACTTGTCGAGCTGAATGCTTAGGGTCGTTGAATGCAGGGAGCCCACCAACTCCCAAAACAAATGTGAATTGCAATTGTCTTATTTCAGGCGCTCATGCAATACTACGCTGCTGGCATGCTTGGATGAAAAATTAATTATACAATTATTAATTCATAATTATAGTATATTATATTCCAATATTATTATATATGTTGTAATATTTATAGACAATAATAAATATTGATGATATTTAAAATATATTATATATTCGATAATATTTTAAATTTATAATATTATATATATATTGTTGAAATTATTTAAAATATATATAATTATGATAATTTAATTTGATAGATTTAATTGAATATATTTATGAAATGCGGTTAAATTATAAATATGGGGATTGATTGGTTATTATATTATAATAATATTATTATATTTATTAATAATATAAATAATAAAAAAATTATATATATATAAAAAATATATAAGAATATATTAATATAGGATAAAAATTATTATTATTATATTGATATCGTATTAATTAGGATCGTTCTTAGCTTAGAAAAGCAAACCATTTATTTATTATAATTACACTATGATTTTTGTGCGTTGGGCTTTTGATTTTAAATTTGTTGGAATTTTTGATTCTAAATTTAGGGAATAGTTAATGATGATATATATTTTATGTTATTTCGAGTCTTTTTGCTCGGAGCAAGAGTGGAAACACATAGGATGATGATATATATTTATCCACGAAGCTTCATAAAATATGGGCAGAAAGAGGTTTCGGCTATGTCCTATCCGGCCGCATATTATGCGTATTAAACGTATAAGAGGGCCTGTTTTAGAACTTTGAGAAATGGTTTCAATGAATACCGTGGTGGTTATATTCTTGCCTTGGAAAATGAAAAAAAAAAAAAAAAAACATTTAGACGATTGTCTGTCCCCATAACACACAATCCTCCCAGACGCAATTCCTTGGTATTCGTTGCATGTCAAGGAATGCCTCAAAATAGGTTTGCGTTGAGCACTAACGGCTGGATGTAATAATTCTTCAGGAAACCGATTGGAACATTAATTCCTCCGGACCACAGCAATTTGGCATTGCGTATATACAGCTGATAAACAAGCTTCCATATTGGTTTTGATACGTGCAGCCTTGATTGGAACAGACAAATTGGTATATGCTGTGCATTTTCAATTATATAAATTTCGATCGCAAACAATTTTTGAATCAAATTATTTTTTATTTTCTTTTATGCTAGATTACAGACCATCTACGGTGAAAATATGTGGACATATTTGAAATTTTGGTTGTGTATTCTTAGCAATTAGGTCCAGAAGGTGATTTGCATGCTAGGCACGATAACATGGTTATTTTTACCCAATTGCATTGCTGGATAAATTCATTTAAACCTGGACGATTCTTTATCTATATAGTTGTTCCGCCACAATTGACTAACAGGGATAAATTACAAGAATATAAAAATAAGGACAACAACCTCAATAATATCCATATCCACAATTGGGCCCGACACACTTTCAAACATGAAATAAGGATTCTAGACAAGACGTACCGCATTTGCATTGGAAAACTTCCAATAGAAACGTCTATTGCTTGCCGCTGGCGCCCGGCAATTGCGAGAGCAGAAGACGTGGGGTGTGACTTTCAGGAAAAAATATAAATAGAATATGTTTACCGTTTTATTGCAGCCCTGTTGCGCATTGGGAGAACGGGTCTTTGCCCTGACAGGCAGAATTCTTAGCTTTGTCAATTTCTTGCCTGATGCTTAATAATGCAATGTGCAAAGAATATGAATTTTAGTTTTATTGCCTCTAGAATTTGACGACCCTGTGAAACCGCAAATTTAGACCCATGGCCCATAGCAACGTTGTCTACTTACTGCATTGCGGGCATTAATCACAGAAAAGGTTGGTTGGTCGTGCCAAATATTACCATGATAATTTTTCAAACCTGATATATCCCATATTTTGGAAAATATGAGGCTTATACGTTGCTTTAGAGTTTGAACCAATGAAATAGAGGCCTGAACCGAACCGTACAGGCTGCTGCTTTGCTATGATTCATTGAATATATGCACCCATTTGAAACGTTCATGAATATATATAATGTTGTTTTTTCCATAATACACAGATATCATGTGGATGATATCAATCTATTTTCGACTTGAATGCTTAGGTCGTTGAAAGCAGGGAGCCCACCAATTTCCCAAAAAATTGAATTTCTGTTTCAAACACTTATGCAATATTACGTTTGCATATTTGGATGAAAAATGAGTCATAAAATATTTCTTTGATAATTGTATTTCAATATTCTCATAAATAATTGAAAAAAAAAATATGTTATTTACGATAATATTTTAGGTAATGAGAATTACATATTCTTGAAATTAAGAATTTAATATATATTGATTTTAATATTGCGAAATTTAAATATATTTCTGGTTTTTATATATTGTTTTTTTTAATATATTTTATATATAGATTAATTTTATTATTTCCCGAATGCGTAGCGAAGGGTTTTCGTTTAATTCTTGGGGGTCTGGGGGTAGAGCTTTGTTCGCGACCCGTTGCTTCTATGTTCGCAACCGTCCGCAACCGTTCGCAACCGTCCGCAGTAGAGCGCTAAGGCGCTGCCATTGGGGGAAGCTTTTGCAAGTGACTTTTCATGGATGTGTTACGTGTCAGTTTGCGCCGCTATTCCATTGTGATTTGCATGAAAATGAGATGTCGCGCAAGAAACGTGATGCGTTTCGCTGCACAGGCGCAGCGTTTTGTGAGATCCGCAGTTTCCTACGCAGTTCCATTGGGATTAGCGTTTGGAGAGTCGTGTTTTTGGGGTGTTGGATGTGGCCGTTCCATTGGGATCTGCGTTTCAGGGTGTGGCATCGAAGCTCTGTTTTCGTGACAAGTCTCAGCTGAAATGCCGATTTTGGACTCTGGGAGTGTGCTCAGAACGGGTCGAAATCATTCCAAACGCGTGGTGTGGTGCAAATTTTGTTGAAGCTCACATGAGATGACATTGTTACTTTTCGTGGCAGGCGCAGGACTTTGTGCGGGTATTGAGGTGTGGAAGTGGGATTTTCATGGCAGGCGCAGGGAATCGTAAGGTTGCGATGTGTGACGGAGGTGACATTTCGTGACAGGCGCAGTACTTTGTGCACGTTAGACGTGTGGAAGCGGAAAGATTCGTGGCCGGTGCAGGGAATCGGGAGGTTGTGAGTTGTGGTGGAGGTGAATGTCGTTGTCACATTGGGATTGGCGTTTGAGCGGGTGTCGTTTGGAGGGACTGGAATCGCGAAATTGCTTGGCAGGGTTGCATGATGTGTGTGCTCTGATGGGTGCTGCCGCTGGACTTTTGGAGGAAGTCTCGTACGAAATCCTCGTTTGGCAGACTTTGACATGTGAGTTTTGGAGGAAGTCTCGCACGAAACGCTCGTTTTGGGGACTTGACATGTGACTTTTGGAGGAAGTCTCGTACGAAACGCTCGTTTTTGAGACTTGACGCGTGACTTTTGGAGGAAGTCTCGTACGAAACGCTCGTCTTGCAGCCTCGCAGCGTGACTTTTGGAGGAAGTCTCGTACGAAGAGTGTGCCCTACAGGAGTGTCCCACAAGAGTGTCCTACAAGAGTGTCCCACAATAGTGTCCCACAAGAGTGTCCCACAAGAGTCTCCTACAAGAGTGTCCCACAAGAGTGTCCCACAAGAGTGTCCCGTAAGAGTGTCTCACAAGAGTGTCCCACAAGAGTGTCCCGCAACCGTGTCCCACAAGAGTGTCTCACAAGAGACAAGAGTGTCCCACAAGAGTATACCACAAGAGTGTCCTAGAGGAGTGTCCCACAAGAGTGTCCCATAAGAGTTTCCTACAAGAGTGTCCCACAAGAGTCTCCTACAAGAGTGTC
>CAXAMN010021596.1:735475-761598 GCA_963970005.1 Durusdinium trenchii | reverse complement strand
CCCACAAGAGTGTCCGGTATGAGTGTCCCACAAGAGTGTCCCACAAGTGTGTCCCACAAGAGTATCCGACAAGAATGTCCCATAAGAGTGACCCACACGAATTAGGACATCTTTTAAATAATAGGAATTAATGAAAATTGAATTTTTTTCGCAATGCAATTCTGTCGCCAGGAACACTCACCTGTTGGCTCTAGCACTCTGCTGCCATTTGGGTGCTTTTGTTGTCGGATTTATGCAGGATCATACAATATAAATTCATTTCATGAGGTGGATGATAAAGTTATCGGTATTGGATGATTAAATTCGATATTTTTCATAGCATTGCATAGAACATCAATGAGAAGAACATGATACAACACAGCAGAATTTCTGAGCATTGGCAAAACAATATTTCATTCATGATTATTGTCCAATGATGAACGGCGCATTAGTGATTCATATAATGATTGATATTCTATATATCGGAGGTTGTTTACAAGGGCGAATATCCATGAAAGAAATATTTTTTCGAGGCTCAAATAATTTTTGAGGCTCAAATATTTTTTAAAATACATTTATTTTCTTTTTTGATGTCAGATAACAGATCATCCACGGGGAAAATACGCGGAAATAGAAATTGTCATTGCATGCGGTGGCGTCATTTAGACCTAACCATTTAAACATTTTGTATTCTTGGCAACTAGGTCTAGAAGGGGATATGCATGTTGGGCACAATAACATAATTGTTCTTATTCAATTGCATTTCTAGAAAGAATCAATTAGAATGGAATGGAGGCAGAGGTACAACATTAGCAGAAATATATTAGAATAATATAAGGATAATGATAACATATTTAACAATACCCATATCCGTAACAAGATCCAACACATTTTCAAACATAAAACAAAGAATATAGATAAGATATACCACACTTAGAATTGAACCTTTATAGCTCGAAACCTTCCAATACAACCGTGTATTGTTTGCCGTTGGCGTCCGGCAATTATGAAGCCCACAGAGGGTGCAACGAATTTGATGGCCTTTTTGCCACAGCCTGTGGCTTGGATGCCCATCATGAGGTTCCTGGAAGGGCTGGTCTAAGCAGGGGCCGTTGACAAACTCCTGGAATGCCTGCTCATTGGTGCGCTTGTGGACATTGATTCCACATCTTTGTCACTTGAGGTACCCTTTGGTCTCTTCCAGGATGGGTTTGTTTGGATCCAGCGGTGTGTCTTGCTGGGCTTGGAGCAGCTGGTGGATGAGTTGGGCCCTCGTTGGTGCGTGGCTTTCACGGTATTAATCCTATATCTAAAGATTGATGTCTACCAATATTAGAGGGTTGTGCAGTGGTTTAAATGTTGTTGGTGTTGTGGTCGTCGCTATTTTTTGGAAGAGGAATAGAAGAATAATAGAAATAATAATAAACATATAATATTGTAAGACCATTCGGGCAACATATTTCGCACCACATGTCCTCGAAAACGGCATGCGAATGCTATGGGTATCCGTTATTATGTTAATTAATTCATTTAAATCCATGTTATAAAAATGCATTTTTGAATGCCCTCCCCAATGGCTTGCGAGGTTTCAACAACATGACTAAGGACGGATCCCCTATCATGTTAAGGTAGAGGCCTTCGGCCTGGGCCTTTGACCAACTGGTCCGATTTATAGATCAATGAAATACAAGATCTTCGTGCATGTATTTTTAATATAGAACAATTCATCCAAAAATTGCAATAGGAAATGGAAATCCACCAAGACATATTTATTCCTTCATCCACAACATCTATATATCAAAAGGAGGAGAACGTTGGCACATCCACGATCTCGGAGTCCGGAAATTTTTCTAATCCATATTATTGAATGGAGGAGAATAGTTGCTCAATAATAGATATGATGATGAAATCATCTTGTGAGATTCCATAAGTATCCGCCGTGAATCCTGCATCAAAGAAGTGCAATTCGTTAGGATGCCCGATATTCTTATAATGGAGATTGAAATCCTTGTCTTCCTTGGCAAAATATAGGAAATGATTGCAATCGTGGATTATTTGGATAATGAATTTGGTAATTTGACCTGAGAATATTAAAATTAAATATTAAAAATGAAATGAATATTGAATAATTGGTGATTGCATGGAGGCCAGCAGACCGCGGATCTAAATCATCTCCCGGTCGATGAGGAGGTCGTTGATTGGTTTGGTTTGGTCTTGCCAAATTATATTTCTTGTTGAAATCAATTAATTTATCAAAGGTTTATTCTATTCGCAGAAAAAGAAATTAGATCTAAATAAATCGATGATGGCCTTATATCGAGGTAAAATTAAAACATCAATGCCAAACATATCGTCGACGTACATAATGATTATGCCCAGATACGTTCAATGACCAACATAATGGTTTCTTAATGCACAGGAATAGCCTCATAATGATACGGATCATTAGTTTCATAGATTAGAAATAAATATGGATCCAATAAATGAAAATAAAATACAATATTGAATATATAGATGAATATGTTCATCCGCGCCAAACAATTGCAAAGCCTTAGAAGGACATTGAATATAGAATTTTCGGGAATGGACGCCCTTGTAAACATACAATTGATATTAAACAAATAAAAGATTCCAATTCATAATCGAAATCAACATTCGGGTATAGACCTCGACAATCGCGTTGTCCTTGGATTGGATATGATTATGATGGATCCAGCAAGCGCATCGAGAGCGTAAAGAAATCCAGCCATGAATCTGGCTTTTGCAGGGATGCTATTTCATCTAGTTTTTGCACGAGGAGTGCCGTGTTCGTTTTTGACCTATTTCAAGAGAATCCGGGACGTTAGTGTCCGACATTCATCAGCATTGGCCTTGATTTGGAAGGTCCATGTTCCATAGTCGAGGAATGATTTTAATGCCTTGGGCCATATAGATGTCGTTAACGTGATTCTTCTCCTTCTTGATTTTCTTGATGCGAGCAAGCTTCTAAATTTTGACCTCCTATGGGATATATTCTATGGGATATATTTGATAAGTTCCGGAAAATAAGGTAATCTCCTTCCGAATGACGCCAGAGATTTAGAAGATTGTGGTTCCGATCTAGGAAAAAATGTTTTCGGGCGGTCTGACCGTCAATACCATCGTTAGTATATAAATAATCTTGTCAAGGATTAGCTAAAATATTTTAATCTTACCAAGATTCTCCGATTTAATGGCAAAATCCTTAAGCAAATTATTATCAGATATTTTGCCACGTCGCGGAATTGCATTATATTTCGTCAGGCAAATAATTTTGAATCGATCATCCAATTAAATATCATACGCCAACCGGAAGGCAACAATCTTATGTGAAAGGCATTAATGAAATGTTGTCTTTATTGTTATCGAAAAAACTAGCGGGAGTGTTGTTTATATTTCTAGAAACGGAAATATCACAAATTTTAGTAAAAATGTTCTGTTTATTTATTCCCATTCAGTATTATCGAATCATTTCTCCTTATGTTAATTTCAAAAATATTAAAAATATATCCAAAACAAATTCTTTAATCATTATCGATTATTCTAAAAATAGATATATTTTTAATAATTCGAATAAACATTTCAATAAATTTAAAAAGCTATATATATAAAGGAATATAGAAAAATAATATCTATAAATATATTTTATCGATAAATTTATATTAATTCCTATTTTAAACATTTAATATCGAAAAATAGCAATTTTTAAATCACAAAAATCGAAATCCAATATTAAACTAACATTTTATATAAAATATTCCATATTCCTATCCATCGAAAAAATATTTTTAGAAAAAATTACTGTAGTTCAAATATTTCGATATACATATAAAAATATTCACTCATTCAGCTGCCAGCGGACGAGTCAGGTCCGCCCGTGTTGGGCCGCACGAACAGGCGTGGATCCTTCTAGAGGATCATTGGCTCATCTGGATGCAAACATTCAGGTGAGGTGCTCCGAAATCAAGGCACCAAGCTGTGCTGTCATGTTCTGCGGAAGCGGTCGTCGGTATTCGGTTCGAATTTCTTGCGTTGGAGCAATCCAAAGCAGGTAGATGTTCTGGTAGAAAGGCGGATTTCGAACCAGTCGTATCGGGATGCGGTTGTCGTCACACAAAAGGCCTGCCCCTGAGTTGAACAGAATGGCCTGATAATGACCATCAACAGGTATGTTACCAATGTGAATGACTCCAGCAACAATTTGGAACTCAACCCAAGACACCGAGCTATGAGTGCACCCATCAAACAAAGGCATCTGGATGTTATTCCGTTCCCAGATGACGGCCTGATTATGTCTTTGGCACAATTTTGGATGTCTTTCCAATTGCAAGCAAACCCAGGAAATGGCGGTTCGAAGGCCGTTCAAAAATGGCTCCTGACGATGCCACTGCCGGATGGCCTGTTGCAATGTCGAACTGACCTCAGGCAGATCACGGAGAACGATCGGGGAGATGAGGGATTCGCGGGGGAGGTCAAGCGTGAATCCCATGAGAAGTCAAAATTCCTCTAAGGCATCAGCTTCTTTTCGAACATCTGAGCTCTCATCCAGCAGGCGAACTCTCCTGCGTCATGTTGCGCAGTGGAGTCGTGTGAGGTGAACCAAGCTTCAAGCAATCTACCGAGAAACGAATTATGGCATGGATTGCGAGCCTCCCCGCATGTGTCGTAAACATGCTTAAAATCGGCTGGTCCATGCGCCCCAAGTGTCTAGCTCAAGCGAGGTCGTCAAAAGGTCGTCCATACCTGGGCAGTCAAAATACTGTTCAGGTAGCAAGTGGATCCGGTGCTCATGAGACAAGTGGTCATGAGGCCCCTCAAAACTTGCGCAATCTGTGGGAGATTGCCATTGCCAACGGTGATTTCTACAACGTCGTCTGCCTCATCCGCATGAGGATGAGCTGAGTAATGCCGTTTCCGGCCAACTTGAGCAGGAGCGTGTGCAATTCCTGAGCTTCTGGTCCACGAAGATTCAAGTCCAGACGCCAAGGGATGGCGATGGCAGCGTCCTGGGGCAAGCTGTCGGATTCTCTCCCAATTGTTGGATCCGGCGGAGTGTCTGATAGACATCTTCTGACGTCAGAGGAGGCTTCTGATTCTGGCTGCAATGCCTTGGCCGCTGGATTAAATTTTTTTTGCACGGGTGGAGGCGCTGTGTGGCCGAGAGGCACAAGTCACTTAGATTGAATTAAATGGGGTTACTGAGAGGATACGAGCCAGGGAAAAGACACAGCCCAAACCAACAAAACAAAACACCAAAAACAAAACCAAAACACACAAACCGAACCAACCGGGCTCGTATCTCATCAGGACTGCCAGAGCCGGGGCGACTGTCTTGAAAGAGGTGAAACGGGGCATTGAATTCATTCTTCTTTCTGCGCTCAGTTCGTGAAGATCAGGAGGTAGCGGACTTCCTTTTTGCGGGCAGTGAGTATCAATGTGGCAATTTCGTGCAGACTAGTCTGCCCTTGGCCGCTGGATTCCAGGACAGGAACTGCCATTTGAGGCTCCGTCAAGATGCTCTTGGCCTTGAGGCCTTGTACCAGTGCGTCGTCTCTTTGCTCAAGATTCAACTTGCTGGCCCTGTGGATCAGCTCGGAGAAGACTGCCTGGAACATGGTCTGGCGGAGTGAGGTCGAGGCATCTCCACTTTGTCGCAGGGCATTCCAATTTTTGGCCTGCTCGAGCAAATGCGGCATCAGTGATCCCTTGCCGCACTGGATGAACATCATCAGGCTGCGATCCAAACCAAGCTGATTTAGTGTGTCCTCCTGTCTCAGTACCAATCGTCCCAGCATTTGGACAAGGTCGCCATCTCTGCTGGCGGAGGTACTCGCAGATGAGGTCGAGTTCCGTTTTCGCTGCTCCCGGCCAGGCCTATTGGGACCTGTGGATGATGTCTCGCGTCGTGGCCTCTTGAATCCTTCTTGACATGCTGTCAAAAGTCAAAAGGTTCTGAAAGGATTGATCGTCTTCCATTTGCTGGATCTCCATCTTGATAGGACATATCAAGTCTGCAGGAGTCGTTTTGGGCCAGGATCCGGGCAGTGTACACAGGATGTGGTTGATCGAACCAAGCTGGTCTGCTAATTTGTCATGAGCAGCATCTTCGTGCCATTGCTGTCGTGGTGACCGCTCCGTGTCGGTCCAATCCCAAACAATTGGTGGATGATGTCCAAGAGCTTGAATGACAGCAAACACCTGATCTGTCTGAAAGCAAGTGTGTGGCAGTTCAGGAAAGTGCGAAATCCAGTCTGTCGTGTATCTGAACCAGGTCACACAGTGCAAAGGCGTCCACTGTAGTGTATACAGCATTGGAAACCATGGACTGACAAGGTCTGCGGCAAGACGAGTCTCTGGGTCAAATTTACGACCGGCATGGCTGAGTTCGAAATAACTGTGCAACAGTGCAGGCAAATTGTGATCAACTCTTGGCATGGAGTGGACTTGGACTGCAATGGTCAGGGTTCCAAAGTGTTGGGCTTTGGCCCATTGACATGTCAGAATCGGACACGATCCCCTTTTGAAGTGGGTAATCAAGGCTTGTTCCATGGTGAAAGTGCTATAGCAATGACGACAAATCAAACTACCTGGAAACATGTCCTGGTCGGGGACAAAAGCAAAAGCACCGACATGTGTGGTTTGATGTTCACGACGCAGGTGTCTGATCAAGGCTTTACGACCAATGATTTCAAGATGGATGGGACACTCAAATTGTCTGGGCGCTTCAGGGATCGGTCCTGAGGTCGGAAGACTGAGCATCTGCTGAACCGTTCTGGAGGTCTTCTGTCTTTTGGGCACCTGAGTCAGCGAGGTGGGACCGGCGTCAAACATATCTGGTTCATGATACTCTCGCATATGCTGAAGGAGTCCTGTGGCCGAGAGAAATGCCATGTGACACTGGGTGCACTTGTGCAGACTTGAAGGACCACTAGTCCCATACATGGAGCTCTGGGCAGGGGCTTGAATCAAGTCGACCTGAGCCGCTTGTGGCAAATCTTTCTGAGTCAAATTCGGCTGATTCGGCTGGGGTGTCGATCGATCTGCATCGTTCGAGTTGGCTGGGATGGCATGAATCATAATCGGCATGATTGGGAAGTGAGAGGCATCACATGTCTGTCCTAGCATGACATTGATTTGGAACAATACCCCGCACTGGTGGCGTTGCACGTTGTTGCAGGTTTGTTCGCAGAGGAGACACTGGCCTTTTCCTGAACCAAGTTGTGCTGATCCATGCACTCGGTCCCTGTGCAGGGACTCATATGCCAAGAGCTGTGGATGGGCATCTTTGTAGTGGCCTCTGATGGACCGGGCAGCTATGGCATTGTGACAATATGCACAATGGTGTGCCAACTCACTTGTGAGTGCCTTGTTGAGTATCAAGCCAGATATGCTTTTGTATCTGAGATGCATACGAAGATCTGGGCGTTCACAAATCGGCACGATCGTGTCCTTGGTAGAGTCAAACAGCAAACAGACTCTTTTGTTGATGTGATCCCTTAATCTGTAGAAGTCAGTGAAAGCTTGCAAGCAGTGGCTGCAAGTGGGATGACCTGCTAAAGTGTCTCTGAGAGGTTGGTGGAGATCTTCCGGGAGAGAAGGGATTTGGTGGTATTCCCTTAGGTGGCGTTTGTATGAACCGGCCTGTGTCAACGATCGTCAGCACTCAGGGCATCTGAGAGCCGGTGCCTGAGCATGCAGATGATACCCACCTCAGATGGATCGTCACCTCGCCAAGTGAAGGCCTTGCTGCAATGCATGACATGTCATTTTTGTTCCGGGTGTTTGGTGCTTATGGGCTCCGCATTAATCAGCAAAAGAGTGTGGCTCTCACTCGCCTGGTTGGCAAGTCGTTGAATCAATTTCTCCGACGCTGGACAAGCAGGCCTACAACAGGCCCTGTGCTGCATTTGCCGGACACAAATCTGACAGTACCTCTCGTAAACAAAACAACATATTTAAGTACCATCATAAGCTACAGGACATGGGACGCAGACACGGCTAAACGCAGAATCGTTGCTGCTCAAACATGCTATCGAATTCTCCGCAGGTGACTTCTCGATAGGCATCATGACATCAAAATTAGGATTCGTCTGTATAACCAGTGTATTTTGCCCATTGTTCTTTATGGAGTATTTGAGATGGGTTTGAATTCTCAAAGCAGTCAAGCCATCATTGGCATAATAAATACACATCATAGATCGATGGCCCATGCACCTGTACATCTCACCAGAATTCCGACCAACGAATTCTTCACTTCGTTTGGACTTGACCCACCGTGGAACACACTGCAAAAACACTACAATAGGTTGACTCATGCCTTGAACCACCGACGGGAAATTCTCCGTTGTCCGGCCAAGATGAGGATGTGATTGACAATCCAAGCATGATCATATTGGGCCAATAGGCCCTGCAGGATGAGGTACATACAAAGTGTCCAAAACATGGAGGCGTCTTTAGATCCCTACTTAATGCCGCCGGTTGGCTGGAATCTGCCAACCAACTCCTTATGTGAAACGCAATACTGGTGGGGGGCCAGCCACGAATGCACAAGATTTTGTAGGTCCGGGGAGATATCGAAGGCATGAAGTGCTCTGGAGACCATGGACCTACTGGTGGCGTCGAAGGCTTTTTCCATGTCTAACGAAACTTGGATGCCCCCCCACACACCCTGCTTCGATGGGTCTTTGCAGTGATCCTTGCACAATGCTCTCACTAATCGGCAATGATGAGAGATGGTCAATAGGCAATCCTTAGTTCCCCGGTGTGCCATGTATGCGTACAGTGGCAATTTCCTAAGCGAAGGATAGGTGTGCTGATGGAGCAAACGACAATGGAGACCGGACATGACTTTGTTGATTGGGTGTTGAAGACAAATGGGTATGGGTCTCAATGCTTCAGGCTTATTGGGGGTCTTATTGAGCTTTGGAATGAGATGGAGCCATCCTATCGACCATCATGTGGGTGGAATATATGGGGAGGCAGTCCAGGCTTGACGAATGCATCCAAAAACAATGGGGAACAGTTGTTGCGCAAAATGTCTCCAAACCAGGGCCGGGAATCCATCCGGGGCCAAAGCCTTGGTGGTGGGAAGACGTTCAAGTTCCAGTTGCACATCCGCCTCAGTGAATGGCAGGGTCCGAATTGAGGGGGGATGAGGTAGTGGAGTGTGAACATCCGTGAACAAAATTCGAAAATAGGTGATGAATCTGTCAAGTTCCTGTTCTTGAGACATTGGAGCTCCATAGTAATCAAACATTTGGTGCGACGGAGCTGCTGCTTGGGACACAAGGTACGGATTCTTTTATACCATTCATGCATTTAATTCTGGAGGATAAGCGGCACACTTTCTTGGAGAAAAATCTCAAGTCTATTCTTACGATTGATAAAACTTTGTTTACGAATGAATTTATGCAGCTTATCAAACGTAATGACATGTTTCCAGCTGTCGAACAGTGCTTGAAGTGTGCATGGTTGAGGCCTCATCAACTTTCGACGTGCAAACCACATTTGTGCGCTCATGGATCGTACCTGGGGACAGATCGAACGAGCAACGGGATGTTTTGCAAAATGAATAATACACAGGTCTTTGATTTATTGTTCCACTGACATACATGTATTAATCGCTGTGGATGCAGGCTGATTGGTCACCTGATTAAACATATATTGCATCCTGTTTTCGAAGAGTTGCCAATTCTCGTTCTGGTGCTGAAAATCGTTCCTCAAGCGATGTCGATCGATAAGAACCTGATTGGGAAGACGTCGAGGTAGAGCGAACCATCTAGGTAATGAGAGAACCAATGGGTGATAATGGGGTCCTTCAGTGTTGAAGGTACGTTCGAATTGTATGAGAATCTTAGCATTATGTCTGCTCCCTTGGTGTTGATGAGATCTAAGAAGTATGAAGTCGATACGAATGGAGTGAGTACCGTGTCGAAAGGTGGGGGTCCATTTGCCCCTACAGTGAGGTATACAGAGTTCAAATTCCTAGATCAAATTTTAAAATTCATGCTTATCTGTCTGGGCTACCTAGCCAAAGTTGACATCACGTAAATCAATGGCAGGTGGTGCGGCGTTCATAGGCATATTATAATTACCTGCGATTTATAACATGTAATTCCTTGGGATATATTAAATTATTTCTTTAAGAGATTTCCAAACCAAGGTTCGTTCCTGGAGGAATGTCTTTCTAGGTTTAGTGGTATTCCAAGCTATTTAATAGATATTGAACACGTCATAAATGCGCATCAAATGCAACCTAATGTATTAGAAATGGTATATAAGGAACTACGAACCATACAAAGGGTAGAAATTCGTCCCGTACGACTATGTATTAAATACCAACCAGGTGCAATCCAACATCCATTAAGGGTCCAATCGGTCTCTTAGATCAAAATCATCTCATATGATTAGTTAAAGCACCATGTAACCCATGCATCCAAATAAAGGCTTTTGAGAAGCGTTCCAACAAAACACACGTATAGCCTCAATGGATGGTAGCTATAATAAAATTCTTTTGCAAATCATAATAAATCGATGACAGAATTCATCCATAATCATTTATTTCCATCGGAATAATACCTTCATTGGTTAAAATTCTTTGCCCCTATACTAAATATACCCGTAAGAGAAAGATTTCTTACAAGCTCTTCGAAAGCTATATTTTATGCGTTTATATCGAAATGGGTTTTAAATTTGGTCGGAACCCATTAACGTCCATGCTTCGTATCATGCTTTATCTTCCATATTAGTGTAATAATAATATTTTAATCATAACATAAAATACCTATAACAACCATCATGCCGAACACAAAATAAGCAAGATAAATTCTTCTACCTATGGATTTATATTTTCCGAATTTAAGACCAAAATTACCAAAATTTCTAATCCAAACACGCTCATTCCGAGTAGCTGTTTCAATTCTATGTTTTTTTAGATGTAAACAAGAGGAAAGGATGTGAAGTAGTTGCCTTACTCAAGTGCTCCTTTGAGAAGCAGAGCGCATGTCAGCTGAAACCTTCCCACATGTTTATTTCTCATACAGCTATATACTATTCTTTCACACAACCTAGGCCCTGTTCCACGGGCAGCGCAAAATGTTTTTCTGCAAAGGCCACAACTTCCATCTAGCCTTTGGCTCCCCAGGCGCACTGGACTTCTTAGTCACACAGCACCACTACCCAACTGAAAACAGTATCTACAAACGGGCACGTTTCAAAGGCCGCTCTTGAACTGCAGCGTCTGCTTCTGCGATCGAACTCTTTTGGATCTCTGTCAAAGAGGAATACCAGTCCCACGCAAAGGCTTGAACTCCAAGCAACGCAGCCTCACGGGATCTCAAAGTTGAGCGCTTGTTCCCATCTTTGCTCTGAGGATCGGCAAAGCTCAAACATTTGGACTTCTTGCCCAAATGCAAAAATCCAGTCGGCAAATAGACTTGGACAAAGGGGGAGGCTCCCTGCGGACTGCCGAAGTAGCTCTTGACTCCTGGCGGAAAGCTCCCCTGCGGTCGCCCGCGGGGAACATGCGGCGCATGCGTTCCATCTGCGTCAGCACGAACCTCACAGTGTTGAACTGTGTTTAACAGTTGCACACAAAAGGGAGAAAGAGGTGGAACAATCGAAGGGTATATATATATATATAGTGATATATATAATTATCATTGATAATCTTCACTCGGCAGTCTATAAAGTCATCCCAGTAACGGAAGCAGCATCGGCAGCTGGGTCCTTTCTAGTCTCTCCATCAAGCTCGGCAACACTCTCAGTGGATTTCTTTTCATTGACCGCTGGTTCAACCTGCTGACCATCACCTTCAGCATCGTCAGGTGTTTTCGAACCCAACAAGAAGTCAACAATCTCGTTCATTTCCTCGTCTTCAGACTGCCCCTCTAAGCGGTCTTCTTCCTCACGAAACAACAAATACTTCAAAAAATGTGATTCCCCTCTCCAACTGGCATAAATCAGCGTTCGGTGAAACAGTTTGACGCTTCAAACACAAAGCCCGAATGAGGTCAATGATCAAGTCCCAAACATCGGACCGGGTCATAGTCACTTGACTTAAGGTCACTAGTGAGAGACAGAGGTCTTCCAAAAGCAGCATGCCAAAAACAGTCTGACTCAGACGGTCTTGTGAACAACCAGTTAGACAAAAGGTACTATGTGCGCCGTGGGTGTTGGAAAAACGTCGGCTGTGGGTAGGGATCCGAGAGGTGCCTGCAGACTCGCTTTTGTCTAGCCTTCATGAACCTAAATTGCTCCCTTTTGCGTGTACTTTCATTTTACTCAGGGCAAGATGAAACACGGAGATAACAAGTCCAGTGAAGTTCAGGAGTAGAGAAGGAATGAATAGTGTAGAAATGGGGAATCCGTGAAGGTGTTCCCAGCCAAGGCTAGACATGTAAGTCTTGAATGGCCTTGAAACCCCACTGCCCACCGCCAAGCAAAATGTCTAAACATAGTATTCGGGAAGCGGCGCAAGCCTGAAGCAGCAGGTTGAAACAACGTGGTCAGGGGCGGGTTAAGCATGGCCGCCTCACAAAGAAGGAACATTAAAAGAACTAACAAACATATAAACTATCAGAATCATTACTTATGGTTCTGCTCACAACGTGAATGCCAACAACACTTGGGTGTGTGTATGCTTACCGTAGTGGGGCCGGGAAGTTTGAATAGGTGGTATATGAGTCGAGGGTATGATTGTCAGCTTTGAATTGTGTTGTTGGATTGACTGGACTTCCAGCAATGGGCCCACATCCTGCGCCGTGAGGCAGTAAGCAAGCAGTATCTGTTGGTTGCTGGGCAGACCAAGCAATTGCAATCTTCTACCAAAGACACCAAACCTCACCAAATGCCAAAGGCACCACCAGTGGCCCTCTGCATGCCCCACCAAAGCAATCAGGGATGTGGACGGGTGGGAGTGTGTGGAGGCCAGAGGTTTGGTATGAATCTGGTTTGATTCGGTATGGCCATGAAATTCTGCAAAAGAAGGGCGATCCTGTGGATCTTCTACCCAACGAGGGCACCCTGGGATGTGAGCCATTGCCCTTCCTACAAAATTGGCCCTGTGAATCACAAGATTGGACACGTCATGCACCATTGGCTCATGGCCATCTACAAGGCACAAAGACCAGCCAAAAGCTGCACCTGAACACCTAGTTCTTACACCTACATTTTGACGGGTATGATTCGCAGGTATGATTCGAGGGTATGAATCGCTCAAGTCGAACTTAGAACCACTACATCAGGTACATGCCAACAAAAATACAAACCCACTTTGAAGAAGAGACCTCGGAAGAGCAGCGACATCAATCATTGATCTGCACGACTGCAGAAAACAACATGCGCGATAAGATCTGGACAAAGCACAAGCTGCCTGCTAGAAACTCAAGTTTTCTACAACAATGGATTTGCTAAAAGCGGACAATTGCTCCCACACAACGATGTCCTGATGTTGCAACTCGACTCGCGTGGCGCAAAACTCCATCACTTATTCCCCAAAGTTGCACCGACAAAGATCATGCAAATGTCGGGCCATTACTGAGATATCAAGAATCGCACCAATTAACAAAAGGAGTGCATGACCCAGTAAACGACCCTGTCTTTTGTCATGAGTCCTTGTCCCCCTCAGTGGCATCGTCTTCACATTTCCGCTTGCGCACAACATCGGGAATCATGTCCAGGATGCGCTGGATGAAGTCCTCGCTGCACTCATTCCACCTCAAGAACAGTTCCACTCTGAGCTTGTGCGTCAAGCCACCATGGCCCTTGACCTTGAGGCAGGCGCACAAACGCTGAAGGGTTTGAGCAGCACAAGCCAAGATGCCATCCTCAGTCACAGTGTACGCAACCAGGCTCATCCACTCTCCAGCCTTTTGGAACCCCAATGTCCCACACTGAAGAATCGTAGGCTTGGCTAAGGCAATCTCAACTTCGTCCAATGAGGTCACTGTCATCACGTCTGTGTTGTGAGTGAGCAAGAAAGCATCAGGTGTATTTTTGTCACCAACTAGGCTCACAATGCGAACGTTCCAAGGTCCTGCACGAAGAACTAAATTGATCTGGTCAGAGCCCTTCACACGAATCAAACCCTGCTCGCAGACCAACTTGGACATCCACAGCTTTTGCATTCCGTTCATGGCCGCTGCACGCTTTTGCTCCACATTGCCACTGCATTCATGCCAACAGCACTCCAAGCACTTCATGAGGTCGAGCCTTTGAGTGAGGATGTGTGGTTTCGTGAGACCCGTGGTCTTGGCTTTGGTCAAACCATGACTTGGATTTCCCAAGGTGCGATCAGAGACCCTGGTGGCTGAAAGCACTTGCTGCTGGATCTGCTTTCGGGGAATTGGATGTTGCCATTGATGGTCTTCAATCTGGAAGCTCTTGCAACCACTGTTCCGCACCGAAACGCTCTTCATGGAGATGCAATGGTAGTTGCTTGGATTCTGCCGCTCCTTCTTGGCATGCCTGCGACAAGCATCTCGAAGATCGTTGAAGTACAGTTCACAGCTCAAAGAACTCAAGACCGAGTCTGTGGCATTCGGCTTCTCAGAAGTGATTCCAATAACGCACCGGACTGTATCGAGGAAGGGCTGGGCCTCATCCGATGTCAGGCGCTTCGGGTCAAAGTCAAAGTGCCTCACCACACCAACGTACGAACATAAAGGAGTCGATGACTGGAATCAAACGCAACACGAGTCTGTCCTGAAATCAACATGTAGATAAGCAACAATTGCACTTTATACCAATCATCCTCCACGTTTCTTTAGATGTATATGGCAGGCGGTTGGTCAACTGACAGTTGATTTAAACAACGATGAAAGAAACTTTCCGTATGGGAGCACAATTCGTTATCCAAGACACTCTGCCTTGGACATTGCGTCCCTATAGGCTTGCCACCGGGTGTGCATCAGCGTCTTGCGAATCAAGTCGTTCTCTGCCAGTTGATCAACAAATTCAGTGACAAACTGCCACTCTCTGGCCATATCCTTCAACGTAGATGGCACTGACGTCTTGTCAAGGCATGCAACCAACCTCCACGGGAAAGCAGTATGGTAGCGGTCCAAATCACAAATGCTGGCAAGCACGGACAGCAACAGGTTCCCGTGAAATTGCAAAAGCTCTTGGCTTTCGTCGTCATCAGCACTATCAAGGCCAATGTGGAGCAAGCATTCAGCAGAAACAGATGAACTGATTGTTTGCCTGGCTCACGGCCAGCATCCGCTTTGTGGAAATCACAGAGTGTTCTCTCTAGTTACTAACTTTTTCAGGAGCAAAGAATAATCAATCCATAGTGCTCAGCTAACACTTCCTGGAACAAATCATACCATTGGTGGGACCTTCTCCGACATTGCACCTTTACCTGTCGAGATGCGAAACAAGCTTTTGGCAAGTCCTTCCAGTGGCCAAGTAGACAGCCTGCGCAACCGAAGCCGTGGGTTTCCTTTGCATCTCCATATCCTTGGTCAGCTTACAAAACGTCACATCTAGAGGCCTCGTCCAAAGGACAGCAGCCTAGAGCAGCATACATGGACACCTCTAAATGGTTTCGGGCTCATAGAAAGCCACAAACTACAATCTCATGGTTCTTGTGTTTTCATCTTGATTCCGTGGTTGGTTGGAAGAGTTGGAGTGACAGGAGAGAACAAGAAGTCTGTCGGCGCCCATAGTCATTGGTCCGCAGGCACTGCAGTGGAGAGGCCATGTCTTGTAAGTCCACCCAGCGCCTGCTTGTGCACCTACTAGCTAGCACAACAGGACAGGAAAACAGTTTTCTGCACTGCACATGAAAAGAACAAACTTTTTCACGATGTACCACGACCCGCCAAACTATCCATAAACTGCCAAACATGCCCAGGTTGTGATTCACGACGCTAAGTGGTTTGGCCACAAACCAAGGTTTGCTGACAAATACACAGCCAGCCAGCGCTCTCAACAACAGGAACAGCCCCAACACTACACACACGTGGTCAATTGAAACAACACTTCAGAAAATATCATCAAAGGGACCCCCACACCGACAAACATAACTGTCTGTGAAATAGCGAAAGCAGTAAATTCACGCCTTTCACTTGTCATGACATGTCCTGACCTTTGTTGCCTTTCTTCTCACAAACAACAAAACCCTGGTGGACCTGGTGCGTAAAATCTCTACAAGCCTATGACAAAAGGTAGGCCACAGACCAAGCTTCAGCTTGGCCAAGAAATTGGCGAAATGGCTTGAACACTGCGATGATGCTTCTCACTTTGTTCTGGTTGGAGTCATCCAGGAGCACCTGAACATCATTGATGAACAAACCTCCAAACCCCAGCACTAACCAAAAACATTAGTAGTAACTAGTGCTTGGTTTATTTTTTTACATATGAACAAACGCACATAGAAAGAAACAATATTGAGATAAATCAGCATTAAAGGCACATTCCAAGCATTGAGCCTGTGGGAAAAGGTGTTTTCTGGAGAGTCATCGCTTCCGGCGCCAGCAAGATCCCACGGGTTTTTGCCCTGCATGAACCAAGCATAGGCATGACACATCAGCTCCACATGCCAACGAGAATCCCAACGCTCGCAGTGCTCATGAAACGACATCCATCGAGAGTCTTTGCATTCTGCAGAGAGGATATGGTGACTGCCTCACTCATCAATGAGAGGTCAGTGCAACAGATTCAACATGTTTTTAGTTCGGCCCGCAACCGACTTGCAGTCTTGATGAAGGACTTCGTTCGGGGATCAATTCACGGACAACAAACTCATGGATTGGGCCTAGCGGAATATCAAGTGATTCTCAATTGGCCCGACAGAGAATGAGACATTCTCAATCGGGCCTACCCAGGAATATAAACACAGCCTTCTTTGGTCAGCACACTGGCCAGCGCAGCGCATCAAAAGCATACCAGTTAATTCTATTAATGGCTGAGTGGCGGGCTGCATTCTGCAACACCTCAACCAGTTCATGTCTGCTGAACGTGTCCACAGGCCGGCCACGGTCCCTCGCAACCGCGTGCATGTACATCTCCAGAAGCTCTTCACACTCGCCCTCTCGAACACTCTCCAAAAGCTTCTTGCGAGCGTCGTTCATTTCAGATCCAAATCTGCCACTGCCAAAAGGAGCCCTGGAAAACCTGAACATCTTGGTGCAACGTCTCAAAAGGTCCTTGGCATCCTGACAAGAAGGGTGATTAATCGCTTGCGCAACGCGACGAGACACTCTGTGAAAGATGTCCGGCCAAAACAAGCAATAGAGCCCGTTGTTGGCAAGGTGGAGGAAGCCCAGGAACCCCTGCAAACACAGAAGCACTTGCAGCAGTATTTACATAAAACATAAGCTGTCACATTTACACATGTCATAACAACTGCCCCAAAAAAGATTCTCACACAACACTCTTTGAAGCAAAGCTAGGGCACTTCGGTTCCCTCGTCCGCTGAAAAAATCAGGCGGTAGAAGTCCTCGTGGATAAAAAAGTCGGGGCAGGCTTCGTGGGAATCGAAACTGTACCGGAAGAAAAGCTTCCGGTCATCAGCTACCCCAAACATCTTCGCCTCCTCATCAAGCAACTTCTCCCTCACACCTTGACGACCTGCAGGCTCCAGCAAATTGGGCGGAAGCAATGACTTGAACGACCACTGTGCAGGTAGGCAATGCCTCAGAGAGTTTGCGAACGCTGCCAACAAGCATTTGGTGGCCTGACGATACTGACGCCACTGGAAGCTATTTGCCGGCAACCGCGTCTTCTCCCCCTCAGCAGCCTGGGCATGACACTTGGTAGCCTCAGTGAATGCTGCGATTGCTTGCCTGCATTCTTCTGGGTCGGGCCCAACTGGCATGAGCTGCGTCGGTGCTGCCAGCTGATACCCTCGTATTCGAAGAATCACTGATAGAACCTGAGTGTGGTGTGTACATGTCGTTGCTTCGTCCAGCCAACCTCTGCCCCAAACTTGAGGTGGACAGTTTAAATCAACATGATTGAAGCACAAACACTGGTTGGGAGGTGGAAGTGGGAGTTGAAGCACAGCTAAGAAGCATGCTCTCCACCAACACTAGCGGCATCCATGCAGCAGTTGATGACTTTCAACTTGGCGGACTCAACGTAGGAGTTCATGAACTCGGATGTGGCCTGCAAAGCCCGGGCCACATATTCTGAACTCGTTCTTTGGCTTAGATTCGAGTCCTTGTTGACCACACCCAGGCGCTGAAGCGAAAGCTCACCTTTGCTGCTGACAAAGCCACCGCCCTTGGACTGGAATCGCTCTATCAAAGTCAGCTCGAGGGCCTTCGACCCTCTTCTTCTGGAAGAAGGCAAATAAGGATGGTTTTTTTGCTTCGACAGTAGGGTCTGGACAAGTCGTGCGCATGGCACCTTCGATTGCCAACTGTGCAGCCTGCGCCCACGAGTGGACTAGATGCTTCACTACACGCTTCAGAGCTTCATTCGATACATAGACCTGCTCCAATCTCAATCGGAAGAGAGCCAGCAGGCAGACAACCACGGAGATCTCAGAACCAACTTCTGTCACAAGTTTCTTTTCGAACCTGCAGCGAATATAACACCCCAAGCAATAAAATGTGCAGGGGCCACTCCCTGAACTAGTCTAGCTCCACAACAAAAAAGAAATTTTACTTTCGCTCATTACCAGCCTGGACCAGGGAAGGTTGACTTTCTGCAAGGTGCGCTTCAGCTGTGACACATTCAGCTTGTTGGACACGATCTCCAAGACACAATCGGCCTGCTTGCCCAGGGGATGCAATGTGGTGTTCAAATGAACGAACCCATCCACAAACTCAAGGATAGACAAGCACTGCTTGATGGTTGTCGCTTGCAATGCAGGCGCAAGTAGTATAGAAGCAAGAACTTGAAGTAGGCCCATGCACGTGGTGGCATCCAGCGGCAAAGTGGCACACCCTGAAGAGACACTTCCCTTGTAGGACTGTTTACGCAGAACCTGAAAAAGGCATGCGTGAGTGGAGGTCTCGTCAAAGGAAGCAGTTGTCATCCCTGTTACAGGGGTAATATTGTTACACTGCTACACAAAAGCACTTGAGAATTGCCTGGCCCCACTAAAATAAAAGATACTCATCCATACTCTACAGGTGTTGTCCAGCAGCATGCCGAGACGAAATCCCCCACTCTTCTCCAATCTCTTGCGCAACAGCAGTCCAGTTTTTTGTGTACCACTGAGAGAACGGCGTCCGAAGATTGTACCATTCCGCTGTGCTCAAATAAGATTGGTACCCCTCTGCGCCGTTCTCCACCTGCAGGGAACATTGAAGTTACACGAAAAGGTCAACCTTCAATGTCCTTAGTGCTTGTTTCTCAACCTGTTTTTCTCACGGCCCCACACCTGAATTACTGTCCACACAGTGCCCTCTTGGCAAAGGTAGTAGAACTCGTACTTCTCATTACTAGTGGAGCACGACGTCGTTGACCTCGCACTCGACGAGAGACGTTTGGTTCCCTTCTTGTCAGCAACGTCCTGGTCCACCTGCTCGGACTTGGCGGCAAAGCATGCTGGCACTGGAGCAAAGACCATGTCTTTGCCATGGATCACCTTCAAGCCGTTCAAATGTTCCACGGCATCATCTACTAGTTTGTGGTATTCTGATTCTCCCAGCCCTGACTTGACGGCGAGGAGCTCTGACCATCTCCGCGACACGGCTTTGCGAAACAAAGCTAGGCACTGCAAACGTTTCTCCATATTCACGTCCTCTTCCTGGATCAAAGGAAAGTCCAGCAAAAGGTGTTCTAGCTCCTCTGTCCATTCGGCCTGGGGGCGTCAGAAATGGCAAATGATAGCAAATGTTTGGAAACAAAGAAGGGCTCGGAAACGACGTCATCATGACATGCAATATTGGGAATAATGCTATTCTTTCCCCAGCCTGAGTCCGCAACTTGACTTGAAGTGCATCGCTCGTAGCTTCCCCAGGTGAGGGGCCCTCAGGTTCGTCCCGAGGTTCAGCCACGGCTCACACAAGAAAACAGGGCCAGTCGTCTCCCCGTGACCAGCCACAGTCAGTAAGCAGGTGAACTCGTGACAACACATGTGCACAAGTGTCATGCCCTCAACAGCCGTTGTCACCCTTGAACTTGTGATAGTGCATCTACTTGAACATACCATGGAGCCACGTCTGAAAACATAGATGATGAAAACACGCTCAAGCAGCATCCTCCCGAACATTCCAGTACGTTATCATATTATTTGCTCACGTTAGACACCAGCACGTTATCAGACTATCTGCTCACTCATAACACGTCAGCTTTGTCGTTTTGCCTGGTTTTGAATTAGTCCCAGTCAGAGTCAGAACTCTGCCAATTTGCTGTGCAAATTCACAAGGCCTATCGGCCTGTAATGCACTTTACACAAGAGCAATGTCGTTTTTGGAACTGAATTAATGCCGATCCATCAAAAATGCAAAGCTTGCACACGCAATCGAATGAATGCTGAGCATCACTCCAGCATTCTTCCGGGATGTCTTCGTACCGCACAGGCTCTAGATACACAGAAGGGATGTCTGCACACAGGCTGATATTTGTGAACCGTTCGTCTTCCTTCTGCACGTGGGCACGGCGGGATTTCTTGACTGGCGACTCCGCAATGGGTAAGAGGATGCGCTTCAAAGACGCCATGGTCAAACTGTCTATACTTATACTAAGGACGTCGAATCGTATCTACTTTGTTACCGGAGCACGATGGATGGCTGCAAAAAAGGTGCAACAACAGCATTGAAGACACTGCCAGTACATGCACCACCTACTTATTTTACTTTGTTTCAATTGGTCAAGTTTCACTAAGAGTAAGGTCAATGAAACAAACAAGAACAACGTGCTTCGTGAGAACGATGGGCTTCGTGAGAACGATGGGCTTCGTGAGAACGATGTGCTTCTTGAGAACGTTGTGTTTCGCACACATCCTTCAGCACTGACCTACCTGATGCCTGGCTCCGATGCTGAACTATCCCCCAGATGTTGTTCACAAACTGTTCCATCAACATTGCACGCATGAGAACGCAAATTCTCGTCAGAACGTTCCTGCGCTGAGAATGCAAATGTGGCCTCCAAACCCTCCTCGTCCCAATCCTGCCCATTCGCATCACCCGCGTCAACTCATGCTTTTTTGAGATGAAAACGCCACCAGTACCAAACCAACTGGTTGCCAACTCCTTCTGGGACTGAGAACGATGGTGTTGGTGGGAACGCTGTTTGGGGTGAGAACGCACCTTTACCTACATGCGTCGCAAATTCTCCTTTTTCCCCAGGACCTTCCCCGATGTAAAGATTAGTAGCGTGGCAGGAGTGGCCAAAAGTCTGGCCGGCTTCTGAGCCAGTGTTGACGAACACTGGACGCTCAAACAGCTGAACTGTGCTCAGCAAAAGAAATGGAAAGCAGCTCAATCTGAGCCACTGGGAGACAATGGCACCTCAGGAAGCCCAGGAAGCTCCTCTGTTGGACTCTGGCATTCCCGCGGGACGGGTTCAGGACGCTCAGAACTCTCACGCTGCTTGTGCGTAGCCTTAGGCTTGCCCTTTTTGTTCGGTGCAACAACCTCCGTGTCCTCCTCAAAGCCCTCAAGGCCCAGCTTCTTTCCATACTCTTCCTGCAAACTGAAACCAGAAACAGCACCAAAAGGATACCCGCTTCCCAAATGTTTGCCTACTTTCACCTGACCCTGTAGGAATTCTATGTACAGCAATTATTGAATTATTGATTGATAGAGGGGTCCTACATTCCATTGGTTCCTCCAATAGGTGGCAACTGCATCACGCTGCATTTGAATCACCCGACCCCAGTCCATGTTGCCAGCAATGCGTTCGCACATCTTCTTAGCTGATCGCCGGCCCACCCAGGTCATACAACCCAGAAGCTCCTTTCCCTCGGCGCCAACTGTGGTCTCATCAAGCTCCCAGCCCTCAGCCATTCCAGTCAAGAGCTGTTCCGCATCCTCCTGACAGACATTCAGAGAACCCTGGTAGGGTATCCTGCTTCAGTCAGTGGTATGTATAAGTAGTACTACTCAGTTTGAACACTCCTTCCACCAGTAAGTACTCACCTGAAACCACCTTTCACCTTCTTTCACTAGCGAACCTTGGTACTTCCAATGTTGCCGTGGTACTAGGTTCTGTTGACAGACATTAGAACAATTGAACTTGTCATGTCGTCGTTGGTCATGTTTTTTGACCGAGGCACAAATCCCTCGGCTGCCACAATCTTCTTGAAGAGGTGCTGGTCAGCTTTTGACGCCATGAACCGCTCAATCTCTTCCTTGAAGACATGGAAGCGGTCCTCGCCAGATGACAAGGTACTGCCAAAAAGACTGCTACTTGTCGTCTGAGCCTTCTCCTTCTCCCTCTTGCGGACAGCAAAGCGCCCGCGGAAAAGACCATCGGACTGCAGCGTTACAACATCTTACAGACTGGACATGTTGGGGCAATTGAGCAGTGTTCCAACCACATCAAAAAATGAGGCACACAAGTTTGATCCCAGACTCCCCCGCCTTGTCCGACTCAGAGCTTTCACTGCCTTCGTCGTGCTTTCCACTCCTCCTTCTCGAGGGGGAAGTGCGCTTCCTGGATCGAGACCTATCCTCCGAAGGAGACTCTTCTGAGCGATGTGACCGATGCTCAGATCCATGCTTCAAAGTACGCCGCTTGCAGGGAGAGCGCCCCTTGCGAGAAGACCGGTTGTGGTGAGGAGACTGCCCTTTGCGAGGAGACCGCCCCTTGCGAGGAGACACCCCACTGCGACCCGTGCGATGGAGCCGCTTGTGATCATCCCTCATGTCGTCCCCTGCTGCCGACTTGAAGTTCTGAAGCTGCTGCTTCAGCTTGGCAAGCCACGCAGCAGCGTCAGCAGCCGCCTCATGCGCTGCAACCTCATTGGCAATGGTCCTGCACAGATGGGTGCTGTATAGAGTACAGTAAACTTAAAACATGTAAAGCAAACACACACACACACACATCAGACTATCCTATACTATGGACACAAATCTTGACAGTGAAGGCTGTGCAGTATAGTACAACAACCCAACCACGAAGCCATCACAGGCCTCCTCAAGCTTACCAGGCTGGAGTGTTGACTGATCACGCTCATGTTGTCCAAACCAGCGACTCACAGGGACGTCTTTGGTCTACATTCAATTCAACCATTCACCAACCACAGGAGAGCACCACGCACTAACCCGCCCAGCAAGTTCAACGCAAACAAAACATAAACCGAATGAAGCGTTGCGACGATCACGAAAACTGTGCACTCAACGCTATACACCCGAATATCAGCCCTGCCTTCCTTGAACAGTGACACCAACCGATCCCGCCACCGCTTCTCTGCCCATTGAAGCTTCTGACTCGCAGTGATCCGGGCACGGAGACCTGCTTCACTTCCATCATCATGTGCCTTGAGAGATGTCAGATTCTTCCTGTGTATCTCGACCAATTCGCCACCACAGGTGAATAGACATTGGCTGGTGAGGCAACTGTGAACCTGAGAGAGCACTGAGGCAATCTGGGCAACCTTGAGGTCTGCCAGGCGGGTCATATTCTTCGTGATCTGCAAGCCTTTCGGCTTCCTCACAGCAAATAGGAATATGAGGACACTCAGGAATGGCAAGTTTGCTTTCTTAAACAAAAGCAGCTCCATGGGTGCCAGAAGTGAATATATAGACTATAGACAATCTTGTCTTGTCAGACTTTTACATGATTGATGGACAGGTATAGATCGAACAGGTTTGTAAGAGGCATCATTGCTCTTACCAGCAGCTCAACCCCACATCCCCCCTTTAAGAACAACTGAGCCACAACCCAAACGTTGAAGCAATTTGAGCCACTTCTTTGATCACTGCTGGATCCTCGACGACAATAGACTCCGAAGAAGAGCTGGATGAGCTCTTCTTCTTTTCCTTCTTATCCTTCTTCACCTTAGACTTGGTCTTGGAGTCCTTCGCCTTGTCCTTCACATCCCTCCTGCCTTTACCCATGGCAGAGAACAAAGGCCAAGTCCCGCCTATCTGAGGGCACTGACTATCAGTCCAAAATTGAGTTGCTGCCAACAAAGCAACGACTCGACAACGCACAACACTCGGGACTCCTGGCTGCACCAACACTCGTGCAGCGAGCTCCAAACAAAAGTACTTTAAGTAGGCGAGCAATAGCAGCCCATTGTGAATCCAACAAAGGTTGTGCGCATTCTATGCCGCACTTGTCCAACTGATTGTCTACAGTCTTCCTTTAGTTGAATGAAATTCATGCCAATGCAAAGGAAACTCAAAGACAGCACGAAGGTGTGACCTGCACTTCCGCCACGGTAGATTTGTCTCTCGCATGCTCGGTGAGCTCCACGACAACAGGACTCACAGCTGACAAATGGCCGCTGTTTACATGCCTCCCATGCATTGAACAATAGTTACATATGATTTCACAGGCCATACTCAAGAAGAAACTCAAACCTCTTGAAGGTGGGAAGGCCAGCAGCGAGGCCAACTGCTCTATTTTTGGCAAGACGCACAACCCCTCTGCAGTATATACAGCAGCAGTCTGAGTTCCAACCAAGTACCAAAAAGTAAAGCATTCCGGCCATCAACAGGTTTACACTAAGGTTCATACATACGCTCACATATTTGTTCTGTGGGGTTGTCAAACATGTCTTGTCGAGATAGTGTCCAAATTAGCAACACTCACAACGCTCCAAATTAACAACACTGACTGACAATCAGTGTTCCAAATTACCGACGGCTCGGCTCTCAATTAGCCACAAGGGGATGACCATCCACAAGTAGCCACTGCATAGCTCCTAACACGCGGAAAGAAAAACCTGGCATGTGCTCTCACTCAACTGACACCAGGTAGGCAAACTTCAACTATGTACAGACTGTTCGTATTGTTTCGATCGCTACTGAAGCTGTACCTTTCGACATGCTCTGGCATAGCACACAGCTCTTGCATAGTACACAGTAAACACGTCATGTACAAACTGTCTTTTCAATGGTGCCAAACAAAAAGACATCAGATGTCATAGAGCCAACTTCCAATGTGAAGGAAGTGTTCATGGAACATTCATCCGCTACTGATGCCTTGGCACAGTCCTCCAAGCAAAGGGAAACTGTGCTCGTGCGCTGACTCCTGGAAGTAAGACTTTTGAGTCTTTGCGTTTTGACCTTTATAACTGCCGTCGCTTATTATATATACAGAGTAAACTCTTTTCACACTCGTTCTTTGCAAAGTCACGAAGTGTGCAGACCTCTAATTTTGAATTGTCGTCTAACTGGCTGGCCTGGCTGGTTTTCAAATCAGCTCAAAGGATCCATCTGACTGAGGGTCAGGGGACGGTGTTGCCACACTTGGTCCCGGAGCAGGTGAAGAAGATGGAGATGAAGGTTTCTCATACTTGTTGCAAGCCGGTCCTGGAAGCGGTGATGAGGATGTTCCACGAAACACCTGGTCATCCTGGGAAGAAGTTGCCTCACGTCCGTACTGAAAGAAGGTATACCCTCGCCACTGCTTGTAGTGGTGCTGCCAAGGAAATGGGTAATTGCATTGCCTCCAGTCATCGATGTAGACATGACGCTCCTCCTCTTTGCCAACAGGAAATGCAATGATGACACAGACTTCACCCAGGGATGTAATCTTGCCCGGAAAGCTCCGGTGGAATGGATGCAAACCACGGGATCGAGGTTTCCCGTGGCTTCGCATGATCCACCCATCCATCACATGCCACTTGTCAGTTCCATGTGGTGGAGACATATAGGATGCCTCCTCCCACGGAGCGTCCTTCCGAATCTGCTCAGGCGGCACAGGTGGCATCACGCTTCAAGCAAGGACAACCAAGGAATAGAGCGAGCCTTTCTTGGCTCCTTCGAGCCTTCACAAAAGCTAGCGAGATTCGATCAGATCAACATCAATTACATCATAATCTCACCCCAATCCAGCACTCCACAGCAATCTCTCACACACACAGACACCCTTACCGCCCATCTTCAGTCTGACTACGCGGCGCTAGCTAAACAACGCCAAAGGCTGTCCTCGCTATGGACCACTTCCACAATGCACGTAGGTGCCCGCTAAGCATACTCGAAAAGCCTGCCACAGATGGCCAACCATCAAACTAGAATGAAACAGAAAGAAATTGGTGAAGAAGAAGCAGA
>CAXAMN010021596.1:712589-735465 GCA_963970005.1 Durusdinium trenchii | reverse complement strand
GTTTTAAATTTAGTCGGAACCCATTAACGTCCATGCTTCGTATTATGCTTTATTTTCCATATTTTTATAATAATAATATTTTAATCATAACATAAAATACCTATAACAACCATCATACCGAACATAAAATAAACAAAAAAAATTCTTCTACCTATGCATTTATATTTTCCGAATTTAAAACCAAAATTTATTAAATCAATATAAATATATAATACCAATCGACCAAAAATTAATAAAATATTGTCCAAACTAAAAACATCAAATACATCTTTTATAATCCGCAAATTCGATTCCCCATAAATACGAAATCCTAAAGAAATAATTATACGAATCTAAAATAACAATATATTTATAAAAAAATATTATTTCAAAATTCATACATATATTATAACAATTAAAATTATACAATATATATTTCAAATTCTATCGATTCAATTAAATTTAAAATCGACAATAAAATGTAGAATCACCAAAATATATAATAAATTCGTATTCTTTATATAAATTTTCAAAATATTTACATATTTCAAGATTTTTAGCTTTTATCGAAATATAATGACAAATCAATAATTTAATAGGATTCGGAGATCCTTTATACGTCGTATAAATTAAATAGGATTTCAAAATTGATTTCAAATTAATTGATTGTTATATTACAATACATTATATATATATACATATTTATTGGATATCTTGGATATCTATGGATTCGTTAACAATATGGCATGCCTTGAGGCCCTTGCCACAACCGCAATCATCGCCATTTCCTTCAATATTGGTGCACATGCTTGTTGTTCAGATTTCTTCAGTGTCTTGTATTTCCACGGATATTGATCGATATTAAGGTTTCCGCCCATCTGCCTATTGATAAGATCTTGGCCAATGGTAGCGGCAAAAAATTGCGTGCGCATCTCTTGGTCTTGAACCTGATCCAACTTATCCCCTCATGCATAGTTGATTCTGCTCAAGTCTTGTGAACATGATCTATGGTTGCCTGTCCTCGCGAACAATTTGCTCAGCCCATCTTTGTGGATCATCTTGCTCAAAGTCTCGAGGGGTTTCTGGCAGATGCCTGCAGGATGGAACGCAATCTTCTGATATATGTTTTTTTAAAAGGAAGTTTGTTCTATCATGTCTCACCGGGTTACAAGTGTCAATGTCTTGCGACCAAGGGACAAAGGCTTGTCCCAGCCTCAGCATGCAGAATGTAGAGTACTGTAATATTAATGTGATAATGAAGCTGCAAGTCTGCACGTGTTGCACTGAGCTGCCAAATGCTCTTTCGACATACACCGCCTTTAGCAGCTTTGCATATTCGATGGACAAGTGATGCCTGAGAGCAACATGACCAAACCAAGTGATTGGCATTGCTTGGTAGGCAAACATTGCCACCTCAGTGGTGGACTGAATTGTCTTCAGCAAGTGTTGCGGCAAATATCTCATGTCGGAGGCCTTGACATACCACACCTCGCAAAGGCATCCAAATCAGTATTTACGAGAGCATAGAAGAAGTTATTGAGAACAAGTCTAATCATACATTCATATATTACATTACATTACATTACATTACATTACATTAGATTAACATTACATTCACATTACATTCACATTACATTAACAGTACATTAACATTACATTCACATTACATCACATCACATCACATACATTACATTCATGCACCCATGCATACATGCACATCAATCCATGCGTCCATACATACGTACATGCATACTTACATACATACGTACATACATACATACATACATACATACATGCATATATCCGCACCTCACATGTAGTTGCGGCCACAGCAGAGAGTGGCTCTACTGCACTGTGGATCCAAGACCCAAACCTGGAAGCTTCAAAGCTGAGCAAACAGAAATGAAGAGCTCTGTATCGAGCTCGGGGCATGCTTCCTGGAAGCAACTTCTGGCAGACCGCTGACCCGCTCTCCTGACTGAGGTGCCCGCTGAAGATAGACAACGCATGATATGTCACAGCACATCATCGGCGTCGGCCTTCTCTTGTCTGAGCTCCACATTGCCTATGGACGAGTGATGAGCTCTTGAATTCGACATACAAAGGAGCTTTCTAACCCATGAGACTGGTGAGAGTGCCTCTGTAGATCACATAGAGCGCCCTCAAATCCTAGTGCAAAGTATCCTACTTTGTCACACAGCCCTATAATCTACTCTATAGCTCCACGGGAGGGACATAGTCTCCAAGCAGAAAAACTTCAAGAGCCGCGCTCGCTCACCCTGCTTCAGGAAGAAATATTCCTGACAAAACAGCAACCGAAGCGACCTTGGCCAACTAGTCAAACCATAAACATTACTGAAAAAGAAGCTTGTTCTGGTCAATAAAACACCTGAGTCACAACCACATGACGAGCTGTCGCAACATGTCATTTAACTTCGCCTTCCTTTGCAAGGTATCATGATCGATGGCCCATTGCATGAAATCAAGGAGATTATGATGATACTGAATGTTGAAGCATTCACAGCAGCCAAGAAAAAGTCTCACCTGATGCACACGTAGTCTGTTGAAGAAAAAACTTGGATGAGGCGGGTCATTCGGACCAGGCTCTGGACAATCCTGGCATCGCTCTGATTCGCTACGATCTAAATGAAGAATGATTGTTGTTTACAAGACCCTTATTTGAGCGGGGAGTCTCCCAGAACAGAAGCCCCAGCATGAATGCGCCTTCAACCCTGGCACATGTTTATCAAGGAATCTCTTCTTTGCCTAGGCAGAGGAGATGTATTATCTTAAGCTTCAATCATTCATAGCATAAGAGGGGAAAGACAGTTTTCTCACATTGGTGCCACACTGTGCGGAACTGTAGGAGCCGCTCCTTGCAAGCACCCAACTTGAGAATGGTGTGAGTGATTCAAATCAGACTCTGTGCGTTCCAACACTTCAAGCAATAGGCTTCCAAAAGGAAGAGTGTAGGCATAGCGGCATAGACTTGACCTTTGATGAACCTCGCTACCAAAGTATCCCAAAAGTATCCAAAAGTCCTTGGCAATCTTGAACGCGGCTGCTGGTAGCGTCATAAATTCGCCTGCAAGCCATGACATAAGAAACTCATGTGAAAATACAATGAACAATATGAAAGAGCTGCAGCCCAGATGCAGTTTGTATGGCACTTGGCTGTCGCCTTTCCAAGGAGTCAAACAAAAACATATTGTGCTGATATTGGCCAATGGAAATACCTTTTCGAGCGCGGGCCTTTCTGCAAGACTCCTCTAGGAGTGCAAGCCTTAGCTAGCACAAAGCGGCATGTGGAATAACTATTTTTCTTGACACATATTTACAGTACAAAAGCGTGAGAAGGAAGCCTAGAATGGTATCAATATGTCCTTTCAAGGCAAAAGCGGCCATGCAACAGCTGTGCTTTGAGGTGTTCATGGACTTCAAGGCACCCACTCTCCAAAGACGGCACCACTTCGAAGTCTGTTGACGCACTTGCCAAAATTGCTTTGCAATGAAAATGTACTATGGCCATCCAAGGTTGGCACCTGAGACGCAATGGAACAAACAAAATATCATGATGAGCAGGACAGTACTTGTACAAGTTGAGAGTTCTCCAGCATTGAAATCCAGCGTGTCGAAGCAAGGTACCCACTGGAAACTAACAATAAGTCCGTCAGCCTGATCTAATAAAGTGATCCAAAGGTTGATCAGTGCTTCCATCAAACAATTCTTAAAACTCTGAAGTCTGTGCTCGCGCTCTCTCCTCCCATGGCAGTGGCACCATCCTCACTTGGAAAAAACAAAGTCTCTGAGGCAGTCCTTCCAGGTTCTTTGTTCTGTTCAATGGGAGTGGCGCAAAAGGGAATGACTAGGTTGCACCAAGTTGCATTGTTTCGCAACCCGTGGTAGTCCGTTCGCGCGGACTTGGGGGTGAGCCATGGCCTGTTGACAAGCAACATCACACGTGTAATCAAAATATTTCAAAACACTCATTCATTCCAGTGGGCCCGGGGATCAGCTGTACACAGAGGTCTGGGTCAGCTGTACAAACAAAAGCTTTGTGGGATGGGGCGGGGCCAATGATGTTGACTTCAACTAGCATTGATGACAAACCTCCCAATGTCATGTTGAAGTCGGATGGGGTGGGGTGGGGTGGGGTGGGGCCAACAAGAAAGAGGATCCAGAAACTGACAACATGGGGTGGTGTGAGGATGGGGGACGTGCGCAAGCACTTTTTTCAGAAACGAAGGATTGCGCTCCATGGTTACCTCTCCAATGCTCTTTCCAAGGGCTGGCGACATAGTGCACTTTGTAGGCGTGATGTAAATGTATGATCCCCCTGGGGGGGCCCTCACACTGGAAATAATTTTATGAGTGGGAGTTTTTAACTAATGTGGCTAACCCATCAACAGCACCACACAATAAGCCAAGCAGATACAGGACAGCGTGCAATGACCTGTAAATTAAATCCTAACCCCCTACCTCCCCCCCCTCAGAAACAATGTTTTAAGAGTTACATTATTTTTGTCCCCTAACCACCCCCCTCAAAAACAATTTCCACATGCAGTGACAAGAAGAGACGGTGAACTGATGGGGAACGCTGCGTGAAGCAACTGTGGCACGAACACCTACTAAAAAGGGTTTCCTTTTTCAAAAAACATGTGACCCGTTTTGCTGGCGCACTGCAGGCATTCATCACAAACCTACGCCTAGCAGTGTGGATTTTTTCCATAGGTCATCCTTGCACATTGGACTTGGTCACCCCTAGAAAATGGATCAACATCGTTTCACGTTAGGTTTTCTGACCTTGTGGTGTGTCGAGTCTTTGGCGACGAGTCTGGTCTTCGGGATGAGTCTGGATGCGGGGGTTGTGTATGGCATAGTGGAGATGTTTTTCCAGAGGAGTCACCCTGGAACAAACATATTTCAGTGAAAATGGTCTGCCCCAAAGGACAAACTTTCTGTCACATCAGTTTCACCAATTGTGATTGCGAGTCGAGTCTTTGGATCTAAATCTGGGTGTGAGGTGGTTGCATTTGGAATGGTGTGGATTTTTGTCCAGATGTGCAATCCTTGCAGAAGGTGAAGGTCAGCCCTAATGGACAAAAATAGTTTCACTGCAAATTTTCTGATTTGTGGTGCGAGTCCAGTTTTGGAGATCTTTGGGGCTTAGTCTGGGTGCGGGGTGGTTGCATTTGGAATGGTGTGGATTTTTGTCCACAGGTGTCATCCTTGCACAAGTGCATGTCATTGGACTTGGTCAGCGCTAATGGACAAAAACAGTTTCACCTTAGAATTGCTGACTTCGTGGAGTGAGTCTGGTCTTTGGGGATGAGTCTGGATGGGGGGGGTTGTGTATGGCATAGTGGAGATGTTTTTCCAGAGGAACCACTATCGAACAAGCATATTTCAGTATATGTCAGTGAAAATGGTCTGCCCAAAGGACAACAATTATGTCACATAAGTTTTTTTACCAATTGTGATGTGAGTCGGGTATTTGGATCTAAATCTGTGGATTTTTTGTCCAGATGCACCATCCTTGCAAATGGCAGCCCTGATGGACAAAAATAGTTTCACCTTGGATTTTCAGATTTTGTGGTGTGAGTCCAGTCTTTGGGGATGAGTCTGGGTGTGGGTTGGAATGGTGTTGCATTTTGGTCCTCAACTGTCAGCTTTGAATATGGGTAATGATGGTAATGCAACCTAATATGGTCAGCCCTCAAGGACATATATAAATGCTGTGCATGCTGATTGTTTGTTATCACTTTCATATTTTTGCAAAAATCTTGGGAGGCAAACAACTGCTGGGAACACATGGTCGTAGTGTGTTGATTCGTGTTTCCCTCTTCCTTTCCCTCTCTCCTTCTTGTTCTTCTTAGTCAGTCCTTAGTCCCAAAATCTTCGCAGTCTTCTCAAACATCTCCCAATATTATATAGATAAAAAATAAAGGAAGAAAAGGGTGATGATGATCATTTCAAAAACAATAAGAATGGTTTGGTTTGGGTCATGTATTCACTCAGGATTTTTTTCGTGACCCCTACCTCCAGGAACATGGAGAACCATTTTTTAAGGGTTACAGTACATGTTTCCTGTCCTCTGACACCCCCCAGAAACAATTTTTCAAGATGACTGAATCCTAGCCCCCAACCCCCCCTCCAATTTAGAGGCCAAGTCAGGATTTATCTCCTGGGTGGCCTGTGACAATATGCCCTGAAAA
Source organism: Durusdinium trenchii (assembly GCA_963970005.1). Classification (NCBI taxonomy): domain Eukaryota; class Dinophyceae; order Suessiales; family Symbiodiniaceae; genus Durusdinium; species Durusdinium trenchii. The sequence continues at coordinate 729,271 of CAXAMN010021596.1, read as the reverse complement.
CAATTTTTTCCACTTCGACAGTTCAAAAGGCGTAGTGCACCCCCAGGATTTAATTTTGGCAGTACAAAGGAGGATCATGTATGTTGAACAGTATTGAGAAGCTACGCAAAGCTCTTTCTTCCTGGAAACTGTGTTAATGTTTCCCCAAGCAGTGTGGCGACTCTAGGGTTCTTACGGTAGTAGTTACGGTTGGGTGTCTGATCGAGGTGCTCGCATCCGCCGGCTAATTCGCTGCTACTTGCACTGCATTCATTCACCTCGAGATCTTCGAAGTGCATTTCGACTGCGGAGGCTCCCGAAATCTGGTGGACTGGCACGGGTGTTCTTCAAAACTGCGCTCTCGTTGTGGTGCCGTGCGCACTTTCGGACTTGGTGATCATTGTTCGTGGCAGGCGCAAGGGATTTGGTGGTCCAAAGTCGACTTATCTTGTAACGCGTGCAGGAGATCGGAGCGGCTTTACGTCGATGTACAGATTTCTTGGCAAGCGCAGTACTTTGGACATGGTGGCTTTCCTCAGCGTGCTCTGGTTTTGTGGCAGGTGCAGTGAACCTTGACTTTTGGACATGTGGCTCGTTTTCAGAAACCGGGCGAAGTCTCGAGCGAAAGCAGCATTTTGGCATCATGATGCTGCCTTTGGTCCAGTGCTCTTGCTGCGACTCGCCTTGGCAGGGCTGCGCGATGTGAATCTTGATGTGCAGATTTCGTGGCAGGCGCAGTGCTTTGTGGACCTTGAAGTGCAGAGTTCTTGGCAGGCGCCGCGCTTTGTGGACCTTGACGCGCAGACTTCGTGGCAGGCGCAATACTTTGTGGACCTTGAAGTGTATAGGTTTCGTGGCATCTAGCTCTGGACCTAGGCCTTCAACTCTAAGCCTGCACCTGGTTTGTGAACACCCATCACCACAGCCACCATCATCACCACCATCAACATCATTATCACCATCACCGCACTCACCACCACCATCACCAGCACCATCATCACCACCAACAACATCGTTATCACCATCACCGCCTTCATTGCCACCATCACCGCCACCACCATCACAACCATCGCCACCATCACCGCGACCAGCACAATCATCACCACCATCATCAACACCACCACCACCACCACCACCACCTCCACCATCATCATCATCATCACCACCACCACGATCTCCACCTGATCACCACCATCACCTCTCTCTGGAGCCCAATGCGTCTAGATCTCTAGACCTTCTGCTTCTAGACCTTAGACCTTTAGACGCACTGTCTGTTTGGGGTCTCTTGCTGGGATATGTTTTCCTTTATGTAGCTATATAAGTTATATATATATATACCTGAGCAAATCATTCTTTCTTGCTACTTACCTCCAACATTGTTATTCATTGTTGTTTTTCTCATTGTATGTACTCTGCGCCAATGTGTTGTTCTCCTTCCATCTTTCAATTCTGTTTTGTACGCTCTTGCTGTCCATCTTCAACACACTGATGGTTGTTCTGTTTGTCTGTACCTGGCACTTGTTGTTTACTTCCAGTGTTCAACTCCGGTGGTAAACGCTAATGTTACTAATGACTGCTCTCCTTGCATGAACTACTTCATGTGTTGCTTCCATGTTTCAACTCTGTCTTCTACATGCTGGTGGTCGCTGTTCTTGTATGGACGTTGTCCCGCCTCTTGTTGCTTCGGTTGCACCCTTTTTTTACTTGCGTGGTCCGGCGTGTACAACCGACCCCTCGTCCAAAGGATTCGGTGCACAAACTGATGAACCGTCCGAGTCCTTGCCTATGTAGAAGCCGACCTGACCGGGCCAGGTCCAACAATGACAGCTTCATTGCTGTCTCATAGGTCTCATGGTTTGGCTAATGAGCCCCACCTCACCCTTGGCGATCAGCCAACAGTTTGAAGCACTATCTCCTTGCCGGAAAACAACTGCACCCTTCGGTGCCTGCACCAGGGCCACATCACGACGATGCTCAAGGGTCTCTCTAGCCTCTGCTTTCCAGTTTCTCTTTTTGCTCGCTCTTCTCGCTAGAAATAGCCAGTTTCTGATGGGAGCACCTCTGCTCCAAGTAAAGAAAGACATATTTTGTTCCGCTTAATGCTGCGAGCTCCCGAGCACCTCCAATGAACGTGGCTAAGCGAGGGAGCTCTGATAAGACAGCTGGCTCTAGGTTCTTGAAAAAGTTGCTTCTTTGCCTCAGCACTTGAAAGGTTAAGTAAGTTACAAATGTTTTAGCTTATGAGACAACAGGGCAATACCATAGGCCATTGGCAACAATGCCAGAGCACGCTCTTGCTCTTCTGTCGGTGCCTCAAATCGAAACGGCTACGATGAGTTTGTCAAGGTCAGGATCAATACAAATGCAAATCAACACGGGTCAACACGTCTGACACCAGTTTTGTTTAGACATGTTTTGACTATGTGTGCACCTCGTCAGTAGGAGGAACTTGGTCCTGAACAATGGAAAGAAAGGGAAGCTGAGCAGTGTGCTTTCCCAAATGCACTCCTCTTCCACCGCAGGCTTTTTCTCCAGGGAACTGCGCCTTGGTCCTTCCAATCAGACCAACAGGACGACGGGAAGGTCAGCTGACGTTGGTACTCTGGTTGTGCCTTCGCGTATGCAATGTTCTCGTCCTGCAGGTCACAAACAAAACTGATAAATCGTATGTCTTCCTGCAAAGTCTTCATGGAAAAAGCATGAGGCCATCGCTATCAGGTTGGAGGCCACGGATATTAGGTAGGCGGGCAGAGCGGCCGTTAACAGTATACGGTAGTAGTAGCTGCTTGCTACTAGTAGTAAGGCCAGGAGCTACTAGTAGCGTCCTTGCTCCTAGTAGCGATGCCCCCTTTCTTCGCTCTCCCTCGCTCTCCTGCGTTTCTACTCGTAGGGCTGGTGGTGTGGCCCACGGAAGCTCTGCCGCCTGGATCCTTTGTCCACGCCTCAGTTCTGGCTTCGCTTGTCATGACTTTCCACTCGTGAATCGCAATCAAAACGGGGTGGGCGGTGGAGGCATGAGGCATACTGCGGCATACTCCTCAAAAGTTGCGAAAGCTTCGTTAGTTAGGATTGTACGCTTGTTGATCAGGACAAGGGCTCGTTCCAATATATTCCAATCAAACCACTTGAAGTAGGATGACCGGGTCCGGTGCAAGCTTCAGAGATTCGTTGGATGCAATCTGCTGTCTGGACAACCTGGTGAATCCACGTCGGTACACTTCAAATAATTTGAAGCTGCATTGCTGCCGCCATGCTGAGGCAAGAAGCCCTGTCTGACTTTGACTGTTTTTTGACCTCCGAACCTTGCAAGAAAGGTGCAATGCCGTGCAATGGATTGTTGTGGTCTTGCCTTTCTCGTGAACTCAAAAGAACAAAGCTTCAAGCCCATTGCCTTCGATTGCAACGTGCCAAAAGACCGACTTCCTCCTGGGTCTTCTCAAATATCAGCAAAAGTGCAAAGGGATGCAAAGGGCAAATGCCGCTCACTTGCATCTCTCGAGCACGTCCTTCTCGAGTCCTTTAGCCCAAAGCGACTGCATGTAATTGCAACAAGTAGAAATTGTGAAGGGAATCTCATCGTAGAATTTTAGCTTTGATCGAATCCTTGAAAACAAATGAACATGTCTGTCCTTGCGAGAGGGTCACTATGCAAAATATCAGCCTTGGGCTAGCTAGCAGGGCACTATTGGCCCAACATTTTGCGCACATTGGATTGACTTGGCTCTACTGTTAGTCACAATGTGCAGGCCTCGGAGGATGGCCGCAATGGCTCCAGCACCCGGTCTTGGCGGAGGATGGTAAAACTATGAAACAGTACTCCTGGATCACGTATCTCGAACTGTTTGCACAAACATCTAGGAGGAGAGCTGCGCCGCTTGAAGCAGTCCTGTAACCCAAGAATTCAAAAACAATCCCGCGCTTACAATAAGATGGGAGCTCAGTCGCAAAAAGGTGAAGCAGAATATGTTAAAAGGTGGTGTTCCTGCGGCGTTGTGGCCCTTTGTGGGGCACTCTCTTGAAGCTCAGCTAGCCTGGCCAGCGCAGAGCTGTGGCTGAAGGGGCTTGATCTCGAAATGCATATAGATGTTTTGATCATTATAGTTTATACGTATTCATCGGTCAGTCTGAATATGTATGATATCAATGACATCTGTATGTGGAATTATATGGATCAATCATGCTCTCGCAATATAGTGCACAATGCTACTGTTTGCATAGTTGCAAAGTTGGGCTGACTCAACTTAATCCACCATCGTCCAGAATGTCCAGCCATGTAAGACGTGTACATCGTACGACGAGTACGAGCCAAACGTGGACTGTTCAAGACTAAAACTCCATAACAAACCAGTCATGAACATATCTATTACTATATGCAGTAGAACAATCTTACCAACATATGATGCTTGTCAACCAATGTGTTGCTGGATCAGACTGACTGTCTGCATTCCTTGGTCTCATGAGCAATGCTTCACTTGTCGCGTGCCTGCACTGGTAGTAGACCTGGAAGGTGTCCTTTGTGAGGTCATGTCAAAAAGTTGAACACTTTGAGTGTCACAAGAAACCGTCATCACTACAGTACATCACAAGAAACCTGTTGGTTCAGTGGCAAGCTTCCAATGTTCCAGACTTTCCCATTGCTCGTAAACCAAAACATTGCAATCAAGACAATCCGATCAGGCAGGTCTGCAGCAGGTTTTGTTGGGCTGCTTGCTAGAAAACTTGCAACACTTATCGTGGACAGAATCAAGTTACTCTTGCAACGTATGAAACCTTGATCCTTCCAGGCGGGTCACAGTGCATTTCACATGTATCTATGCAGAATGCCTTTCTATCGGGAGATCAAAGGAGTCGAAAGTAAAGCAGCAAAAATGCACCTTGGCAAACAATTCTGTTTTGCTGAAAAGTGAGGGAATCGCAGAACCCCTCTAGAAGGTTTATGTTCCTTCTAAATCGCCGCAGCTGGCTGCTTTGGCCGTATTGTTCTTGAGACTGACTTGATCACGCTCAACTGGACTAGAATAACATCCGCTACCTTGATCTGTCATCAAAGCTACCTTGAAAGATCTTGTGCAACTTCTCTCTGGACAAATTTGGTTCACAATTCTCTTTAAACTGGCCAGGAGCTCAACACAGGATGGGGCTTTGCCCGCAACTTCAATGCACAAACGAATCCTATACACACCACGCCAGTGGCTCTGCGGACTATGAGGAATTCTCTGTTGCATGCTGGAGAAGATCCATTCTGACCGCCTAGAAAACAAAGTGAGCTGCCACTATCAGATTGTGACAAACAGGCTTGTCTTCTCCTAGCAAGCATGCTTGTTGATCAGTGGATACAATCGTCGTGATAAGTGGATACAATCGGCAGAACGTTGAACGTGGCCATTTGGCGAATCAGTACATATCCGGATACGGCAACTAAAGCAAGGTTGACTGTTGCAAGAGCAATTGATTGTTCCATCATTCCGTGGATGTGAAATGGCCATTGCAGTCACTGCCGTCCAACAAAGGAAAACTTGTCGCAGGAGGCAAAAGCTGCTGGGAGATCACAACTGCATCCAGCAACAGATGCCACTTTACACGATGTCTCCTGGTGCGAAGTGCGGAATTGCACGTGGGCGGGCCATACAATTCTCAGTATTGATTATATAATTTGTAGGCGTCCTCCTACTAAATACGGCCCACGGAGTTCCGTTCACTTCACGAATTCTGTAGAATACATACAGATTAGAATGCTGACGAAAGGCAAAAAGTGCCATGCTGTAGTTTTTTCACACATACTTACATTAGGAGCTGCAGTATTGCCGCTCCAATTCAGCATTCTCTGCATGGCAAGAGGCCGTTGGCCATGCAAATATGATATTTGGGCATCCGTCGTCAGTGAACACTTGCAGTTCGGGTTTCACCTGGCAAGCGACTTGCATCACCGCCCTCTTCCCTACAGGGACACAGCTCATTGCCAAGCAGGTATCCTACTGAGTGAGCACTGTCAAAATAAGATTCCATCACACAAGGCTCACAAACTCTCTTTTTAGCTCGCACCCTTGCTTGCAAACATTGCGATGTGTTTCAAGAGTGTAGGGTAGTTGAACAGGTCGTTGTGCCCAAAGCCTGTCAGGAAGCAATACAACGAGTGGAGCACCCCCATTTCAATCCATTTCAGATGGCATGAGATGTGTATATAATATATATTATTATGCTCTTGATGAGATGTCTCTTCTTTTGAAGACATCCGCCTTTCGCAGCGATGAGCATACTTCCTGGAATCGCGTCTGATAATTCTTGCCCCATGTCAAAGGGAATAATCTCGTCTTCGTCACCATGGATGACCAAGGTTTGGATCTTCACATCCTTTGCTTTGGCCAGGTTGTCAAACTTATCAAGGAGCAAGAAAGGGCATAGCTTTAGGGCAGGAGCAAAGATTGGATAAATCCTCTGCGACAATCTCGGCAAGCTCGTAAATGGACTCAGCAAAACCAGCTTCCGGCCAAACCCGCGTTTCGCCATCTCGACTGCGGCTCCACAGCCAATTGATTGCCCAACAAGCACCACTGATGCTTTGTCCACACTAAGCTTCTCTTCCAAGTGATTTAACATTGCTTCAGCTGAAGTGTAGATAGATTCTTCAGTTGGAGAACCAGGGCGGGCCAAGCCCGCAGCCCGGATATTCAATTCCTCGGTGCATAATTGGTTCAGCAAAAATTGCTTTCTCTAATACTGTCTCTGGATATGACTTGGTTTATAATGATACACAATACATCAAGTATATAACTAATCTTAGCTTAGCAGCTTGCGCCGAGTATCCATAGAAGCCATACCCTGCCTGTGAAAATTGACTCCCAAGGTCTGCAGGACCCCAGCCCAACTGGTCAGCATTGCCGTGGAAGAACCTCGGGAAAAAGATCTTCACGTGCCGACAAAAGGATCTTTTTTAGAGGGGAGCAACTATGTGTGTGTATATATATATACACATACACGCCATATATATGATATAACATTGTATAGTATATTAGTCAGTAGTGGAAAACTGTTCCTACCTATCCTGTCAACTCTGCTCCTTTTCATGACAAGCTCTTTTTGCTCAAGCAATACACGAGGAAATAAATAAGACAAAGGGAAGGCGAACCTACGGACTGTGTTTGCTTTTGGAGGGATGTGTTGATCATGCTATCCTGAGGGTGAGGCCTGTTTGCCACAACGACGTTAGCCACAACCACAGCACAACTTTCCACTAGCGTGAGGTGACAAGTACATGAGACATTGTGATCATGAGCTCCACTGCCCCAATCAATGATCCCAAGTCAAACTCATTGTTTTGTCCTGTGCCGTTGCGAAATAAAGGCAACGTGGGCAAAGGATGCCTTGCTTTATTTTTTGAGCCCGTCTTCTCGACAGATCAATCACTTCGCTTTTAATGCTCAGAATCCTCAGCACGCGCAACATATTGTCAAGTAGCACTATGGTGGGCTTTGAGCCCTGCGGCCGAAAGAACATAGCGGCTGAGGTCGTTCCGGAGTCTCCAGCTATTTGAATCACCTCACCACCGTATACCCGCGGATCGGCAACCTGTCCACTGGGTAGGTAGATCAACTTTCTCTGCAGCAGAAACACTGCAAGAAGCAAAATACCATAAGCTTTGGCTGCGAAGGCCACGAAGCCGCTTGAGACATCAACCGCCTGTTGTGTCAGTTGTGCTATTGAGCTGACGGAAACAGACCGTGCGCGAGGACGAGTAAGTGAGAAAACCGGAGATCCGAACTTTGTCGATTTCCAGCTCAGCGGTCGCAAGTGGGGGTGGGATAGGTGGGAGAGGTGGGACTTGGCCGTCCATGTGATAAAGCTCCTCGAAACGCCAATGCACCCTCCAATGCAGACTGCAGACATACACCTCTCCAGTTTTGGGCGCATTAAGCCCCTGTGTCTCATCATTAACGCTTTGGCCAGCAGCCTTGCTGAGGGCATCTACAGACTTGAGAAGAGACACTGCACTTCAAGATCAAACAACTAGGCAAGATAGGCAAAGGCATATGGCCGCAACCACCTTTTTTCTTGTCTTCCGCTGCAAATCACTGTTGATCTCTGAACAAAACTCCTGAGAGGATTTACAGCCCGTTCTGGACGGAGGCTTAATTGTCCCTGGTGCAGTTTTCTGACAGTACCGCAGCACTCTCCAGTATCTAGTATCTGCGGCAACCCAGTAGCACTTGCACTTCAGCGAAAGCTCTGAGATAAGCTGATTGCAGCTCTCATGGCACAGCATAATTACATCTGCTTGGCTCTGCTTGGCAAGTCAAGCTTTGTGCAGCCTATGCACCTCTCACTCCCCAGAATCCAGGCTGAAGTCAAACCTCAAAAACACAAAGAAATAGCTTTCTGGAAACCAGGCCTCATAGCTGGCTATGTTTAGGGTGCGGACTTCTTTTTCCGTCTAAGCTCCTCTTCTTCTGGATCGTCCTACGCTGTAATGAAAGTGCTGTAGACCCATCAAATTCAAACTCCAAAAATGTTTGTCCTTGGTGCAGCAAAACAGCATAACTATGGCAATCAGCGGGGACAGCGCCAGCATGATTTTCACCTCGGTGCTTTCATCAGAAAGCTGAGTTGAATGTACCGTTGAACCGGCTTTGTTTTGCTGCCCCCAATTCCCTTTTGTTCAAATATACATATATATATATATATGTATGATAGAGAGCCCATTTGCAAACACACTTGATGATAACCCAAGAGTTGCTTGTAGACCTGGTAGCCATTTTGGCTCAATTCTTGCTCAAAACACCAGGGATTAATGTTGCCCCAAAACCGGAAGCTGCACGCTACACAGCACAGTCTCTTGCGCACAGTCGATTTTTACTTCTAACTTCTAACAAGAGTTCACTGAGTGCGCAATTGCAATGCTACAGTATAGGAAGCTGGTATTGTACACCAAGCAATTGGATGCAATTAGCATACACTGGACACTCAAGAGGTACAGCTCTCAGGTTCAGACCCCCCGCCATATAACTTCTAAAGCAGCTGCTGTGGGATCGGACCAGTCCACATCAAAGAAGCCCTTCCTAGCATCCCAAAATTGGAATACAACAACGGAATACAATGACCATTTTGGCGACTATGTCACGGTTTGATTGATAAGAGGTCAAACGTCGATTCTACATCATGACTCGTCATGACGACGTTGGAAGCATGAGCTTATGGCCCTTCTGTAGAGGCAGCTTGGGCGAGGAGGCAAAATGTGGCGATTTGGACCTTGAGGCAGCGGCTAAGATGATGAAAAGCCATCAGCCCACCTAAACACAAACCTAGTTAATTACCAAAGTCCAAATGCAAAGACCAAAAGTCCAAGAGCCCGAAAATGACTGAGGACGTCACAAGCAAAAGCAGCGCTCGCCTCGCACCGATCATCCTTAGTCATTAGCGTGCATGCCCCTTGAGTGGGCTTGATCGAGGGCTGGTGAGGATGCTACTGCGCGAGGACCACACACACACACACGGCGCGGGCTGCTTCTATATTTGCTAGAGCCAAATTTCACAGTTGCTTAATTAGATGGTCTTGAAGCTCATGCTTTGTTGCTCCGGCTTCAATAGAATTGCCCTGTACTTTAATCACAGGGGGAAATTAGAACCAAGCAAATGACTGACCTGGCTGCCGCTCGCAGAGATGATTGCTTCGCTCCCACCGTCCTTCCAAAGTGTATAGACCATGTCCGCAGAGACATGCTTTCACAGTTTTCACTGCACCATTTCCCAACCAAACAAACATGTCCTCTAATTGGACTGAAGGAGAATGCTCTGCTCCGTGGCGGCTGCATGGCATTCCCTTCAAGAAGCATGTCTGGTAACATCGGTTCGCTTGGTGTTCTTGCTCCTAGTCCTAGTAGCGATGCCCTTTGCTCCTAGTAGCGTCCTTGCTCCTAGTAGTAAGGCCAGGAGCGTCCTTGTTCCTAGTAGTAAGGCCAGGAGCCCCTAGTAGTGTCATGCAACTTCTCTCTCCATACTGACGCAATCCTACGCATGGCCTTGCTCAACTGCACGACTTGCCTGTTTTGCAGGCCAAGGGGTTGATGACGACCGAACAAAGCAAAACCATAATCCAAAAAGCGTCATAATACTATATAATATTCTATAATACTGACACACAATACAAACAATGCAGCCAATTCCGCCTCGATGCTTGCATCTTGATAGCCTGCAACAAAAGTTAAATTTACCACAATGAACTCGTAGCAGCTTGCCATCTTCTTGAATTGGCGGTGTATGGTGCTACTTGCCGCATTGCCTCGTGGCCAACAATTTGGTAAATCTCCTTTCAGCAGTATGGCGTCTCGCCTGCTCAGCCACGCAGTCTGCTGTCTCCAAAATGCTGATCCGTCCCAATCCTCCCGATCATCCCTGATTCCTAAAGATGAGGCCTTGCACGCACCGGGCCACCCTTCCTCATTGCATCGAGGGCTTCTGCTGGTGACTTCTTGCCCGAGGCCGGCCACACAGCTGGTGGAAAGCCTCTGACATCATGCCAGTGTCCAAAAAAGTCTTTTTGGAGGATCTTCACTGGGCTTCAACAATGGACACCGTTGAAACATCCAGAAACGATGACATAATGTACGCAAACACTCTTGACATCCTTTTGCGTTCTCTCACCCCTGGCCCTGCCTTCACGGCACCTGCCTGGGCCAGGAGACCAGCAACGAACTCCCTGGCCAGGGTATGGATGCACAAATACACACAAGGACGCTACTAGGGGCTCCTGGCATCGCTACTAGGAGCAAGGATGCTACTAGGGGCTCCTGGCATCGCTGCTAGGAGCAAGGATGCTACTAGGGGCTCCTGGCATCGCTACTAGGAGCAAGGACGCTACTAGGGGACCAACTAGGGGAAAAGGATGCTACTGGATGTCAAAACCGAGTCAGGACCCCCCCGGCTGCCTGTCGATCCTGTCGCAAGATTCGAGGGGTACGTGGGCTTTTTGGCCAAGGCGACCTTCCAATGTGGCAGAGTATGTTTTACACCGGTGAAAACTAACATTTTGGCACATAAAAGAAATTGGGGCATATGTTAGTCTAGTTTCCGAGCGGACACCGTTGAGACTAACCTAGACCAAATTCAGATGTGCCATGGTGGGCCCTACGGGTACTTGGCATGGTCCATGTTAGCCTCCCCCGGGCTATGTTGACCTCTACCGGCGCGGTCTATGTTAGCCTGCGTGCAGTTTATAGTCAGAGTGCAGTTGGTCCATGTTAGTGTCAAAATCGATCATAGACTGAGAGTAGGAACGGTCCATGTTAGCCACACGCCTGACTCAGGTTTGTGGAAAGTTTGTGTCAGTGTGGACCAGGGACTGAGAGTGGAAGTGGTCTATGTTAGCCACATGCCTCACTCGATATCTGGAAAACTTAGTGTCAGGTTGGACCGTGGACTGAGAGTAGCGAGAGTGGGAATGGTCCATGTTAGCTTTTGGGTGGGCCCATATCTTCTCGCTTCCACGCTGCTCCACACTGTCCTGTTTTTCTTTGCCGCTCTTCTATGTTAGGGCTTGCTGGCTGCTGATGCTCGAAATCCCAGTAACCTATATGTCCTAGGAATGCGCCGTTTCCAGTGTGCCATGTTGGCCTCCACCGTGCTAAAAGAGCTGTCTAGTTTTGCACCTGCAGTACCTCGGTTGAGACTAACGTAGACCATGTTCAGGAGGCCCCTACAGGTATGTGACATGGTCCATGTTAGCCTCCGCCGGGCCATGTTGATCTCTACCGGCGCGGTCTATGTTAGCCTGCGTTCGGTTTATAGTCAGAGTGCAGTTGGTCCATGTTAGTGTCAAAATCGATCATAGACTGAGAGTGGGAACGGTCCATGTTAGTGAGGGTCCAGAAATTGCCAAAAAAGGCGCTAATACCGTTTCCCCAGGAAGTCACCGTTTCCAGTGGTCCATGTTAAAGCGCACTTGAAATTGAGTTACGGTCTATGTTGTTTTTCCCCGGAGTAGTCTAAAGGTGTCCAAAGTCTAAACATGTCTAAAACCCATTAAAACCTGTCGTGAGCAATCGGACGTGACACTGCTCCACAGTAAAAATATTGGAGTGCCATGATCCTGGAAGTAATTTGTTATTGCAATCCATTGAGCAAGATCTGTTTTGTCTTGTCACGAGACCAAAGCATATCCTTCTGACTTCGAGCAAGGCATCATTTATTGCCATTGGAGCTGCAGCTTGAGACATCAAGATAGAAGAGCTTCACCAAAACCTCATCGATGCAAATTCCACTTGTCTCAGCTTGTCTGGGAGTTGACTCTCCAGGTCGTGGAAGCTCCAGGACCACCACTCGAGAAAGCAGTGCGGCAAGGGAATTGAAGATCTCATGGATTCTCCGCACGCTAATCAAGGACTGCGCCAGTCGCCGCCTCCTGCAAAAAAGAGAGAGAGAGAGAGCGTTAAAGAGAACATATTTTCTTGCTTGGCGAAGAAACCTTTCATACACTTCGAAATGATTCTGGCACGAACCTTGTCAGCAGGAGGACTTCCTTGGACCACGACGGTGGTGTAGTACATGAAAAATAGGCACAAAGAGTCAAGAGGTCATCATGTCGTAGAGTAAGGAATATGCAAACTTTGCATAGGAACACACATAGCAAAATATGGGAACACGTATGCCAGAAAGGCAAAAAAACATCCAAAAACACATTCGGCCAGGCTCCATCCAAGTCTCGAGGAGCTGTCAGCAGGAAAGGTGGTGAGAGCTGGTCACCAACCAGGGTGTGCAAAGAAAGGTTCAGATTTCCTGGTCCGCTTGACCAAAGTGGTGCAAGCGCACAACATCCAAGCGCCAATCATGGGAAGTCATTGCTTGATGACAGGAAGACTATCAGACTGGCCTGTCATCTCCAGCCACTTCCAGGCATAGCGCTTCCCAAGTTCTTCTGCTGATGAACGACAGAAGTGTAAACGGTCGCCCTAGGCATGGCAATTTGACTTCGTAATAAGCTCAATTACTGTCACCATGCCAACCCCACAACAAAAAGAAAACAATTGAAAAATAGAAACTAGAAAAAAACATGTCACACAAGACTCAAAAAACAAGAAATGTGTTAAGCACATGGAATAAAAAAGGCAATGATAGCAGCTATGGCAGACAACACAACATGACAGCGTGATACCCGCACCTTGTGCTGAAGGCCTCTCGCACTAACACAACCAATGCTTGTACCCCCAGAGGTCCCAAACTCTACGATCGATGTATTCACAGCATCCTCAGAGACCGCTCCAGCTCTGACGCGTGGGCTCTTGGTGTAGAAAACAGCAAGCTGCGCATGTATGTCGCTGTTAGTCATCTAGCCAGTCCAGTCTAGCCACACAAAAAGGTAACAGGTGCATTTTAGACTCTAGACCATCCTTTTCTGCATTAGATTCTTGTTGAACCACAGCTGTAAGAATGCATGCTGTAAACGAAGCAACAGACTTCAGGATTTATGTGACTTTCCTTTGCATTGCCAGTGTCTGCAAAAGAAAATCTCGAATCCTCCAAATCCAGAAATTCCATGCCAAGCTCTCCAAGAATCATGGGGACCTACGTTGGACGGTCAAACTCAGGAACACCAATTGCTTCAGCGAAGCAAACTCACACAACATATCACAAAATCGTAACACCATACTACACCCACTGATGTGGACAAATGTGTACATTATTTGCCAAGCAAAGACAAGGCACGCCACCACAAGCTGTCTGCAAATCTTGTTTGAGCTGGTGCAAACGAGAAGGGTACAATGATGCCATCTCCTCACCTCATGTCAAGGATATGGTCTTGTGAAACTGCAACGAAAGACAGTGAACATGATGGAACACAAAACAGCCAAGTCTAACCAAGTCTGCCACTTCCACAGTCTGATTCTCCTTGATGCCACAGAATTCCCTTCAAAACTCCTCCGGCTGCTTCCCCTTCTTGCAAACGCCCTTTTGCACTCTGAAGCAAGTCCCCATCTGCCTTCAGAATTTGGTTTTCGTGCAGTTGTCGGGTGGTGCAGTTTCAAAGGAACTAGAGCTACAGCAGTCACACCAAGATCATTCTTGCATTGTAGATAGATAACCAACACCAAGATGCGATCCAGCGTTGGATTTCGCTCCCACCAAATGCGCAAGGGACCAAGCCAATGGGTGCTGAACAGAAATCCTGATAGTAAAGCTTACAAAGCTTGCTGACAAAACCCAGAGCTGTGAGCTTAGGATCATTTACAGTCTTACACAGCTTGTAATTTGCAATATCTTGTATATAATATGATGTGCTACGACAAACTGAGATCGCGACAACAACTGCTCTGGCGAATGCCAAACCGGGTCCAACTCCAGCTTTCTCAGGCTTGTCATCATGCAGAGGATCCCTTGCTGTCTTCCACTTGCCGTCTCTGGAGAGTGCCAGAATTCGAGGCTCTTCTGAGCACTCTTCAGAGATTTGGGCACGGCCAGCCATATTGCTTTGTCCAGCCAAAAGGAACATGCATACTGCTCCAGGAGGGGGTTCTTTGCCACTTTCCATGGAACAAACGCTTGCGCAGGTTGTCCCCATGGCACAAACACTTGCGCCGGTTGGTCTGCAGCTGGAATTTAAGCCACGACAATAAAATGAGATGAGCAAATTCTTGCTCTGCCGAGGGACTATGCTGCATATGCTACTTGTGTGCTGTTGCCAAGAGAAACTGAGGCTAGAACACATCCCTGACCGCAAAGTCCACCCCTGGAGCACAGCGAGTGCAACACGACCATTCAGAGACTCTTCCAACAGCGTGCAGTGAGCCGGGCTCGTCACCTGGATAGCCACCCGGTGTTCCACATACCTGAGGAGCAATGCAATAAAAAACATAATAAAACCAGTGAGAGAAGCTACTAAAAGCTATCAAAGAATCAAAGGTATTACAGTATATAGGTTGGAGGCCATCCCTCCTAAAATCAGAAAACTCAGAATCAAAGGCTCCAGGGCACCAGTGCAGGAGCCCTGTTGGACACCGCCTGCATAAAGGCAAGTCTCAAGGGACACGCCAACTATTTGACTATATAACTAATGATGACTAGTTAAATGCTAAATCGAACAATTAAAACATAACTCCATCTGACGACCCAGTGCTGGTCTTGTGCTCCTGTAGCGGGTTCTCCAGGGCACCAGCTGCTCGCGAGGCCATTTCTTGTGCGGTCAAACTTCAAACTCACAGGGTCAACATAGCGGTTTGACGCACAGCGCCCGCCCTCAGCCGTGTCTATTTATTCCTGCATAATGTCCAAATTGTGTTCTTTAGGTTCTTCCTCTTCCTGACCAGTCTCTTTTGCCGCGGGTGCTCGTCACCGAGCCACTTGAAGGCGGGTAGGCAGTGTCAAGTAGAAACTTGAAATCTGACTAAACAAAAAAACTGTATGCATGCATGCTACAGTTACTCTAGTTGTCCTAGCTATCCATAGCTATCCTCTGAGCTTAACTTTGATTTCATTCTTTGGAACAAAGGGATACAATCTTGGATCCGCAATGCTCTTGGTTTACAGCCCATCACGAAGCTAACAGCCACAGCAACATTTTTCTGCTACATCCGCTTGACTCACTTACTGGCACATGACTTTCCTCAGCACCTTGGCGGCGCGGCATGAGCACAAAGCTCTTGCTCTGCTCATCTGTCAGTGCGCTTGATTGTCCGAAGTCAAGATGGCTCCGCTTACGCCTTTACTTCAACACTAGCCTTTGACCATTGCCTTTGACCCGCACGGTAGGCGATCAACATCTCTTCATGCGACCTCACCCGGAATAGACGAAAACGGAGTTCGTTCGAGTAGCCTACGGTGGGATTTGCTGTTGAAGGCCCTGATTGCCTGCCGTTGTGCTTCATCCATGATGACTTCCTCTTCATCTTCTGCAAGCGCAGCGTTGATATGCGCCTAAGCGACTGATAGCAAATTCGCAGATATGATTTCAGTTCGCCCTACATCTCTTGGGAATGCACGTGAAGACACATGTGCCCAAACTACCCCTTCACAGCTTTTCTGTGGTGATGGGCGTGGCCTCGTCAAGGGCATCCAGAACAGAACACTCCACGCTCTCCGAATTGTCAACTAGCGGACCTTGGACAGGCGAAAACTGCAGCATGGAACAACTCAGAGCTTCACCTCAGAAAGCTTTGCCGACATAATGTTGTTCCAACGCAATACAACATGTCTATCGCTCAGGTGGCTGCCAATGGTAAAGCAAAGAGTCGCATACTGGTATAAGTACCTAAAACATCCTAAAACCATGGCAGCAATCTTTCACAAGCATTCAGAAACCTTGAGTCCGGTTTTGGAGGAGCTGGTAATTGCTTGCAAGGCGCGAGTCCGGCTTACAGCGCCGAGGGTACTGAACGCCTCAAACGAATCGGCCAATCATTTCTGTTATTGTTCTTTGATAATGTGTTTCTAATAGCAATGGCCGTGCCCTAATAGTAGCGATGGCCTCGAACCTACTAGCAATGGCCTCCCGCTAATAGCGATGGCCTCCAACCTACTAACGATGGCCTCCCCTTAATAGCGATGGCCTCCAACCTACTAGCGATGGCCTCCCACTAATGGCGATGGCCTCCAACCTACTAGCGATGGCCCGCCAATAGCAATGGCCTCCAACTTACTAGCGATGGCCTCCCGCTAATGGCGATGGCCTCCAACCTACTAGCGATGGCCTCCCGCCAATAGCAATGGCCTCCAACCTACTA
>CAXAMN010021596.1:622641-712579 GCA_963970005.1 Durusdinium trenchii | reverse complement strand
CTACTAGCGATGGCCTCCCGCCAATAGCAATGGCCTCCAACCTACTAGCGATGGAGGTCTGATCTAATGCCCAACTTTCCGGCCAAGTCGGGCCTAGCTTGCACTCACTTGCATTAGGCTGGGGCCTGCAATGGTCAACAGCTCGTCCTTGTCCAAGTACTGCCAAAGCAGACCCAATGAACAAATTCAGCCAATCTCTGAACATGATGCAAGTACAAATTCCATGGCCTGGGTGAAACCTGTTCGCATGCAAACAATAGAAAGCTTAAGAGCTTCTTGATCGAGTGTATACATCCTGAGAAGAACACCAGGCTTCAAGGAACAGCACCAACAATGCCCACAAACCTGTCATTAAAGCTCAGGCCCCCGCGTAGACAAATTGTATGCTATTCTTTGATCCAAACCATTTGACCCTACAAAGTACCTCCACAGAGCTGGAATTCGTCGTGTGCAGGTTGCAAAACGCAACACAAACACCAGTCCACAACACACAGCAATTCGGTCCTTGAAGCTTGCGAACCTCTGTCAATGTTGGCCAAACCGGCCTTAACATCACAGCTACAAATACATGCACAGTGATGAAATGTAACGCAGGTGATCGACAAAGTGGTATTCCAGACCTGGGACATCTGTGTAGTGACAGCCTCCAACGCACAAATGTGCTTGCAAGTTCTCAAACAGAATGCTGAAAAATAGATTGCCTTCTGCCTTCTGTAGTTTTCTTGATTTTGTTGCAACGCTTGAGGCATCTCTCCATACAAAGCCAGGTTTTAAGTGCCGGAAAGTCTGCTTAGCTGTTGCTCATTACTCCAACCAGGACTGTTGAAATACCACAGAGGTTCTTCCACAGTTTGCTACCGACGGCTCAGTCGCCGCCGCAACACACCCGTGCGAAAGCCACAGGTGACCTAGTGTTTGGAGGTGAGCAACAATCCCATAGACCGGTGACCAATGATTGTGCTATGGGTGCACGCGTGCACTACTTCCGTGCATTGCATGCATCTGATAGTTAGACATGCAGTGAGCTCTCAATTGGAAGATCAACATCAATTTCCTTGTTTCTAGGATCCAATAAGCAATGAAGAAGCACCGAGCAGTAGTTGTTGATGCTGTCCTGCATAAGTCGCTTGCTGCCGCCAGGGGATAGCCTGTGAGCATGCTGGGAATGACATGGCAGGGGTTAGTCCTTGCATTGAATTGGTCAAGTTGATTATATATTGAGTGTGAAATCTCATTATACGTCCTCGTATCATGTTGATGGTAAGACCCCTTTCCAAATGTTTGCAAGCACCGCGCCCGTTCTTGGCACAGAAGCTAATGAGATAGGTCTCCAAGGCATGCACAAGCCTGGCTCTTTTCTTCCCAAATTGTCTTTTCAATACAAGTGCTTCAAGTAATTGCATTCTAACAACTCTGTGAGATATGTCGATACAATTTGTGCCAGAACGACTCACTTTGGAACTGCGCAATGCGCTTTTTCCTGAAGACTTCCAAAATAAACCGATATCGCGAAGAAAAGGGCTTAGTTTGCGAGGTTTCAACCAACCGTGGCATTACGTCCGCACTCTGATTGCCTTTCTTCCTGGCGTCCTTCTTCTTGAAGTTCTTCCTCAAGAACAGCACTATTGAACTACTTGTGAGTCCTGCAGAAGTCCTACGAAAGCTTTGCTTAAGAACTCAGTGTAAAGTGTGCTCTCCTGCAAGCTGAAAGAACGTCCTTCTATGGAGAATTCACATCGATGAGCATCCTGGCGATAAACCGAAGGAAAGGTAGGTGTTGTTCACAGGTGTTCATGCTTTGTTTTTATCTTTATCGGAGGCCGGGAAGACTCGGCAGGACAGGGACTTTGGGAAAAATGTAGATTAACTGGCCACTAATAGTTACTATATGGTAGCTAAACGTAGCTAAACGCTGTTAAACGTAGCTAAACGTGCCGGTAGCTACTTCGGTACCAAAAGGTAAAGTAGGAGGAGCATGAGCAAGCTGAGCAAGCGCTGGTTGTTTAAGGAAGCATTTCAGCATTTCCCAACTCGGCACAATTTGTGTTCAAATACTTTCAGTGAAGAGTTTCAGCAAGCTGTGGATGCACTTTTGGACACCTTGATTTCCGTTTTCTTATGTTTTCTTTGTTTCCCTGTTTCCGAAGTTGAACGGAGAATTTAGGCTCTTAAACTCAGTGACTTAGGGTCACAGTCCCAAAGGTTGTAGTTGAAGCTTAGGCACACTTTTAGCTCACGCCTGAATGATCAGGTAGATTAAAATGAACACAAAACGGCTGCAGTGAAACATACATCTATACAAGCTATGTCATGTACATGCCACTGGTGCTACATCTGATCACGCCTCCCGAGATTAACTTCTGGGAGATGTTAAACGAGTCAGGATTAGCACTTAATTAGCTCGTAGCCCTTCAGTACCTCTTCAAGACCAAGATGTACCTACTCTAGCTCAAGCCGTTCACGCTTTCAAAGTCAGTTCATGCTCACCTTCCAAGTAGTGGAAGTTCATGCCTTTCATGGCTGTAGTCATTTTCTCCTCGGTGACAGCTTTCGTAAGCACGTCGGCCAACATTCGGTCGGTGCCTTCCTTCTTGAGACGAAACTCTTTCTTTGCTGTGCGCTCTTGTACCCAGTGGTACTGAGTGTCAACATGTTTAGCTCGTCCCAAGCCTCGACGGTTTCCCATGGCGATGCCAGCGGAAGCGTCCATTGTCACTTCTTTGCTGGGAAACAATCCCCAGTCTCTTGCAGTTGACGCGACTCCAAGCATCTGACATGCTCCGGAAACAAGTCCGTAGTACTCGGATTCGCCACTGCTCAGGGAGACTAATCCTTGGCCTTTGCTGTATGTAGTGAGACAGCATTTGTTGGCCATGAGCACGCCTCCTGACACACTCTTTCGTGTCCTTATGCAACCTGCATGGTCGGCGTCTGACCACATGTTGAAGGGGTTGCAGGTGCTTTGGTTTGGAAACAACTGTGCGACTCTTGGTCGATACCTGACATATCGAGCCAATCGTTTCAGCATATTCCAGTGCCTCGATGTTGGGTTCTGTAGACCTTGTGCCAATGAGCGCGTTGCAGTTTGCAGATCAGGTCGATCTTGTGCCAAATACGCGGCTCTCATAGCAATAGATCTATACATCGTTGCATCTTCGGCGCTCAGCGGAACTTCTTCGTGTTGGAGTTCCTCTTGACTTGGCTTGGCCAAAGGTGTCTTGACCTTGCCTGGTTGACCAGTGCCTAGCCACTTGATGATCAACTCTGCATGTCTTGGATCTGGTTCCCACCAAATGCCTTCATTCGACCAGGTGATGATGCGATTCAGCACTCTGATCTGTTGACTTGCTTTTGGTGAACCTGGTGGACCGAGAATGCCTCGTTCCACAACTTGCCATTCTTTGGCTGCTGAAGTGTGAAACCATTTGATGTCATCAAACCTTCCAACGGTCGTGAAATCGTCTCCATGCACTTCTGTTCGAAGTTCTCTGGATGCATGGTAGTAGATACATGGGTTGGATTTTCCTTGTACAAATCCTAGCTTCTTCATGAACTCTGCGATGGTCAGCTCCCAATTCATGGGTGCGTCTCTGGTACCATATAGGCTTCTGACCAATTTTCCTACCACATCTCCATCTTCTGGTCTCTTACCTTCGGATGGAATTTCAACATAGAGTTCTCTTGTTGCCTTGGAGTAGAAATGAGCTCTCTTCACATCCAAAAATCCTAGAAATGATTGTTTTGATTTTCTTCTCTCGCCTTACTCCAATGGCAGGCTGTCGCTGACTGCAATGTTTAGCAGTAGCTTCTTAAAGCTGCTAGGCTCGGCATGGCTGCGAAAAATTCGTCAAAACCTGAGCCTCTTTTGATCTCTTGCGCTAGCAATCGACTTCTGTAGAGAGGATTGGTTTCATCTTGCTTATTCACATCTACCCATCGAGTTCCAATGATTTTGGTTCCTTTTGGAACTTTGCTTCTTGGGATCTTTTCCCAAACTCCCATTGATTCGACAACGTCGATCTCATCCTTTCTGGCTACCTTCTCAGGTAGAAGCTCTTTTCCACTGATGTCATCATAGTACCGCCAGTCTTTTGCCTCTTCTGCCATTTCTTCTGGCAGTGGGATCTTCTCTTCACACACTGGTTTCTCTGGGTCGATGCTAGATAGCACTCTCTCTCTCTGTCTGTCTTCTAGGATTAGGCTTTCTAGAGCCATCTCAATGCTTTGGATGTCTCTTGTTCTTTCGGCTTCATCTTCATGTTCGCCTTCTGCCTTTCTTTTCTTGTCTCTATCTACTCTGGCTTTTGCTGTGGGTGATCCTGCTGGCTCATGCTGTTCTTCATGCTCTCTCTTTTCTCCATGTGGTTCAGGTTCGCGTGGTCTGCGAATACCTGATGCTGATGCTGATGCTGTGCCTGGTGTTGGTGGTGCTGCTTCTGGTTCGTACCACAGTTCTGTCATAATGTCCATCTTGTGTGGTAATGCTCCATTGAGTATCTCTGGTGGAAGGTCTGTTGTCATGACTCCACTCTCAATGATTGCATTGTTTGCATGGTTTCTTGTGACTCGGTGCCAGACGGTAGACCAATCAGGTCCTCCTGGCATGGTGGTTTGAAAACAGTAAGCTTCGACGTCAAGTCGTGCGAATACTCGACATGAATCGGGGACTCCCGATGGTCTTTTGCTTTCATATCCATGAAGGATTTGAAGTCTCTTGCCACTGACTGGTTGTGGCATGCCAGTGATTGCCTCTCCAACTCGGCTTTCATGTCTTGCCACTCTTGGGTTCTCTTCTTCTTCTCCTCTGATGCTCTCTTCAAGCCTGTCTCAGCACCTGTTGGTGTGATGAATGCCTGTAGATCTTTTGCCAATCTGTGTGGCATCACAAGCTGGGCAACCTGCAGTGCACCCAAACTTTTCCAGGTCTTTCTTGGTGATGTAAAGTCTTCTCAGCTTTCTTTTCTTGTCATCAATTGCCGGTGGTTGAACTAAAGCTTCACCACTTGGACTGGCAACGACTGGTTCCCTTGGGGCTGCAATCGCTGGTTCTTCGCGAATTGCTTGAGGATCCCAGGGAATCCCAGTGATCGATTTCAGCAACTCTGAATCATATCGATCTTCTTCTGGCTTTCTTCGAATGGACTGCACTGTAAAAACACCTGTGGAGTTACCTACTATCTTCTCTGTGGTGGTGTCCTTCACTCCTAGAAAAAATTCCCTTAGTCCATTGTGCCTCAAACTTGTGACCTCTCTTGAGGTATTCGATGGCCTCACCAAAAGGTGGAATTGCTACTCTCCATTCACGTCCACGAAGTCTTGAATACGGAGTCTTTCCGTCTTGAAGTTCGGCGGATCGGAAAAACAAGTTGTAGACTGTGGATGCGTGCTCAACCAACCAAGTCAAAACAGGTGAATCGTCAGGAAGTTTCTCACCATAGTTCGACTCGATTGCGGCTCGAAGAGTCCTGGCTTGTCCTTCCAAGGTTTGAACTGCTCGTTCAATCTCTCCCTTGGATTCTTTGACTCCTTTCGGGCTCTTCTCGATGATCAGGGTTCCTTCAAACCCATTTTTTACTGCCTCAACAACAGAGGTGAGAGCAGGTTCAGGATCGTGTCGAATGATCAGTTTGGAGTATCCTAGTTTCTTGATGTCGTTCAGAAATACTTTGGATCCATATGGACCTTTTGTCACACCTTTGTAGGGTAACACATGGGCAAAAAGATGCTTCGTCCATCGATCTCTGACAACAAGAATTGGTGCATGAGTCTTCTCGTCCAAAACTACTACATCATCAGTTCGTGAGTTCATGAAACAGTAATCTACAGTTACAACTGGTGTGGTTTCGTCTGTGTGGTCCACTCTCCTGCCTGTGTGGATTTGCTTTGGCCTTTCCCCTAACACAGGCCTCACACCAGGAACGAAAAGGAAAGTGTGAAACAAGGTGTTCCTCGAGCTCTTTTCGCGTTGGGCGAACTGGAGCGTTGATCTTGAGCTCAGGCGGAATTTCATCGCCTGGCTCGCCCTCAGCGGCTTCACAATCTCCCGGGGCCTCTTCGTCCATCACCGGACTTACCCACTTCGGTGCCGGGTGAAATGGTGGAACACGATCGGCACGGAGTAAACTCCATTGCAAAAGGAGATTGGGATCTTCTTCCCATCTCGAGCAATGTGTCCTCCAGTCTTGCTCATTTGGATGGACCAGCCCTTGTCTGCGAGGGCTCCTGCAGAAAGTAACGGCTTGGAAACTGCCATCACTCGAAAACTGCATCGTCCCTTCAGCGCTTCCTTGCCGATGCCAATCGTCACCTTGGCGTCGACCTTGCCGAGATCCTTCACGATCTCGCCTGAGGCGGTCTTATAGACCTTGCTGGTGCCTTCAGGCTTGTAGCCCAGTGCTGCGGCGAGTTCGACAGGGATGCAAGAAGTGGCAGCTCGTGAATCCAAGGTCACCTGATGAGCCATTGGCGTCTCCATGGATGCCAGCTCCAAACTCTTGAGAGCCAATGGGTCTTCCTCACCTTCCTCAGGCTCACTTGAGGGAGTGGGATATCGCTTTCCCTTTCCCTTCTTGGCCTCGCGGGCAGCATCTTGAGTGGCCACGTTGACAGCTCGAGTCAACTGCACTTTCTTCTGCTTGCCCTTCTCCTGGCCCTTCTGATGGCCCTTCTCGGATGCAGCCGGAGCCGAAGCGGCTCGGCTCTTGCCCGACTTCAATCGAAGCGTCTGCCTTGGCGCTTCGCTGGATTCCTCTTGCTTGGGTCCTGGTCCACGGAATCGCTCCATGTGCTCTTCAGTCGAGCTCTTGAACCAGGCCATGCGCTCCTCCTTGGTCTTGCCCTTCTCCTCAGGAGGTGGAGGTGTCTTGGCAATGCGCCTCTGCTTTGGCGTCTTTGGGCCTACATCATCTTCCTCCTCCTGTTCTTCCATCATCTTCTGCATATGGGCAGTCATGTAAAAAGGAGGTTCTTTCTTGACGGTCTCAAGCTTTGGATCCTTCATCTTCAAATGCTTTGCCACATCTTCGGGCTTCAGATCCATGTTGGCATCTTTCACATGCTTTGGCGCATCTTTCGAAGTTGGGCTGCCTTGCTGTCCCTTGGCAGTCTTGATGCGCTTTCCCATCTCTTTCTGCTTGATCGTCCATTCCTTTGCCCACTGGTTGAGGACTTTTGGTGGGCAGCAATTCAAAGCCATATGATGGTTCCATAGACCGGTGTCATTGTCACACCTCAGGACCTTGTTGCACGCACGGCAAAACATGATCTTGCGGCCATCTCTGTCCTTGTGGGTGCATTTGGCTACCCATTCATCATAGCTGAGGACGCGCTCTTGGAACATATGATCGAGCCATGGCACGGTGTCTCCTTCTGGCTCCTTTTCTTCTTCTTGTTCATCTGACTCATCATCAGCTGGCTCAGTGCCATTCTCGTCATCATCAACTTCATCTTCAAACTCTTCCTCGCCAAGTCCCTCAATCTCAGTCACATCAAGAGGGTTGATGTTCTCCATGACTGGTGCGGTGAAGGATGGTGCGCTTGTTGCTCCTTCGCCTTGGCTTTCGATACGCTTCATCACAACATAATCCTCTGGGTTGAACCCAGCTGCAGTGAGCGCCTTGTCGATGACACTGCGGGCTGGATGGCTAGTAGCTGTCCAGGTTTGGCTTTCCCGCTTCATCTCTGCCAACTCTTGAGTGGAGAGATCTTCAATCTTGGGCTCCTTCTCTTTTGGTTTTTCAGGCTTCTTTCCCTTTGCTGGCTTCTTGTAGCCACGATGCCTCTGGGACCTCGAGGCTGAGGGGCTTCATCAAATTTCCCCTCATCATCTTCATCATCCCAAGCTTGAAGTCGACCAGTACCCTTGGCACGAGCGATCTCATAGTAGTCGAGCTCCTCAGGGTAGTTGGCCTCATAGTCGCGCCAGGATTCAAATCGATCCTGGGCCTTATCAACGCGATGCTGCTCGGCGCGCTGACGGCTCTTCTCCTTCTTCTTGGCCAATCTTGGGTCCATGCCTGATGCCAAATCAGCTGAGAGCCTTGGCGACTCCGCCGGCACCGAAGCGGCGCGGCGAGGAGTTGGCCTCTTCAGCAAGATCTTGGCTTCTTTCCCCTTTTCTTCATACTGTTCTTTCAGCCTTCTCATCTCGGCCTGTTGCTCCAAGATGGCATCATTGGCTGCTTTGCCTTGGGCCTCGGCCTCTTCAATGGCCTTCTGGATCGTCTCAGACTTCTTCTCATACAGTTCGCGGTTGGACTGCATGGTCTCTTTGGCGTAGCCTTGACTTCAGTCTCAGCTTTTGCCTTGGCTGCTCCACGAGAAACTGCGGCAGGTGCTGCTTTCTCCATCTCAATGGCAAAGAGGGTGGCGATGACAGCGGAATACTCAGGCTCGGGTTGATGCTCTTGAGCCATAGAGGTTTCAGATTCCTCAACTGAAGCTACCTTCTTACTCTTACTCTTGCCTTTACCTTTAGAGTCCTTGCCTTTGCCACCTTTGCCTTTACCCTTGGAGTTTTGGTGGTACCAACTACTCCTGTTCCAATCATTCATATACCCATCGTTCTTGTTCCATGAGGTGTTCCATGAAGAGAAGTTGGACCATGAGGAACCTTTTCCCTTCTGTTTACCTTTGTCGTTTCCCTTGCCTCCATCTTGACTCTTTCCTTTTCCTTTGCCGCCTTTTGAGCCACCTTTGCCCTTTCCTTTGGCTTTAGCCAGACTTGCAAGTGAAGACTGCATCTGGCTGGCAGCTGCGGCTAATGCATCAACATCCATTGGTGCTGATCCAGTCTTTGCTTCTCTTCGGCTCTCGATGTTCTCGAGGTAGGCCAAAATCTCTGACTTCATGATGGCATAGTCAGTGAGTCTCGAACTCTGGAGGTCAAGGTGATCTTGAAGTTTGGATGGACACATCTGCTGAAGACAACTTCTTGCGATGTCGTCATCAAGAGCTTTCTTCTTTCGCTCTTCGTACTTTCGCCTGATGTTTTCCCAGGCTTCTATGCTCTCTCTGAGCTTGTCCAGTGCACACTGTTGTGGGTGCAGGACCTTTTTCAGCAAAGCTGAGTTTGCTTGTGGGTTCTGTGGATCATACTTAGTGATCAATCGTCTCAAAGCCTCTACCTTATGTTTTTTACTTATAAGTCCTGTTACGCTACTTATACTTAT
Source organism: Durusdinium trenchii (assembly GCA_963970005.1). Taxonomy (NCBI): domain Eukaryota; class Dinophyceae; order Suessiales; family Symbiodiniaceae; genus Durusdinium; species Durusdinium trenchii. Next base: position 703,409 of record CAXAMN010021596.1, on the reverse strand, counting down.
ATGTAGCATAAGTATACTTATCATACTTATGGACCTTACCGAATAAGTAGCACAAGTGCGACGGTAAGTAGAACATGTTGTGTTTTTGAAGGTTTTGCTTCTTTCTGTGTTTTGGTAAATTTCAACCAGACGCAGCCGCATATTTAAGACATCTGTATTTATATATACACATATATATATATATGTTCGCGTGCACTGGTCGGCGCGCGGCTGGACTTGGCCGCGGCAGTCTGTTTGGGGCCGTGTATATATATATATATATATTTATTTTTTTTTAGAGATCTCTGCGGCTCTGCGGAGGTGTCGGAGACATGACACAAACAACAACAAAAACGAGCGGCGCGGAAGCCCCAAACCACCAAAAAAAAGAAAAAACAATATTTCCCGTCCCGGTCTTCCCACAAATTTCCCACAAATGATTTCATTGTTTTTCAATCTTCCCACAATTTCCCTTATTAAAGGTAATTGGCAGGGTCTTTCCCGCAATCTACTTCCCCAAAGTCTTCCCACAATTTCCCACAATTTTCCCACAATTGCGGGCACTCCGTTTTCTTGCGCCCAGTAAGTGCTCTACATAGGCCCAATGAGCCCGATAGAGGCTTCAAGCTTATACACCTCAGAGACCAGCACGCCCACGGCGTCCAAGGTGTACAAGATGTCGGTTGCAGCTGCGCTCAGACTCCCTCGCTGAGCATATGCGCTGCGTGCGTGTAGTCTTGCGCAGGTCGCCGTGCGCGCGTCTCCATGCCTCCCACAAAAATGCTCCCACAGTCTATATTTGCTTGAGCCCAACTGCCAGGACAACCCTCAAAACCTCTATCCCCATAAGTAGGATAAGTAGAAAATAAGTAGAACCTTGTTTTTTCGTCATACTTACGTTGTACTTATAAGTATGCATAATTTTTAACATAACTACCACAAGTATCTATATAACTACGATAAGTTCCAAGCCATTTTCGTAGAACTTACGCAACTTATCACGGTTATAACTATGGATTTCAGTCTAGTTGTCCCATTCATAACTAAGTTATAAGTATAAAAAACATAAGGTAGGCCAAAGTGCTGACCTCTGGAGGTATTCTTGACAATCTCGAGGGCTTCTCCCTCACATAGTGAGATCAGAGCCTGTTGGGCCTGAGCTGAAACAAGCTCGGCTCCTTCAGGATAATCGTCTTCCAGAGATGTCTCATTGATCTCTGTATCTTGATGCTCTTCGAGGAGCTGAATGCACTTTCCTGCATTCTTGTGACTTGTCTCAATCCAAGTCTTGAACTTGAAGTACCATGAGTCCCAGGTACCTGTGTGTCCACTGAACTTGTCAGGCTTTGGAATGCCTTTCAATTCTGATCTGTCTCTTACTTCTACGCTGGTGGCTATGTTCTTTGTGATCGCCGTTTGTTGTGTGTATGCTTCTGCCATTGCTCGTTGCAATTGGCTCTGCCCCTGTGCTAGGGCTTGCATCATCTGTGCAAATTGCTGTGCCATGTCTGTGGCTTGTTGCGCCTGTGCTCCTGGCTGTTGCGCCATGCTGACTTGCTAGCCAGGGATTGAAGCAATCCGGCTTTCCTGCAAGTGATGCTTGTTTTGTGGATCTCCGGTGCCAGAACCGATGCGGCTCGGCAACCTTTGATTCGCAGACGGTAGCCGGGTCTTAGAACCGCGGCTCCGCTACCATGAACGGAGAATTTAGGCTCTTAAACTCAGTGACTTAGGGTCACAGTCCCAAAGGTTGTAGTTGAAGCTTAGGCACACTTTTAGCTCACGCCTGAATGATCAGGTAGATTAAAATGAACACAAAACGGCTGCAGTGAAACATACATCTATACAAGCTATGTCATGTACATGCCACTGGTGCTACATCTGATCAGAAGTGCTTTGTACACAATGCCAATGACAGGAATTCAGCCAGTTGAGCATCAACACTGGCCTCAATGAGCTGAGAGCTGACACTGTCTGTGAGGTCCCCTTCGAAAAGGTCCTGATACAACAAAGCTGAGAGCAAAGGAAGACTAAAGCAACGGGTTATATAAATTAAAGTAAATGTTGCTGTGACGATCATAAAATGATCCTTGTCCAATATGCAACTTGCAAATTTACAATCTCATTTATATATATATACCTGAGAACGGAGAGGACGAAAGCCAGCGAGGGACAAATATGGTAATGCAAGACTGGGAAGAAACAATAGCGGAGCACTTATTGTTGAGTGCCTCTAGCTTTCGTGGAGCCTGTATCAACGTGGAGTAGATCAAGATCGGAGCACAGCATGAAGTGTTGAATGTTTTAGGTTTTCTCTCGATTTTCCTGGCGCGGTGCTCTCTGGAGCGTCCCTGTTTGGTGGTCTATTTGAGAATCCGGGAAAAAAGAAACGTCAGTGCTGTTGGAGACTTTACTTGGGCTTATGTCACTGATCCGCCCAACATTATAACCATAAGTCGCGGCTACACCTCTCGTCCCAGAGACATAGAGACACAGAACCATAGAGACTTAAAACATAGAGACATAAAACACAAAGAAGTTGCTATCTACACGGGCTCCGTTTCTGAGAGCAACTTGTCGCTGCCAACCAACTGGCATACTTGCCCCAAGACATCCAAGCAGACTTCTCTGAAAGGATGACTGGGAGGATGTCAGGAACTATATGCCTCAGCATTGCTGTCACCAACCGTCATCCAAAAATATTGCATAGATCCGTGACTATAACCCATCCTCAAACAGCAATCTCTTCACCCCACCAAGTTGCTATCTACACGGGCCCCTTTTCTGATAGGCACTCGTCGCTGCCAACCAACTACCATACTGGCCCCAATACATCCAAGCAGTTCCATTTTGAAGCAATCATCATTCCCCAACAGCGAAGCGTAGGGCGCAGGGGTCTTCTGCCATAGGAAAGACTTCGGAGCAAAGTCAGAGCGAGCTTCGGAGCAGGTTCCGGACAAGGTTCCGCAGCGGATCCGGAGGAGGTGCGGAAAACGGTTCCGGAGGAGGTTCTGGAGAAGATTCCGGGGGAGGTTCCAGAGAAGGTTCGGGAGAAGGTTGCGGGGCAGGTCCATGAGGAGGTTCTGGAGAAGGTTCCGGAGCAGGTTCAAAAGCAGGCAAGGCTCCACACAGGAGGGCTTGGACAGCGAAGAGACTTTCTCAGTGGCGCTTCGTGCTGTTGGGGACTTTACTTGCGCTTATGCCACTGATCCGCCCAAAATATAACCATAAGTCGCGGCTACACCTCCCTTCCCAGAGACATAGAGACATAGAGTCAGAAAACACAGAGAAGTTGCTCTCTACACGGGGTCCTTTTCTGATAGCAACTTGTCGCTGCCAACCAACTACTATACTAGCACCAATACATCCAACCAGACTTCTCTGAAAGGATGACTAGGAGGATGTCAGGAACTATATGCCTCAGCATTGGTGTCACTAACCGTCACCCAAAAATATTGCATAGATCCGTGACTATAGCCTTGAGAGCTTGACTCAAGCGATGGGGTGCAGGATGGCTTTAGGTTCGTACCCAACTAGCCTCATACCTTTGCGTGCACGCTGACGTGTCTCACCGTTCCCAGCAGCCCGTCCGGCGCAAGAAAAGTGCTCACTTCGTTCGCTCACAAAGCCTCCAGCCACTATATAGACTAGGGTATGTTTTACCTGCTTTGCCGGTCCAGTCAATACCATCTATAATAGCTTCCAACGTTGTTCCGGCCTGGCCGCGCAGATAGTAGATGGATCGATAGATCATAGATAGATAGATAGATAGATAGACTTGCGCAGGCAGCAAGATGGTTCTGGGAACTCCCTGGAAAGGTGAGACACGTCAGCGTGCACGCAAAGGTATGGGGCTAGTTGGGCACGAACCTAAGGATATCGACATGTCCTGGCCAAGCATGCACGACCGGGCAATTTACATTCGTTGTTGGATTTCAATTAAAGAACAACGTTCGGTGCACGTGGACGCCGCGAGAAGCATCCGCTCGACGGTACAGGTATAGTAGAAACTAGGATGGTTGCTCTGTACATGGGCGCCTGTCTCCACTCCAGTGCTCAATGCCCATTGTCCAAATAGCCTCCACAGCCCTTCGTGATGCTAATGATGCAGTACTTGGCGTCCATTGCATCACTCGCATCACCAGACCCCATGTTCATTGCTTTTCTGACCCTCGCTTTGGAGCGCTCTCCCCAGGCAAGCTCCGGGTTCACCCCCTCTCATCGGCCTATCGGCTGGCTTTCGTAATTATACATATATAGATCACATACATGTACAGTGTACAGACTTGTTCATCCAATGATGATCTTCAAAAGGCTACCACTCTCATCCATGCCTGGTGCTTCCGAAGACGCTCCGGGCGAGTTATATCATTGCAGTCCTGCTTCGCAGGATTTGATCGATGCAATAAGCTTAAACCCTGAAACCCTCAGGCCTCTGAGACCAGGTGCTGCAAAAGAATCAGAAAGCGCAGTTGCTTTGTGTTCAGCCTTGGGAGGTGAACACCACCACCAGGGTGACCGCTCAGAGAACGATGATACGCAAGAAGCTGCTACTGCTACCCAAAGCATTTGCAAAAAACCGGTCTGTTGTTTGCTGGCTGCAAGTAGGTTTGCAATTCTTTTCTGACATCACTGGGAGAAGAGCACGCGACTCCTGCATTGTGAAATCAGGAAAGACCAGGCCACCACATGTTTGCCTTTTGCTCAAGCTATCTGATATCTATGAGCCATGTGGATTGCTCAACAGAACTTCATGAACATTGAAATTCACGAACAAGCAAATTTGTAGCTAGTAAGAACAAAGGGCATCGCTAGTAGGAGCAAGAAGCTACTAGTAGCTCCTGGCATTACTACTAGTAACAAGAAACTACTAGGAACAAGGGCATCGCTACTAGTAACAAAGGGCATTATTACTAGTAGCATTCTTGCTACTAGTAACAAGAGGACTCTACTAGGATCAAAGGGGATTTCTACTAAGAACTTCACTTGCGTCTCCTGCCAACACACACTCGGAGTCTCCTGCACTCGGCGTTCTTTTGTACAAATCCCAAAGAGTCTGAGGCAAACTGCTGCAGTCTGGCCTCACTCACTCTAGGCGAAACATGAAGAAACATGAAGAGTCCAAAGTAAAAGGGCGAAGGGTAATTCATTGTAATTCATTCAATTCTGGGACTGCAATGCGGCAAGAATAAACAATGCAAGCAAAGCAAACGGCTTAATGTCAGCAGAACAGGCAACCTCAATAACTCTCCCAAAAAGGAATCTATTGACCGGTTCAAGGTGGAAAGATCTCCAAGGAAGCTTCTCTCTCTCTCTCTTCAGCCTTCGAAACACATTTTAACCGTATATATATATAGTATTAGCCACTTCTGCTCTTGCCGTCCTACCCGCTAATATGAGCTTTTACATTTTGTCATTGAAATATCTGAAGCTAAATTGTTTCTTTTTAACATAAAACTAAGTACTAGGGTACCAGAGGGGGTAGTCCGCGAAGGCCGTAAAGAGTGGTTCATTAAGTAAGTTTTAGCAGTGAGTACAGTAGCTTCTAGTGGTTACTGTGGCTACTAGTATTGTAAGTAGTGCTACTAGGCGGCAGGACGCAAAGCTTCCCAGGCCACAAAAGCGGCCGGGGCAAACTTCCTTGAAGAAGCTATTTGATGCCTAGATATTTTGGGACACTTAATATTTGATCCATTTGGAAAAGACTCTGCTGCTGCACCTTGTTGGTGTAGGTTGCCCAAAAGTTTACCTTTTGCTGCGAAGGCTGCGTGCCTGAAAAACACACATACATGCCATGGTGCGTGTGCTAATAAACTGGGAAGACTCCCATGAACAAAGACCTTGAAAATACAAAACCTGAAAAATAACTGTTTACAATTCGCGTAATTTCCTGTATTGCAACCCTCAAGAAGTCGCCTGATTCCTCATATTGTCGCTGCTCCTGGCGGATCAATACATTTTCATCTACAGTACAGAAATTGTGATACCTGAACCATCCGGAACTTCACGCTCAAACCGACTCCTCATAGCAGCGCCTCTCTAGCTCTCGGTAGATTTCGCAAATCACCGACTTGGCAATCTGTGCATTCCTGCAAGAATGAATGTGTGCTCTTGGAAGCAGTCGCAGCTTTGGAAGGCCTCTGCGCCACGGATATGCTGCCGATACCCTGCAACGGAGGCATCAAATTAAGCAAACAATTGCATCAAAATCATACATCGTTATACATACATAATACATACAGCGCATACAGTTATACTGTAACTATAGTATAAATTGCTACAGTAACATAAACTAATCGGATGGCCGACTTGCACAGAATCACTGCTTGGGCGTGTCATCAGTCATCCTTGTCGGAACTGGGAAAGCTCAGCTCCGTCTCCAGGTTGGGCTCATATTCGGGCGCAGTGCATTGCCCACACCTTTGCGGCAAGTAGGATCTCTAGGGTTCCCCCACTTGCGAAACAGAGAATGCTATATCTATTCAATGTGGCCTTGGCAAGCGAAGAACCTCAAAACAACATGAGGTCAACCAAAAGACGCCAAGTTGTATCGCACAATAAGCACATGAGAAACACGTAGAAATCTATCGCCTTAAATTCAAGATCCTGATCTCGCACAGGCGACTGGATGCCGCACCTCAAAAGGGCTGTGGACATGGTGTCCGTTGTTTTCCTTTTATGAGCAAGGAGGCGACAAGCCAAGATTTGGCTGCTGCACTGCCTTTGTGACCGTCTCTTTCCTGGGAGAAGAAATAGCTTGAAAATATCAGGTCTTCGTCCAGTCTCAATGTTCCATCAGAGGCGCTGGCGGTCCCATACAAAAACTCAAGTAGCCACTAGAGGAACCATCTCGAGGCACGCCCGCAAAACTTGAACCTCAAGACTGAAAACCAAGAAAGCAACAAGAAAGATTGAAAGAGTCCGTCATTGGTCCCTCATTAGCCCTTCCCGTCTTTTGAGTTTGTTTTCTTGGTCCGTTGAACACGGAGAACAAAACAAATGCATTAGATGTGTCAGCTGCATGCCTCGTCGAACTCCACCTTCAACGCTGAAAAATAACAAATACATTTCAAGGGCCACGGTAACAAGTAAGTACTGTTTGTCTATCTAGATTCTAGATATAAAAAATGGTTCATAGAAAAAACTGCAACTTGTTCACTTTACACTTTACACACTAAATTGTCACTTGCAAAATTCGAGAGTTGACAACAAATCGATCCATATCGATCCTGGCCTTCAAAAGGAAACTAATATATACAAGGTCTACTGAACTTCTGGACGGCCTGGGTCTATTCGTTGTGCATCCCACGGGAATGTCAGGAAATCTCCTGGCAAACTGAAGCTGTCACAAGCTGTCTGTTCTTGACTAATCAGCATTACCATGTCACACCTGAGAATTTAATTGAAACACAGACTGAAACAGTGTTGCTCCTGGTCCAGATCTCCAAGACATTAGTGAGGCCAGAGCCGCTGGACTGGTGCAATGGAAGTGGCGGCTCTGGGCATTGCTCCGAGTACCGACACAGCGAGTACCTTCCGAACTTCGACACAGTCATCGTCATTTCACCTTCATCCTCACAAGGCATATCCTTCCCTTCTTGGACACTGAAACGGTCCGTGATAAGAACTATGATAGTTGTTGCGTATCTTGCTGTTCCAGTTCAAGGTAAATATATAAATATCAAACACCAAGTGAAAGAGCAACACTTTGAAGCTCCCGAAACTCCTGTCTCTGCTCCACTCTGTTCTTTGTCCAAGCTATTTGCGTGATGTGTGCTTTAGTCCGACCATCCTCAAATGCAAAGCTGCATGGGCCACCAAGCTTACTGCGACATGCTCTTGCGTCCCAAGGGCAACTAAGGCAAGTGGTCAATGTAGTCAAAAGAGACAGTCAAGCTGATGCTTGAGAACCAATGCTGGGTGGCTCTTTAACTCTCAGTGCAGGAGAGACAACAAAAAAGGAAAAGCAATCGATGCTCCAAAGAGAATCGATGCTCCAAAGTCCACACTCACTTTTAACCAGGATTGTTCGCTAGCTCGCAAGTCTTTTGTGCACTTCCAAATACTTGGAATAGAGTGGAAAATTATTCCACTGGTCGTTCACTTCGTGCAATCTCCAATCTCCTACCTGGGTAACTCATGCTGTGACACTGAAGCAAACCCCATTGGGTCTCTCCATGGCAGTCGTGCAGGGCTGCTTGACCTCCCGGAGCTAAATCTGATTTGTCTCCACTCCACCAATCGAGTCAAATTAGAAGAAAACAATTAGTGGATAGCCAGGCCCGAGAAAGCATACCTTTCAACACTTTCTAAAATCACAGTGTATGTATATATGTTGTGTCAAGTCCAAAACCGTCAAGCAAACTAATTATATAAGGGTTCTAAAGATGTCTAAAGCCCAACAAACATGTTTAAGTTTCCTAAAAATCTAGGAACCAAATCATTAGTGCGAGCGCTTCTTCAAGGAAGCTCCCCTCAGGCATCTTGGCTCCCAGCTATTTGCCTCACGCCCCCCCCGCGAGGGCCGGGGTGCTGCCGTCCACGTCTTTCGTGGAGGTGGCACGCCCACAGACCTCTTACTCACCAGTGAGAGGATCGCCATGGCTATGATGGAAACGAAGAGCGCTGCGGGTTCTAATGCTGTTGGAAGTCTGATAGAATGGTCAGTTGTTGGCATGCCGGTTACCTTGGCTGAGACTGTCACTAAGGCTCTTCATGGCATTGCTTCCTGTGGTGAGTGTCGGCTTGAGTCGGATGACTGGGTTCTGTTCGGGGAAGTCATGGACGTGAGCACTGGACCTCCTTTCTGTGTCCATGTCCGGAGGACTTCGATGTTGCTGCAGCCACTTGAAGTTGAAGCAGTGAGATGGCCCACGTTTGACATCCTTTGTCCAGTGCGGCATAGAAGAGTTGACTTCTCTCCTGGCATGTGGATTGGCATTGTTGCCAAACCTGGGAACCGCCTTGAAGGTGATCGTATTCTTGCTGATGCTAAGGTGACTGTCTGGAACGTGCCTAACTACAATGGCAGTCTTGCATGGCAGGTGTCACACCTTTTTGCTGGCGCCTATGAAGGCTGGCTTCGAGCCATGTGGTGGCTTCAAAACGCAGGCATGGGGTATGTCTTTGCATCTCACACCTCGGTTGACTGGAGTTCCGATGTTATGCGAACATGGAGTTCAAACCATCGCAAGGACTTTCTTCGATGTCCTATCGATGTTGACTTCGACCCCAGTGATGCATACACTGGCATACTTGCTGACATCAATGAGTTCACACTGGTCAGAGCCACCTCTCACAAGTCCAACCTGCTCATGACAATTTCACCTCCATGTCCAAGCTGGAGCAGAGGAGGCAAACACTCAGGACTCGCGTCGGACGAAGGGTTCTGCTTCATCGATGCCATAGACCATGTCTGCAAAGTTAGGCCAGTCCTTGCGCTCTTCGAATGTTCTGATGGCTTGGAAGCCCATCCACATTGGAGAGTGATCTCTGCTGCCATGCAGCTTGCTGGATACATGAGGATCTGGTCTCAAGATGTTGCGATTCACCAGATCACAAGCAACCATCGCGCGCGGTGGTTGGCAGTTTGGTGCCGTCAGGATGTCGAAGGGAATAAAACAGCAGAGCGACTTCAGTGCTCGACTCCTCGTAGACTTCCTTGGAATGATCCAAAGTATCAGTTTGAGTTGCCGAGAACCCTAGTTGATAGTTTGAGGCTGAGTCAGGACCAATTGCAGATATATGGTGATCGGAAGTTGCTTCCTCCAGCCAAGAAAGCTCGAGTTATTGAAAGCGCTTCGTTGCAGCAAGTGCTCCAACAACGTGTACTCCAGGTTGGAGAATACTTGCCAACTTTGTGTGCCTCTTACACTGCGCAACACCTGCTCCACGCTGAACATGTTCAAAACAAAGGAATCTTTGCAACATTGCTTGCTGCAAATGATGAGTTTCGCTTTATTGATCCATTTGTGTATGCCTCCCTCTTCGGGACGACAGCTACGCTGAGCTTGCCGACTGATCTCCGGCAAGCTTTTCATCAGTTGGGGAATGCGATTTCTCAGCTTCATGCACTGGCAGCGATTCTTTTTGCTCTGGAGGGAATTTCAGGTGAACCCATCTCCAAGTTAGCGGTGCTGCAACAATGTTGGGATGATCGCCTTACTGCTGAAAACGCTTTGGTTAGAGCTGTTGATGGCATGTACATCCTTCAACCGATTGCCGACCTGGTTGCCAAGATTCTTCCAAGTATTAGGACATGGAGGCCATGGCTTGCTGGAAGCATCCTTATCCGGTTTTGTGATGATTGCACTTTGATCCCTGCTGACAAAACAGTTGGAAACTGGGCAACGAGTGATCTCCTCAGTGGGCTTGAACTTGAAGACCATCATCGCAAGCTTCTCACCTTGTTCTGGGATGGTCAGGTGCTCCCACATGATGTTGACTGGGGGCACATCCCGCCTGGACAGATTGTCATAAGATGTGGAGCCTTTGAGATAGCCTCATTGCAGGTCATCAAGTTGAATGAGGATGTGGGAAATGATGATCCTATTGTATCCCCTACGCAACCATGGTGTGAGCAGGAGGATGATCCCGAATTTGACTTTTTGTTGGAGGCACATCGGAAGGGATTCCTACACGTTGCTGAATACGTTTGCCAGGATTTGCAACCTCGAGTGGCTCTTCAAGTCTTGTTGCTTCAGCAAGATGGCACTTTCAGCTGGATCAATCAGGCCAATGTGGACCGACTTGGGAGTATTCCATGCTTCCAGGTGCAAGATGTGAAGCTCCACTTCATTAAGGCCAACCATGAAGCGTGTCGAATGTTGTTGGGTGTGTTGGTGGTTATGGCCATTCAAGGTGCCTATGAGCCTGTGAGTGCAAACAAATGGGTTTTATTGGCTGGTGGACAAGACACCAAATGGTTGAAGATTTGCCAAGTGCCTCGCACTATGACACCTCTGCAATGTTCGGCTTTACTGGGGCAGTCTTGCACCATCAAGATGCGCAACTCTGTTGAGTGCCCAGCCGATCAAGCTCTCATGCTTATCAACGGTGACATTTTGTGGTGTGACTCAAAGCCTAGACAGGCTGCGCCAATTGTGTTGGGAGGCATGGATTCTCTCACTGAACACCCAAGTTGCAACGTGCAGAATGACTCGGTTGCGGCCAGGCTTTTACAGTTTAACCTGGAGCCTGGTTCCCTTGCTATGGATGAGATGGTTTTCCATTTTGATGTGTTGCAGCTTTTGATGCCTTCTATTTGTTGGTGTGCTCCTGCAATGTGGGTGAGTAGCGAATCGCAATTTCGCTTTCCAGTTGAGCCAGCTGACTTACAACGATGTTTCCAGCACTTTGTTGTGCCGATCCTCGTTGTCTTTGACTGGATTTTCGTCGAAGTCCGATTCTTTGAAGGAATGTGGAGAGTGCTTTACCACTCACCAGAGCAGTTGACCCTGCGGCAGCGCACTGCTGTCTTGGAACTCATCAACAACATGCGTATTCCTGTTCAGCCTAATGCTTTCAGATGGATTCGAACCACTGAAGATACAGAGTTGGCGGCATGGCATACCCTTCGCACCTTCTATGCGCGTGCTGGAGCACCATTGCTTCCTGTCTCCCATCGCACGACACAGCGCTTGCAAAGAACGCAATACTCTGACCATGTGATGCAAATCCTTGATCAAGCCGACTTTGTTTGGAGAGAGACGCAGACTGATGACAGGATGCTGCAGTTTGCCCGTGCCAGTCGTAATGCATTCATGGTGGCCATTTTGGAGTCACCGAGTCGAGCTGAAGATTTGATCCTCCGATCAACTGGAAGGCCCCCTCAGACTTACAACATCCACGAAATCTTCTTTGTTGCTGATGAATGGTTGGAGATGAGAGCCAACATATACAGGACACACCCTGGATGGGCTACAAGTGATGAGATGGAGTCCCTGTTGACCTTTTTCCTGCCTGAGTCTTTTTGCCCTCCTGTACTCCATCATGACCTTTCCATCATTGCGGCAAGTGTCATGCCGAGAAGTGATCAGGTCCAACGCTTTGTGGCTCTTCGAGAAGGTCACTGGGTGGGTATTGAAGTCATTTGCAATGTGGCTGAACACACTTGTCGTGTAGTCTTTCTGCAAGCTCCAGCTCGCGATCAACAATTCTGGACAAACTTTGCTGCAGAATATGTAGTGCCGATTGGCTTCAGGCCAATCATTATCGTCGATACTACTCGAACCCGGCCTGGTATGTGCGGGTGGGAGCTGCTTCACCGTTGGGTCGTCTCGGACTTGTCGCTGCCTGCGGACTTTCACATTCCTCAGCAGAAGCGCCATGTTGTTGACATGATTCTCGAAGAATCTGAGCATGCTTGGCGGATTGCAGGGGCGCCACCTATGCTGCGTACATTTGCTGCTAATGTTCGTCGGACGTTTCTTCTGGTTGGTGGATGTCAAGTACTGCAACCTTGTTCTGCAGTCTCCCTTGGTGGTATGGAAGGAGTTGTTTCTCCGGACACTCCGATGCAAGCAACCGATCCTTGGCAGTTTGATGACCCCTGGAAAACCAAGAAGAAATCTGTGAAGCAGAGCAAATGGGAGGACCTCCAGCTTCAAACTGATCATCCCTTTATCAGCAAGGACAAAGTTCCACTGCCGTTCGTGCAGAAACAGCAGTTGTCCACCAATCGAGGAGGAATTGCATTTGTCTCCAAAGGTAACTTGAAGCAAGCCACGGAGATCGTGCCGAAGGAGCCCTGTGCACTTCTCTTACCAATTGTTGACCCAACTGATCCTCTTGCCAAGATGCCAAACCTGTCTGGACCCTATGAGGTGATCGTCTTTGATCCTGCCTTGGACCAAGAGTACAAACGTCAAGTGCATCTTGTGGTGGTGACTCCTGATGTTCAGTTTTCGCTGCCGACTCCTTCAATCACTCTCACGCTTGCAGCAGTATGTGAAATTGTTCTGGAGTGTGATGCCAGACTCACAACGAAAGATGTTTTCCAATCTTTCTATGACAATCCTCTTGGCAAGTTCAAGAACCTTCTCAAGGAAGTTTGTTCTGATCCTATTTGGAATCATGCTGCAATCTATGGTTATCGGGTCATTCAGGAGCACGCCAAGGAGAAGCATGATGTGGTTCATCAATGTGTCCTCAAAGTGCAGCAGAAGCATCGCACTCCGTTGCTGGCTGTTAGTGGTACGGGAGATTTGGTTGTGAGAGACTTTATTCCCAAAGGTGAGCAAGTTGATGACTTGTCCATCATCCCACGGTTCTGGCCGATTGATAGGGCCAACAAAGCTGATCTCATCAAGGCGGCATCATCCATCACGGGATACAGAGGCATTGCAGTCACCAAACGAGGTCTTGCACCTCGGTTTGCGACGGATGCTCTTGCTACTGCCAGAGACCTGCTTCTTCCACAAGATGATCGAATCTGTTCCATCAACAAGGCTATGATCCCTAAGGTGAACATGGACAGCCTTGGATGGCCTGCTGAGATCCTTGCTAAGGACATTGTGGCTGCTGTGCATCAAACTACTAAGGTGCCGTGCATTCCGACCAGATCCTTTCGAAGAGCAGGAGTTTGCGCTTGGACGTTGTCCTTTGAGAAAGCCCCATCAGTCACAAAGTTCTCTGTCCGTGTGAATGACAAGACTTTCGAAATCCTGTTGACACCTGTGTCATACAAGCTCCCTCCTAAAGGGAAGGGAAAAGGCAAGTCATCCAAAGGGAGCCAAGCGCAGGCCAAAGAACCACCTGCATCTCGAGGTGCTGTATCGAAGGAGATTCATCATGAACGCATTGATCGGCTTGAGGAGCAAGTTGGGCGACTCGAGCAACGACATGAAAGCCTGAGCGAGAAGGTTGATAGCCAATTCAACCAAGTTGGCGATCAGCTACGTCAGATTTTGCAATGTGTCCAGCCGAGGCAGCGAGACCAAGGGGGCACTCCTCCCCCGGTGAAGCATCACCGGGCGGCTTGACTATGTGGGAGCATGAGGGGAGCTGCAGCTGGTGTCGGGCTATTCCTGGCTTCGTGCTGCATTGGGGGTGTACTGATCCCGCTCCGGATCAGATGGAGTTGTGCAGGACATACTTTGCTTTGGCTATGGCAAATTGCTCGGGAACCTTGTTTTCCTTGCCACTTCTGCTGGAGGATGTTATGGCCTGTTTTTCAATGGGTTTTGCTGTGTGGGAGTTCCTACGTGAGTCTCTCACCTGGGGGAAAGGGTGAGAGTGATGACATGTGCATGGACTTTCCTGGCGCCTTTGCATGGGGGTGCCATCGTGAGCTGAAGGCTTACCTTCAGACCTTTTGCAACTTTGATGGTTACGGCCTTCCGTATGTAACCATACTCCCAGCTGCGCTGTGCTCCCACCTCCGGGTGAAGGAGAGGGCCTATGGGCTGGTGACAATTTCGTTTCGAATTCAACAAGCTTTCCTGCGTGGCAGAATTTCTCTGCAACCACTTGTGGCATGGAATGTGACCCAGGCGATCAGGTGCTTCGATGGCGGTGGATGCACGAGATGCACTGTGCTTGCTTTGTTGTGGTGGACATGCCTCTTTGATCAGACACTGGGCTACCCTGGTGAAGGACCTCGTTGGTCCATCATCTCCGCCAATATTGATTCATTTGCTACAAATGTTAGCTGTCTCAGTTGGGATGCTGATGTTTTCCTGCTCCAAGAGGCCCGAATTGCTGACTCGAACATGATGGAATCCAAGCGTAAAGCAGCTTTGTGCAACCTTGGGCTTTTCTGCTCTCAGCCTTTGCAGAAGCAGCGGGCTTCAAACGGTACTTTCAGAATACCCTCTGGAGGGACTGCCACATGTGCTAACCGTGAGCTTACTCAACTCTTTGACGACCAAGCTGACTTATCCGGGGCCTGGTCGCTGCTCAGGCCAACGGCCAGAGTCACAGCTACATGGCATCAAGTGTCTCCCAGTGTGAAGGTGTTGGTATTCAACTTCTACGCCATTGCCAATGCTGCTTCAGAACGATTCAAGTTTGAACGCAACAATGAAATGCTCGGTCAGATTTTTCAAATGGCTGCTCAATTCGGCGATATCCCCATAGTGTTGGCTGGCGATTTTCAAATGGAGCCAGGGATGTACCCCAGCGTACAATTGGCCCTTGATCGTTGGGGATGGGCTGACCCGCTTCTTCAGACCGGTGAACACGGTGAGATTTTCCGTCCGGATACCTTCTTTCAACACGCTGCTTCTGCTGATGGCGAAGGCCAATCGTCAATCGATGGGATACTGGTCAATCGAATTGCGCTCACTGCCTTGGTGAGAATTGAGATCCTCGAATTCCGTGACCGTCAACATAGACCTGTTCAAGCAACTTTTGCTTGGGACCGAATCCTGCAGACAGGCACGATTTTACAGCGTTTTGCGAAGTTTGACTTAGCCGATGTGGCCAAATCTGATAAGTCGGATCCTGCTTGCGCTGTCAACTTGGCTTGTGAACAGCTATGGCTTGAGTATGAGCCCCAGTTTCAGGCAGCACATCACCCCAATCAGAAGTGGGACATCTTCAATGATTTTGCGACAACTGCCCTGCTGAACAATGGGGCCCGATGGGAAAAAGGACCTCGGATCAGAGGGAAGCTGCCTCACTTTCGCAAATCGAGCATGACCACCATCCAGGAAACAGCAGGAAATGCTGCATCACCTCATTTGCTATTGCTTCGAGCCTGTTTGCGATCCCTTCGTGAAATTTCCTTCCGATTGGGTCGCGATTGTACCGGTGAAGTCGATGCACGTACATTGTTCCAGACGATGAGACGGCTTTTGAGGCGGTTGAAAGAAGCAGGGATCATTCCTTCTTCCATGTCTCAGGTCTTCCCTCAGGATGTGCCACACTTGATTGAGCTTACGCTGCATGCTATTGCAACTGAGATCAAACAGATGAAGATGGCTGCGATTCGTCGATGGAAAGAAGCAATGAAGAATGCCACCACGTCTCTGGCCATTGGCAAAATCGTTTACCAATACCTCAAGAAGAAAGGCCGTGTTGTTCCACAAAATCTGGTGGAGGATGATGCAGGCAACATTGTCTATGATCCCAATGCGGCCATGGACATCATCGCGGACAAGTGGGACTCGGTTTTTTCTGTCAATGCTCAACACTCTCATGAGATGCAGATTTTGAAGCAAGTTTGGCCTTACATACATGACAAAGGGCATCCTGTGATATTGCCGCCAATCACAGAGTTGCAGCTGTGGGAACAAGCAGTGCGACGCAAGCCTGATGCAGCTGCCGGGCTCGATGGTTGGAACACCCGGGAAGTTCAGGCCCTGCCACCGGCGGCCTTTCGTCCTGTTGCTCGGGTTTTTAATGACATTGAAGCTGGACATGCTGATTTCCCAGAGATCTTGACCCAAGTTCGGATGATCATTTTGAACAAAGATGGCAGCGACGCGCCGCTATCTAAACGACTGATCTCCTTGCAGTCTATTTTCACGCTGCTCTACACTGGCTTGAGATTTTTACAGCTGCAGCAATGGCAAATGCAAGTGATGCCTCAGCAATTGAAGGGCGGAATCAAACATCGCCAAATGTCAGAAGTGCACCTTACTATCCAGATGGAGATTGATCATGCACATAGCTTTCAAGGCTCTTTTGCTGCAGTAAAGCTGGACAAATCGAAGTGCTTCGACCGGTTGACGCCCAAACTCTGCGGGGCCATTATGCTCACCTTGGGGCTGCCGCTAGGGTTTGTGAGAGCCTTCCTGGGGCTCTATACCCGAATGACTCGCTTCCTGTCATTTAAACAATGGACTCAAGCCCTGCCTATATCCACTCCGAATGGCGTTGTGCAGGGATGCTCACTAAGCCTGCTGTGCATCAACCTTCATATGGCCATTTGGGCTTGGTTGGTTGGTCGTGTTGATGGAGTTGATTTCCGAGCATTCATTGATGACACTTACCTGTGGACAAGGCATTCCTCCATTGATGGCCTGATTGCTGCCGTTCGAGCCACTGAACTTTGGGACTCACTTTGTGGCCAGTTCCTAAATGTGGGCAAATGCGAATTGTTTGCTACTACCGGGCCGTTGCGGAAAGCTCTGAAGATGGCATTCCCTCAAATGAAGCTTGTCGAGGTGGTGAACATTTTGGGAGCCCATGTTCAAACGACAAAGAAGAATGTGGGTAACTTTCCCGCTGCCAAAATGCAAGCAGCTTTGCGGGACTGCGAGGCCATGCGTGCTTTGCCTTGTGATGCTTCCAAGCGGGCTCAAATTTTGGCCACGAAAGTTTTACCTCAGATTGCCTTTGCACCGCAGCTGAACTTCATCCCGAAGAGGTTGCTGGCTCGACTGCAAAGTGCGGTCGCAGATGCCTTGTGGCAGGACCGCCCCAAATGGCGTTCCAAGCATTTGCTGCTGTGCATAGTTCACAAGGCCCATAGGTTAGATCCTTTCCTGTGCCGGGCTGTGACAACTATTTTAGAGTCTGCTCGTTTCTTGCAGCAATCTCAGTTGGCTCGCCAGCAGTGGCAACAGCTATACGCACAGGACCAACTCACTGCACAAGCATGGATGACGCAATTTGGTCAAGCATGCCAGATTCTGGACATCGTCTGGGTTCACACCTTTGAGTTTTCCATCTTTGACTCGGAGCCAGTAAATTTTTTGGAGTTCTCGGTCCCAGGCTTGAAATGCATTCTCAAGAGCTTGGCGGCCAATAAATGCTATCACACGGCATGTCTTATGCCAAGGAAAGATGTCAGTATGGCCAAAGGCTTTCTGGACCTCACGCTCACTTTGTCTGCCAAGAAAAAATTGGCAAGGATCCCCAATGAAGGCTTTAGCTTTCTCTTTCATTGGGAGAGTGCCATCACTGGTTGTACGCTGACTGCCGATCGCTTAGCTGCAGCTGGTTTGGTTGACAGTGCACAGTGTCGCTTCTGTGATACTACGAAAGAATCTTTGCCACATTTCGCTGATGAATGTCCAAAGCTCCCACCTGAGTTGGCTCGTCCTTCGACCCAATACTACTTTGGCCCGAATTTTGCACTTCTTGGCATTGCAGAGCTTTCGATGGATACCATTCGTGAGAAGTTGGTGACTTCCAAAACCTCGGACTTACCAGTGACTCAGTGGGTGCAGCCAATTGGTCCGGTTGAGCATGTATGGACCGATGGGTCGGTTCAGCTGAACAATCATCCCTGGCTTGCGTTGGCATCCTTTGCAGTGATCTCTCAACATGGAACCCTGCTTGCAGCGGATCGGGTTCGACATTGGAGGTTGGCTAGCTATACTGCTGAGTTATGGGCGGTGTTGTTTGCCTTTGCAATGTCCACTACGCCGCTGGTGATACATACCGACTCTCTGGCCATTGTTAGCCAATTTTCTGAGCTTTTACTTGCGGACAAGGTGCAGTTAGAATGGACACACGCAAATTGGTGGGGTTTCTTGCTGAATCTCGTGCACCAGCGTCGAAATCTCCATGCTTCGCCACTGCAATTACTCTGGTGTCCGGCACACTTGTTAGAGCATATTCCTAGCCCTATGATCACGGATGAAGCTGCAACTAGGGCGGGATCATCCAAACAAGACATTGTGCTCAACCGGCTGGCAGACCACTTTGCTAAGCAGCAGATTCAGGACACTGCTCGTGCCATCAAGAATGATCTTGTTTGTAAAGAAGTAGATGTTTTGGCCAGGCAGTTGTGGTTGGCTCAGTGCAACCGGTTATGCAAGAAACCTGCTGAACTTCGTAATACCGTAAGTGCAGGTTCCCCTGAGCTGGAAGTTCAGTATTCGGCCAGACAGATGTTTCCAAGATGGCCATGGGATGTGCCCTCCGAACAGTATTTGTGGCAAGCACAAATTCAGTTGGATATGCCGTTTCGTGAGAGCAACAAACTCTCTGATGCTAATTTTCGCATCTTTCTGAAATTTTGTGCCACAGTCAAGTGGCGGATTGGTGACACTTTTGCCTGTTCGGTCTTTGAGTTGGCCATACGTGCATTTGTCGACGGCTGGCGATTCCAGCTACCATCCGGGACATTATGTACGCCGCAGGCCTTTGCCAGCATCATTCGAGCTGGGTTTGCAGCCTGTAAACAAAAGCAAATCATTGTTGCACCACTGCTGCTGGAGAAAGGTAATAAAAGCAATGGGAAGACATTTCCCAAGGGTACTTTTGTTGGAGCCGAAGCATTCATGCCGTGTGCCGCCCTCGATACGCTTGCACGAGCTTTCCAAAAAGGTGCCAGCCTGACACCTCATTCCTGGTGCCTTCCTTTCGACTCTTTGCTGTAGCTTTGGTGTGTGAAGTGTGACCACCAATGCGGAACGCGTGGTGGTTGCCGGAGACCTCTCGTGACGGCTGGAAAGCAAAAAAAAAAAGGAAGCTCCCCTCGCCCTCAGGCGGAGGGAGCTTCCTTGAAGAAGTGTGAGCCATTCTGCGTCC
Organism: Durusdinium trenchii; assembly: GCA_963970005.1. Classification (NCBI taxonomy): domain Eukaryota; class Dinophyceae; order Suessiales; family Symbiodiniaceae; genus Durusdinium; species Durusdinium trenchii. The sequence goes on along the minus strand of CAXAMN010021596.1, from coordinate 684,002 downwards.
AGTTACTGGAAGCTAACTAGTCTGAGCTTATATATTCCCTTATATAATTTAGTAGGCGCCGGCGCCTAGTTAATTGAGTAGGAGCTGGCTAAAAAGAAAGACAGTGTCAAGTGTCAAGTCCAAGGCCTGAGGCCTTCCAGGCCGAGGCTATGTGTTGCTAAGGCCCAGGCTTCATTTGTTCATGTTGTCTGCTAGCCATTTGATCGCCTGAACAGTAAGACCAAATATCGCGACGTTGTTTGCTTGTTGGCGCGAACCAACGAGAGTGTTGAATTGCCTCCTCGACACCATCGCCCTTAAGCGCATCACAAGAGAACATTTGCCATGGCCTCCAGATCTTGCTTTGTGTGTTGTGGATGCGACTTGATCATGAACGATGCAAACATCATGGAGAGCTTGCTGTTTTGACGTTCTAGTTTTAGGCAACAGTCAACATACTCAATGTCAATCAATTTGCTCAAGTCAACTGCGCTTTTCACATATTTTGCCCGCTGCTTTCGATGTTGGAATCCCGACACCATTCTAACAGAAAGCAGGCTTCATAGTATATTACATTCCAATACAATATATATATATAGGTATATATACACGATCTGCATACTCCAAACAACTACCAACAACTCATGCAACAACCTTCCCAGACCTTCATGGCTTAGTTTGTTTGAATAGCCGGACATCCAGGATGGACTGAGGCTTGTGCCGATCAGTGATCCGATCCAGGCCTAGCGCCTCGACAAGGACGAAACCCATACCATGCAAAAATATGCAAACAATATGTTCCAAACAAAGAAGAACTAACATGAACTTAAGAATGGTCTAGACTTGATGTAGATTCTAGACTTCGAGTTTGGTCCTATTTTGCCTTCCATTGGACGGTCCCGCTGTTAAATGTGTAACCTTTAAACAGCTTTGGAGGGAAGAAGTTCCAGTGCGCAGGGTGACACAGGTCTCCGCAAGCATTCTAGGCCGGGGAGGGTTTGTAGTCTGGAACCCCCAAACAGAGCAATTGTGTTCTGATGGTGCGCAGAACAAATAATCGGAGGTATGCTTAAAGAGGGATACGGGTGCTGAGCGGGAGGTAGGTAGTAGCAGCCAAGTAGTACCATTCTGGCTTGACGGAGACAGGTTTTGGGAAATGAAGTTGGCTCGCCTGCATTGTCTCTTGTGGAGGTGAGGCTAATGGCTGATCAACTTTGTTGTTCAGAAACCTCGGAGAACTCAGAGCTCCACTGAACGGGCAGAACGCAAAGCTAGAGCACACTCCTAATTCTCAGAGCGTCACAGGATTGGCATTTTTTTCTCTGTTATTCTTGGGTCGGCCAGCATTGTCTCCAGCTCATCCTTGTGCAGGGATGCATGTCAATACACTTGCGCCACTAGGCAGCCCGCACGATGGCAAAGAAAAATGAAAACAAAGGACACATCCACGCCAATACCACGACCTTTGAAAAGGCAAGAGCCCACAACCATCATACAATGTTACATACTATGCATCTTATTGGAGATCCTTGACAACCGCAAACCGAAGCTTATCGGTGGAGTCAATGACCACGATGATGCCCTCCACTTCGCCTTTACGGGATGCTTCAAATCTAAGGTAAGCTGCAATCTAAATCTAAACTTGTAAACGCACCCTTCTTTAGAGGCAATCAAAGCTGAACACAAGGTCCACTAAATCCACTTAAGCTTTACATCAGTGTACCAGCACTGCAGCTCCCGCCGTAGTAGTGCTCCCAGAGATTCCGATATCGGCTTTGTCCAGACCTGTGAGGCCAGGCCAAGTGCTAGCTTCCTTGCTCCTAGTAGCGAGGCCCTTTGCTCCTAGTAGCTTCTTGTTACTACTAGTAAGGCACTTGTTACTAGAAGCGATGCACTTGTTCCTAGTAGCGTCCTTGCTCCGTTCGTAGCGATGCCCTTTGTTATTAGTAGCTTCTTGCTCCTTGTGGCAAGGCCAGGAGCTTCTAATAGCGTCCTTGCTCCTAGTAGCTGCTACAGATGCTACAGTAACTAACTTAGTTCTAAGAGCATGGCATATCGATGGCGCTGAAGTTCACTCCATGCTTCTGGAATTCCTACAGACAGGGAAAGGAAGTGTGAAAGCGCAACTCGCAGGCCATGATGGGCGTGGCTCCTCCGTCGAGAAACCAACAGTGGGAACCTGAAGGATGAGAAAAACATATCTACAAATATTTAAAAACACACACACACACATCCTGCAAAACGAATCAAAACTATCGCAACCAACTTGCAGCAAGCAACAGTTTCCAAAGAGGCTTTCTTTGGCTTCAGAGCATTGAGGACCGTAGTTTTGCCTAGCAACTGCACGCGCACACATACACATATCACTCAATTGATCACGACATAGCCAAAACCAATTAATTGATGCAACTTGCACTCCAACAAAGCATCAGAAATGCTGCTGGGCTTATTGGGCGAATTGTCAAGGACGAGGCCGCTATTGTCAAGGCCAACCACAACGATGCGAACCTGCAATGATTCTGTCCGAGCAAAGTGCCCTAACATTTCCTATCTCAGACCACCTTCTTCTTGGATCCAAATCCACCAAAGAGTCTTTTGAAGATTCCCATACCGTGGGATCCGGTATGGAGTGGCCTCGGCGAAAGCGAAAGCTGAGACTTGTATATGAGTTGCTTTGGATCTTGACCAACTGCTCTGGCTTCCGTGATTAAATGTTTAGAAACATATAACACATTGATAGTTGGAGGACACTTGCCAAAGAGCGGCTCCACACAGCTCCAGCTGTAGCATGCACTGCGATAGCTGGAGCCACGCAGTCTGCAACGCAACACGCTGACCAGGTCAAAGTGTCAAAACTTCAGCAAAGGCCTCTGGAAGTGTACAATGTACAATATCTTTTAAAAAAATCAAAGAACGCCGAACGCCAAAGGAATATATGGTGCATTCCAGCAAACGCACATATATACCACAACTTCCCAGCTTCGCTTCTTTCGCCGCTAAGCGGTGAAATCATGGGTGAAACTCCGAGCATCATGCTCGAAAACACACACAGTGTTCAGGGCGAGGGCAGGAGCGCTAAGAATGTCTACAACGTTTAAGATCACAACGATTTTAAACATTGGAAAAATGAGCGTTCTCCTGCATTCTTATTGGTCTTGTGACGCTATGTTTTGTTACTTTCTATATTTTCTTTGTCTTAACGAGTAGTGAGTAGTGTGGCCGTGGCAACAGCACTGAGCTACTGAAGGCAGCGGATCAGTGCAACTGCAACATAGACATCCGCCCACCTGCCAAGGAGGTGACTCCAGCATTTAGTTTTTCTTGTTTTTAAAGGGAACAGTTCAGCAAGTATTCTCCTGAATTCGAGTTGTCCTAGGCCTAGTTTAATTATGTAGCGCCAAGGCGAAGCAGCGCTCACTTTTGTCCGCAGCAAAATTACTCTCTGTCTTCCTTTGAAATGCTCCACACCAACGTGGAGTCCAATGCGAAAACATACATGCAACTTCATATGTGCACGAGCAATCACCGCCTGGTAATGCAGGTCTTGCCATTGCAAGAACTCTTGCTCATTTCTCGAGACCCATCAAAGGCAGATCCTGAGGCAAATCCTGCTGAGAGCTTAAGCTCAAGCCGTTGCAGAAAAAACAAATTGCCGCAACGAAGAAGACCAATGCCAAGATTGGACCAAGGGATGCACTCCGGATGTTCTCACCAATGGAGTTCTTGACAGAATTTATCCTGGAGAACACACGCTGCAAACGTGGATCCTTCTGAATAAGTCTTTCGGCAGCATCTGCTTCTGCATCGGACCAAAATCCAGCTTCTTTGAATGGGCCTGCCAAGAAGTTTATGATGCGTGTGCGGCCCTCGACCAAAGTGATGTTTGCAGTTCTCACAACATCATCAGTGAAAATCACATCCCAGCTCAACGAATCTTGCATGATCTTGGCAAACTCGGTGTCGGCCAGAGCCCGGACACATGGGCGCCAATCTCCCCCTTTGTCTCGATCCATTAGAAACGTTGCAATATCATCAGGTTTGAGAGCCCCACCTGTGGCACCATTGCTATGCATGCCAGTCTCATCCGGTACAAATGCAAAAACACATAAAACATATGGTGGATCAGAAATGGCGTTCCGCAATGAACATCACCAAACATACATTCCCCGTCCACTTGAAGTTGTACAAGCTACATCAAGCTAGAGCATGCTACAGCATCTACAGCTACAATGGTGCAAAAATGAATAGCCAAGAATCCGACTTCTTTGACATTGCGCCGAAAGTCCTCTGGCATCTCTGGAGGCGGTTCTCCAGCTTGGCTTGCAGCCGAGAATTGATAGAGGGACATAAACCAAGAACGGATGACCGTATCCAAGGAAGTGCTTCCAAGCTCTTTCACGTCCTCCATCTTATCAAGCACCTCGAAGATAGCTGAGCCCTCGGGGCCGTAGAAGAGTTTGGCTGGTCGAAGTTCAGCTTGTGAGTAGGAACTGAAGTCAACGACACCAACCACTTCAGGTTCCAGGGCTGATCCAACATCAATTTCTGCACCTAGGCAAAGTAAGTGATTGTGTCACAAGAGACACATGAGCAAAAACTAGATGGTGAGAAATTGTGCACGTTTGCATCGATATATCTGCAACAGTCCAGCACGTATCAATGTACCTTGTGGCGCTGCAGCTTCTGCTCCAGAGGCAATCTTTTCAGGCGAAGCTTTAGCGGCAGCCAAAGCAGCTTTGGCTTCCACTACTGCTGCTCGTGCTTTAGCTAGCTCCAGTTCTGCCTGAGGCAAAGCAAAAACGTCCATTCAACTGATTTGAACTCGTTACAATATGATATCATCAATAACTATATATATAATCATATATATATAGTATATGTGATTATATATATATATATATGTGTATTCACATCCATCATATGTATCTGTCCACCACCTCAGCTGCTGGTGGGGGAGCGTGTTCCGCGTGGTCTTGAAACATGTTCCAACACGCCTGTACTGTTTGGGATATGTTGGCCCAGTTTTTGCAAAGAAAAACAAAGGAGCCCATGTGATACAGGGTTTCAAAAGCAAGGTTGTGAGATAGATTTGGCCCAGTCTGCGCACAGAAACAAATGCGTCTTTGTCTACAAGGTTTCATGTAGCAACGTTGGATACTGATGCCTGCACTATTTCAGCGGAATCAGCCAGTAGGCACGAGAAGCCAGAGACCCTATTTCTCAATAATATTATAATCAATATTGTAGTGTATATATATATATATAAGGTTTGGTGACACCAACTGTATCCAACTGTCAATTCAACAGGTTATTGGCACGAAACCATGCATGAATGCCCTCAGCTCCTTGATACCCTTTGAGTAGGTAGACAACACAGGACAGGCATTCCGCATGAGTATGCAAGAAACTATAATAACTAGAGTGGCGAAGACTTGTCGCCCCTCGTTGTGAATAGTTCGGTGTCGTTGGATGCTTCATAAAGATTTGAAGGGATGTGAATTGAATCTTAAACTCCATGCTTGTGCTTGCAACGATCGTCGGCGAAGGAGCTGTGGTGTAGGAGACTCATATCGCTTGCGGGCATGATTTGTGGGTCTCGCTACAATCCGGCAAACCCCTTATGCAGTCAACATAAACTTTGCTAGCAAGCATTATTCTGGGACGCTCGCATAACCGGCCAGACCATCCTGCTGCGGGATTTGGGATGAATCCGCCCTAGGGTTTTGCCGAGGCTTGTGCAGCAGAATGAAGAAAGTCTCTATAAATGCATGGATCACTTTTAGCGATCCAAAAAAAGAAGAAACAAACAACGCTTGAACTCAGTCGGGGTGCTGTAAATATATACTGCGGTCTTTTGGCATGTGTTGGCCTCACCCTTTAAAAACCAAACTTTGCATCGCTGGTAGGCCAAGCTCCAAGCTCAACCTACCATGCATCCTGAATTAACAATACCAACAACAAATACCCATGCCTCGTTTGAGTCTCTCAAGCGTCCTCCACGCCTCGAGCTTCTTGAGCTCAGCAGCTGATGCGCCTGATGCCTCACTCTCCCCTTCCGCATGGCGGGTAATTGATTTTACCCGCAATACTGGTGCCTCAGCTCGTGTTGATTCGTTTTTCTAGTTGAAGGAAGCTGAATAGGATAGACATACGTTGCAAGAGGATGCAGTCAAGCGGCCGTTGGAACAAAAAGGACCAACGGAACCACCGAAAAGACATATAGCCAACCTGAGCAGACAAAGCTCGAGCAAAAATGCTCAGCTGAAGCATAGCTCTGACATGCAGCTCTCCTATGAAGAGTTCTCATGTATATAACGGTCCTCCTCTCATTCACCATGCACTGCTCCGCGCTGCGTGCACCAAGATCTGTGCATCTTGGACCAGCCGAGATGCAGAAGAGTCCGACGCCCCGACGCCTGTCACCACCTGGTCTTTGCCTCAAGTGCCTTGGAAGGTCTTCTGTTCAATTCTGTAGATAACTTCTCGTGGCTTGAATCAGAATGACTAGTCTTGGATGTCTTGGATGTGAATGCAACTTGTCTGATGAATTTCAGGGAGCAGGAGAAGCAGGGAAAAAGCCAGGGAGCATTGCCCGCAAGGAGTTCTGCCCCATCACTATCTCAAGCGGTTTTGTAGCTTGGTCGCCCCTTACCCTGCACCAATGAGTCTAAAGAGTACACATACCTAGATATGCTGTAGCTGTAACACACACATATAGTATAGTAGAGATCAAAAAAATGTCAACAACTCACGGTGTTGGATCCTGACTACTTGGACAGTTGCCGGAGACCCCAACCGTTTGGTCCGAATCATGTGAAAATATCAACATGTCGCCTGTGAAGAAGCTTTGAAGCTTTGATGATTTTCAGCTTTGAAGCCATAAAGAGCGAGGCATGGCGCTGGAAAAACCGTTCCGCCGCACTCTTCAAGGTACCAAGCGTTCCTCTGCAGGTTGATCGTTTGCGCACCGCTGCGCACCTAGAGCATTGGCCACCGCGTTTGACATTCTCTGTGTCGTCTTCATTGATGGCGAGGAGGTCGGCGTCTGTGGCTGCTCCTGAAACCAACATGAAACTAAAATAACTATATAACTTTCTTGCACCCGCAAGGTCACTGCATTGTTTAGCTTGCACAAAACCTGAGTCAATCTGGCACCAACGGAAGAATTGCCAACTGAAAGGGATGGAATCCAGCGCCTCCGTGCCACCTGACAAAGTGGCAACAATCAGAATCCCACATCTTCTTGCTTCACTTTAATTCACACTTGATTCACAAGACCCCTATCGAGATGTCTCTACTCAATAACAATTAAAACTTGAAATGACCCAACTATTGCAAACTGTTGCAATTCTAGTGTTGACAGAATAGATATGTGCTAGTTTCCTTGCGGCCTTCGTCCTCCTCAAGCGCCAGGCCTCGCAGAACTTCACATCACAGGTACTGTACCAATCTGGACCAAACATTGGCTAAATGCGGAGGTTGTCACTCCCATTGGCCCATGCTATTAGAGTCTGAATGCGCCAATATCAGCCAATATCAGCAAATCACCGGAAGCAAATCCCCTTGGAATCCCTGCGGTTTTCCCATTGGCAGATGTCGTCGAGACCTCGTTGCCCAGCTAAACTCAAATGAATTACTAAACCTGAAACAAACTATCAACTTTTGTAAATCTGCTACAAATAGTACAAGCTTGAAAAGGCAGGCGGATGGACCAGGTGTTCCTGTTGTCTTCAGTCTTCAGTCTCCCCAGTCAGGAGTTCAAATTCCGCATCTAAAGGCCAGGCAGTCTTCCCAGTCGCCCTCGACAACATTTTCGAGTGCTTTCCTGGCGAGAGCAAAATCCATGAGCCAGCAACCCACAAATTACAACTCTTCACAAGAGTGCAGTTACCGAAACAAAGCAAAGTGCAGGAAATGAGAGGCAAGGCCAAGACAACATGCCGAGTGTGCACGACCTTCAGGAAGCCCTGCGAAGGGACGAAACAGCAAAACTGCTGAGTGCGCCATCCACTGACATGTCCTGACATATAGCCTCAACAAACAATGCGCCTGGAACACAACAGGGGCAGAATGAGAACCTTCGGCCAAATGGAGAGTAGGATGTCAAGCTCATTTGACATTCTTTGATTGGCTTTGTCACAATTTCATAATGCGTGTCACTATTCCTTGACCGCAGCACTAATTACAGGACTGGTTCATCCGTTTCACGTGCTCGCCTAAAAGGTTCAGCGCTTCGCCAAGTTGTGTCCTGGGTTTGATACAACTAGGCAAAGGGGAGCTTCTGCGAACGCTTTGCAGGATATCGGAAACTTTCCAAGCCTTTCTTCCTTTCTTTCCTTACGACTTTAGTCGTTTGACCTGCTTTTATTTGGGAAGGCTTTGAACCTGCTTTTTGAGCTTTCAGTCTTGGACGTAGCTACTCTTGCACGAGACAATCTGAGTTGGCAACGTGTTGCACCACTTTCCGGTAGCCTTCCGCAAGGCTTGGGCTAAGGTCCTTGGCAATTCTCAAAGTCCAATGTTGAACTCCTAGTACTTCACACTTTCACTTTCCTCTTGAATAGGTTGAACAATGACAACATCTATCAACATCTCAGGACTCCCGCAGTCCTGCAGTGTCAAGGACGGATGTTGCACAATTAATGATTGGTGTGTTTACAGAGATCATCAGAGATCTAAGGAGCTGCTGTGTTCAACGCTTGCCTTCGATTCAACAGAGCTCTTGTCTGTGAGAGGAAGCGGAAGGAAAGCTGCTATGTGTGAAATGCTATGTACATCTTTGATCATCTTTGGCCTTTGATCTCATACTACCCATGGAATCTTCAGCGAGCCTGTGCGTTGCCTCCTTCAGCCAGGTGTGTGGGCAACTGCTGGTTAGAGTGGTGCAACATGTTCCATGAAGCAAAACACACTGAACACAATCCGTCTTAGTTGAAAACTGCACTAGCCCGCCTCACTTTATCTTTTGGCGGATTGTATGGAGGATAGTCTTGACCAGATAAAAAGGAGCTCATCATCACGAATGCTGCTTCAGGCTTAAATTCTGGCACCATATGCCCTGCACCACGAATGGTCAAGAAGTCGAAATCATGTTCGTAACGTGTAGCCTCAAGCGTCGCTCCAAAACTTATCTAAAACGCTCGTGATTGAAATCTGATATACAAACTTAAACAGTAATGGACTTATCATACAAACAAAGTCACAAGTCAATCCTCTTGAGACTAGAGCTTTCCAAGCAACATAACCACCCATTTTCATTTTACCATCTCGGGTCCATGGGCGCCAAGATTGGACTTCAGGTATTCCAACTGCCGTGGTCCAATTTTGAGCATAGAAACCTCAGCAAACAGTACGTTCACAACAATTTGCCTGAAGAAACCATGAAACACCAATTGCATGATGCCAAGTTAATTTCAACGATATTGACGAGTGGCTGTTCAGGCCCGGGTCTGCATCTCCGTTGTAAATTAGGACACGCAACTTCTGGTTCTGCACCTTGGCGTGGGAAGATGGTAAAAACACAAAGGTGATGTTCAAAGAGAATCCAGGAATCTTACCATCTCACGATACCACGGGATGAGAGTGGGCTCTGTCAAGTTGTAGGTGAAACCAACACCATTGTCGCCAGAGAAGAAGAATGCATCCTTTGCCTTCGTCGCAGCAATGTATGTGACAACAACTACAATCAAGATTCAATCATGCGTTCAAGGCTCGACATGCAGAGCCTGCTTGACAGCCTGACATTGAGCATTTACTTGAAGCTCAACAAAAACTTTATACACTCATACTGTCTACTGGCACTCTTTCTTTTTATGATTTTGTCAGGACTTGTAGCTACGAGGCTACAGCACGGGGGGTCTAGCCAGCCATTTTACAGCTACAAAGTGACTCAAGGATATAAAGCGGTAGACTAGGCCTGAGAATGGATGCTAACATCTACCTGAGAAGGGGGGACAAAAGCCAGCAGCCGCCAAACGAGCGTCTCTTTTTCTGGCGGGGGTCGCGGCACAAGACACATGGTTGGCAGCTTGCGAGTCAGCGGTGCCGCGGATGCGGGGGCTTTGGGATAAGTTTGGTATGAGAGAAGTAGTGGAAGAGAAATGCGAGACGTTGTATGTAGGTTTAGGTCATCATCACAAGGCAATGGCATGTGTGTCACATGAAGGAAGGTATGCATCTTATGGACGTTGGAAAGCGACATCAGCGTTAGCGAAGGGGGAATACCGTCTGAGTTCGAGTGGTGGGATACCACGTGCGCGCGCGCGCGCGCGCGCCGCAGGAAGACCTTCTCCACAGTCAGCGTCGCCGCGATTTACGGCATGCGATTGAAAAGAATATACTGCAAAAGAAGCATCTATGTGTTTGTTACATTTGGAGTGCTTGAAGTTTGCAATGCACACTGCGGCGCGTCGAAAAGCGGCACTTTTTGATTTGGAAGAGTGAACGGGCACGTCTTAGCCGGGACACGGACACTTGATCCCGCGGCGCAGAAGGGGAGGTCCAGCGGGAGTAGCTTGGGCTAGCAAAGGAGTGAGGATTTGTGCGCCTATCGATGCACATGCCTGGACTTGAGTGAGTCATGTTCTGGCTCGATCCAAGCCGCAATCTTTTTCCCGTTAAAGGGGCCTTTATTAAACGATGCACATTCTTTATTCTTCTCTTTCTTATCAACTCTGCGCCTTTCTCACTCAGAGGCCTTGACTTTGGCACCTGCGTGTATAGATCTTCGGGCCGTGGACCCAGGCTGACTGGATTCGGCGGGGGCTGCCAGCAAAGAGGCGACGTCATGAGTCAGTAGTATATCGAATTGAAATTTATTTGTCTTCTTTTCTCTCTCTCTCTCTCTATGTCTCTATCTATCTATATATATATATAAATCTATCTTTCTATCTGCACCGGCAGGCCGGAAAAACGTTCGGTGCACGTGGACGCCGCGAGAAGCATCCGCTCGACCGAGGAAACGGTGCAAGTATAGTAGAGACTAGGGGGGTTGTCCTGGGAATGCGTCTCCTACGCGCGCCTGCGGTCTGCTCTGTACATCTGTACATGCGTGCCCGTCTCCACTCGAGTGCTCAGTGCCCATTGTCCAAATAGCCTCCAAAGCCCTTCAGGATGCTAATGATGCACTACTCGGCGCCCATTGCATCACTCAGACCCCATTTTTACTGCTTTTCTGACCCTCGCTTTGGAGCGCTCTCCCCCACCAAGCTCCGGGTTCACCGTCTCAAAATGTCCCTCTCAGCACCCTGCCCCCCCACACCCCCTTAACTCACTTCGTTCGCTCTAAAGGCTCAAGCCTAGCCTATCGGCTGGCTTTCGTAATATAACTATAGATTATAACTATAATAACATCACAAGACCTGACCTCTGAACTGAACTCAGAAATACATCCTGTATCACCTTGTAGGCCACCAAAAACATACATATATTAAATAGATCTATATAGCTGTCAGGAATTCTTTCCCTATCCACCTCATCTTCCCACGCCATCTTGAAATATCACAGCCAAGCACGCCAGGCAATTATATTTTTGCAAACACATCGCCCTCAACAATGCGTCGCATGGGAAAGCCTTCCACCATTGGACTAGCTGGGAATGCTAGGGGAGGATCACACCTAATCATTTTATTGGGGAGGAAAGCATCTATAAACTCGAGGGGTCCGACTATGCTAGGTTCCAGGCTGTTCTGGGCAGGGTGAAATCATTCATGAAAGCCTTCCATCATGGGGCTGGCTAGGAGATGCTAGGGCTAGACATGAAAATAGGACTCGAGGGAGCCATTTTAAAAGGGGGAAGCCTTCCATCCTGGGGGCTAACTGGAGGATGTTGGAGGTAGAGGTGAAAATAGGGATTGTTTGATCCAAAGATGGAATTGCACGAACGCCACAGTTTCACAGCAGTGTCTGCAATCAACGCGTTGTCCCTATAAAATCACATCCTGACCCCCCAGCAGGGGGTCCAGAAAACTACGTTTTCCGATATTCACATGGCTATTGAATTTGAACGCAAGGGCTCTCAGTACAAAATGTTTTAGTCCAGTCGTTTCTATTGGCGGGAGTTATAAATAACAGGATACTGACTTTACTTAATTAATTTACGATCTTTACGGCGCTGCCTGGCTGCCAGCGACCTAAAGCGTTTTGGAATGTGTGTCCTCATCGAACGGACCAGCGCAATGTTTGATTAAAAGGAGGTGAAGGGCTTCGTACGAGTCTTCCAGGGACTCGATTGTTTTCATCTTTCCATCCTAAGCACTTCTTACCATTTTCAGTGTTCCTGGAATTAAGTGAGATCAGGTTGCCCACCCACACTAACGCATCATCCAACAACTCGCAGGAGAACGAATAATAAGACAAGAACTGCGCAGGCACGCAAGCTCAGTGTTCGTGGTGTCCCACATTTGCTTGGTGAAAGTGAATCTGTTCTCAGAACCAACAAGGCTACAAAGCCAGAAATAAAGACGGAAGCGATCTGGGACAAGTGGCATTTACACATCCCACCCTCCTTTATCCAAAACGAACTCAGAGGATGGAAATACAGACCGTCATCATCAGCCGTGGCATCATTACCACCATCAACAACAACATGTATATATATATATATATTGTGAACGGATGGAAAGGTGTGCCCTGGCCCCGTTCTAGCTCTTAGGTCAACATGAAGCTCGCGCGCTAAAGCTCCTTTTTACCTGGTTGGGCACTTGGGCCAAAAGTATATGGCATGTACCTGTATAGCGACTATACTGGGACCCCATCCCTATTGACACCCCCCACATCCGTACTTCGACGGGGAAGGGAGATGAGTGGATGTAAAAACCGGAGAACGAATCACGTTCTCAAAAGTGTATTGGAGGTCAACCAGTATGTCCTATTGAATTGAATTAGCAAGAGATCTTGCGTTCGCTTGAAAGTTGGATCAAACAGGCAATGGAGCTACAAGCGGAAAACGTGCACCTACCTATGGTATCATGCGATTACCAACGGTGTGAAACACAATCCTCTCTCACTCCCATGATGCCAAAACGGTCATCATGAATTACCCAAGACCCCTCAGTACTTGAAGTACCGGAAGTGGCATGTCGGTATGACCCCAATGCTCAACCATTCGTGATTTGTCGCATGTAGTCAGCGCCGACAAAGCCAATGTAGTCCTTGATGAGCTCAACGTTCCTTGGGTTTCCCCTTCGGATCTGCTCCTCGAAGGACTTCAATTTCCTTTCCTGGACATCGGATACCTCTATGCCATAGTAGCGGCATGCAACGAGGATCTCCTTCGTGACATTCTTCCTCTCCGATTTGATGGCGGGACTAATGTCGATGAATTTGTATGGAGCGGCACTTTCGTCATCTGGTTTCTGGTAGTAACTATATCGGCTCGCTCCGAAGGTCTTCTTGATCATGCGTCTGATGAAATTTGAGATGAATGCCAATTTCTCGATGATCTCATCCTGGGTCTCAGACTTTCGAGCCTTTGGATCACTCATGCTACGCTGAGTGTTGCCGACCTCTTTGAGGTACTTGTGGCTAAGCCCGCAGCGGATTGCAGTGATCATTATCGGATGAACAACGTTGGCGTGGAATTCATAGATCTGCCACGCTTCTGCTGCAAACACGTCGTCGGTCCATCTGCTCATGCCTACGACCTCGTCTCTCTTGAGACGTCTTGGAAACCCAGTATCCGGATCTTTCGGTACTATTGGCCATCTATTGTGCGGAGTGTCATGCCGCTGTCCATCGTCGAACATTCGCAGTACATCTTCACGACTCTCAAAGCAGTTGATGTCGAATGTTGCGTTGGCCAAGCTCTTGATCAACTTCATCAACCTCAGATCAAATTGCTGTGTGACGGCAAAGTTGTGGTCGATGGGGATCGCAGCTTCTTGCGGCAATTCGTCAATTGCGAAGGGGAAAGGCTGCGGAAGTTCATTCCCGTATCCATCTTGAGGGACCTCCCGATATTCGGGTTCGCCTTCAGCTTCGTCCGGTCGTTCCTTCAAAATGATAGGAACTTCCTCCTCTTCCTCTCCTTCGGATTCCTCGATATCAATGACCTCTTCGGCTGTCTTGCGTGCGTTCTTGATGACTTCATCGATGTTTGCACCTGCAGCAGAGGTTGTTTCACCGGAAGAACTGGCTGGGACATCTTTCGGAGGTGATCGTTGATTGCGGTCCCTTGTCTCCTTGGGTACCACATGTGTGAGCTTCCCATTCACGATCAAAACCGCCACGCAGTGCGGACATATCGTCAATCGCACATCGACTTCGCCAAGACAGTTAGGACACGGCCTTGAATCATAGTCTTTCATCGCTCGGCGGTACACGATCTCCTCGAAGAGTTCCTGCCACTCGGTGTTGTTATGCTCTGGGTAGACACCACTCTCCTCGATCATACCCAACATCTTTGATATTTTGGCGTCGTCCTCGGAGTAGGTATCGTCTAGAACCTCAACCGCCAAGCTCTCAAGCTTTTGAAAGCGTGGAATCATGATCGGGTTTCCGTATTTGGATTCCAGAACAAGGTAGCTTCCAGGGTCGGGTTCTCCATTGAGTAACCGGATCCATTCGATCTTCTCATGCTGCCCGGGTTCCGCATTGTCGCATTGCAACCATGCCCCTTTAACCTCATCGAAGGGAACAACGTTCTCAACCAATAGAGAGCCAGTCGCTGAGATGAGAAGTCCGTACTCCTGCAGCTTCCACACCGGAATGTAGAGAACCACTGGTCGATCCCTCGTTGCGACCTTACGACCCAGCCAAGGTTTACCCTTGTAGCCCTGCTCCCAGGCCCATGGCGGAAAACATGTGAAGTGGATAGAATCCCTTCCCGATGAACCGAGACCTCCCGGCACTAGCCCTCGTCGAATGATTGAAGTCAGCGCTCCGAGATTGGTAGCGTGAAATGCAGTCACCATAGATAGGGCCATGTCGTTGGTCATTCTCGATCCAATGTGGTCGATGTCAATGGTAACATCATAACCTCCGCCGTCCGTTGAGTGTGCCGAGGTCGCTCTCACAGCCACGGGAAAGCACCATCCATCGCTATGGTGGAGTTTTCCTTTGGAGATTCCCATGTCCTTGAGTTCGTTGATCCATCCCTTCTCCATCGGGTCATCAGGCTCATTGAGTTCATCAGGATGAACGCGGACCGCCAACATTTGGAACCTGACCCTCTTGGTAATGCGGAAACACTCATAGTTCTGGTCGAAGAACTTCTCCAAACGTGCCTTCTTGGTCACGATATCTATGTTGCCATAGTGATAACCGTCTTCCCAAACTGTATTGTCACCTATCAGGTCTTCCCATGACACCCATGCGCCTTCGTCGCATTTGATTGGTGCGAGTCTTCCCCCTGTCCTGAACTGACGTCCAATTCGATGTCTCAACTTCGCTCCCAATCGACGACTCAGGGCCTGGCTCGCTTGGCTGTATTCAGGTACTCGACAGTCTGGAGTCGGATACTTGTGGTTGCCGTAGTCGGAGTTCGTTGCAGCGAAAGTGACTCCGTTGATCGGTACTAGTTCTACTTTCCCGACCATCGTCATGGGGTCGATCGGCTTGTATCCCTTCTCCCTCCGTGTTGGCAGTGGGTAGAAGTGATGACATGCCTTTGGTGTGAGGGAGTTGGAGTGCACAAATGCCTTCTCGACAAACTCATACACCTGTCTCATATCCTTAGGGCCTGCTTCCACCAGCTTCCGCCCATTGTAGGAATGTGGTCCTCCTTCGACTCCATCAGCACTTTCGATCAAGGTGAATCCGTCATGGTCGAACATTGTCACGACTCTTGCTTTCAACATTTCTTTGCGCCTGAACTCGCTGTCGACCTTTCTATCTGGAGTGGGCGACGCTCTCTGCTTCTTCTTCTTAGGCTGTTCGGTTGGATGTCCTGATGGTACATCGTCGGGCGCAACCTCTCCCTTCACTCTCTTCTTCCAATCACTCAACACCGAGGTGACTGTAGGTGAGGATGAAAGGGTCTTCTCGCAATTGAGAGTTGTGTGTCCCGACTCCATGCAGTGGATGCAGAATTCTGCCCGCCCGATCTTCTTCTCAAATTCGTCGATGGCATGCAGTATTGATGCCTTCGGGTCGGACATGTCAACATCTTGCTCCTCCTTCTCCTGTACACATTCAGTCTCCATATCGACACCTTCGGCCTCGGGCTCGCCAGTGGCTCCTGTTCCCTGTTCTGGTTCTTTTCCGATTTCGAAGAAGTGGTCGATGTCGAATTCAGGAAGCGGCATAGTCCTCATGCGGACGAGAATCAGCGCCACGCTTGCCGCCTCATCAGAGTGCGGGTCCATGGTTCTAATCATCGATCGCTTTCGGTTCTCATATGTTGTCCTGTCGTACAGCGATGCAGTGACTCGTTTGATGGATTCCTCTAATCCCGTCCTCAAAGCTTCGATGTCACCCCATCTCCTGAACATGTGCCTGAAGAGTTGAGCAACTTCGAACATGCCCAGCAGCGCTTCCACCATGTCACCTACCCGTTCCTCCGTGGGATCATCTCCGAATATAGTGCGGAATACATCGGGTTCCAGTATGGTCTTGAGGTATTTGGTGTAGCATACGTTGCCAAGGTCATAGGATCCCTGGAAGTACTTGGCGCTGCCGATTTTCTGTTTTTCCACATGGATGCTGGGTCCTCTCCTCGTTTTGAAGAAGTTCTCCGTCATTGTTGATGACAACCTGATCCCCCCGAAGAACGAAATCTCCTTCTGGAAACCTGGATTCTCATTGAAGATGATCATCGCCTCGTGTAAAAACTTCATCAAGTCATCGTGCGGGTTCATCTCGGAGATTACGATGGTGGGAGAAGATACCGTTTGTCCCATGCCGAAGTTGTGAAGCAATCGAGCACATGCATGAAATCGCTTCTGGACGTAGTCTTCTGCGGACATCCCACGGCATCTGTTTGCTGCTCCGTTGATGCATTCCGCATAGCAATCATCTTTCAACTCGAAGTCTATGGGATTGCAGAACAGACAGTAATCGCAGCAAATTTCCTCACCCTCCTTAAAGTCATCAATGACGTACCACCTTTGAGTCCTTGAGTATATTGGTTCTGGCTGAAGGACTCCCCAGTACTCATCCATCCATGGCATCTTGTTCTCTCTCCTTACCTTCTCCCTCTTCCTCCTCTCAGACTCATTCTCACCTGAAGGCTCCGCAGTGGACTGATAAGCATGGCTTCCTCTCACGGAATCTCCGAACAAGTACTGATACAACCTCTCTTTGTCCTGCAACACGTGTTCCAAGTTGGGATCATGGAGGCTATTCGCTTCGGTCAAGGGATCTGGTGCCATAAAGCAAGAAGCGAGCATCTTTTCTCTGAACAAGTGCTTCTCCATGACAGCGTGGACCAAAGAGGTTCCAGACTTCATAGAGTAGGGGTGACCGCTTCCGGCGACCGAAATGGCTCGCCAGAATCTGTCCGACGTTGTGGACATCATGCCGTTCAGCGACAGCTCGTCCTTGATCATGTTGGCGATCTTACCGAACGAACCGACGGCATGGTGAAACTCCACGTCTGCGCAAATCCTCACGAAGGTAGGTAGTTGGCAGCATGCGTCAAGCTTGACGATCACATCCCTGAGTCTTGGAACGAAGTCCGTGGGAACAATCACAGTCTTGTATGTCCCCTTCTCGCCCGCAGTCACTAGATTGCTCAACGACAACCACACATGGATGGAGGTGGGTTCATGGCGTTTGACATCATCAATTCGATCACGAACGAAGTTGATGAAACCATATGGATCCGTCATATTCCGTCATCACTCCCTTCTTGTACTCAGGCGTACATGACATGTTGATAACCTTATCCCATCCAAGTGACAATAAGCTCTGGGCGAACACTGTCTGTTTTCCGGAATTCGATTTGGTGATGTACTCGAAGTCAGACATCAAAATCACCTTACTGGTCTTCATGGCGCCGATGAACTCACAGTGCACACTCTCACCGTCGTTGGTGCGAGTCGCTGGCTGGCACGTGACACTTGGGATGAAGCCCTTCAATGTCTCACGCATCCTCAGCTCCAGTTCCGCTTCATCAATCACCTTGGCTTCCATTGGGTAACAAAGGTTGTATAGCGTTCTCGGAGATGGTAGCCCTCCAGCAAGTGACACTTGTGTTGAGTCGTAGATGTTGGTATATTGAGCGAACCAATGGGCGTCTTCTTTGTAGTAGTTCCGATCGATCACCGACTCTTGGTACCCCCCATGCCAGAACATCAAATACGACGTCAACCTTCGTAAGTACTGCAACCATGTCATCTGTCCGTTAACGGTACAGGGACCTTCTACGATGTGCCCGGATGGCACCTGATTGGTGCTGACCATTGCGTAGACCTTCATGTCTTGCGAAAAATAGTCTTTCCCAAATACGTAGTATTTGGATGACCCCATCGGTAACGGCATTCTAAACCACGTAGTGACTGAGATGTCCCTTGATGCCGCACCGGTGGACGCTGATCCACCTGTCCTTCCCCACCGCTTGGAGGACGCCGGCCCATGTCCAGTTGAACTGTCGGAAGGACGCTCCGAAAAGTTCTGCTGTTCAAATGACGACGACGGTGGAGGAGGTCTTGGCGCGCGAGGTATTGGTTTGGCCTTCGGCCTAGCAAAGTCACCGTAGATCTGAAGCGGCGGGCACCACTTTGGCCTGTGAGCGACGTCAGGGGGTTCAGGACCTTCACCTTCCACCATGTCCCAAAATGGTAACGAGGGGATAACTTTGTCCTCGATTTTCTTCTTCATCTCCTCGATATATTCGGTGTAGGATTTGAAGGCGCTGCTCCGCCGGTTGTACTCATCTTGCCTTCCGCTCTCCGCTGCAGCTGCGTTGTACTGAACTCGAAACATTGTGGGTTCAACCGGGATCCACTGATTGATCATCGGCATGACTTGTTCCCTCATGAATCTGAGTTCTTCTTGTATTATCAGGGCTACCGGAGGCTTGCAGTTGTCAAGGTATTGGACCATTACACTCATGGAGCCTAGAAAGGTCTCCAAATGGTTCTGAGCCGCCGACCTGTATTTTGGCAATCCTCTCTTCCTGGCAATCAGGTCCTCGAGCACATCGATCACGTGGATCTTGTCCAACGCGCTGTCCGAGTTGTGGGTCCTTATTGCCAGTGCCATGTTGCGGATTTCTCTGTTCACCGTCTCTATCAGCTCTTGTACCTTCTCCTTCGCGTTTCGACTGGTAAGTTTGTCAGAGGTGTGATAGAAGATCGAGCTGAAGATCGTGTAGTAACTCTCGAGGCGGGTAGCATAGACGTGATCTGACGGATCCGCGGCTTCACGCATGTTCATGCTCTCATTGGCCGACCCGGACAGGTTCCTCCATTGCTGGTAGGCAACCATAGTGTCATTGAGTCTGCCGCTGTTGATGAAGTCGCGGACATCGTCCCATAAGTCATCGATCGCCCCAATCTCCTGAGGCTCCACAAGGTAGCGAGAAAGGTTGCTGAAAACCCCACTCGCATCGTTCCCGAAGCGCCCCTTAATGGTGGCCATGGATAGCTTATAGCGTCTTGCCAAGTCGCCAGTTTTCTCTTTCTTCTCGTCCTCGTTCATGTAGCCCACTATCTTCTTCAGTGAAGCGGTCAAGAACTTGGTGTCATCGGAGTTTGTCCTGGACATTGCATAGTTGATGGATAACGGGACGAGCGGAGGAATGCCGACGGCAATCCATGCTTCAACCACATCCAACCCATGCGTACTCTTCGACATCCTTGGAGGTAGGGTGATCTGCCCTCTCTCCCTCATCTCAACCAGGCCATCGAGGATCTTGATGATGAAAGTCGGGTAGCCGCTCGTGTTGTTGTTATAGTTCATGACACCACCAACAGAAGCCATAGCCGCGTCGCTGAAGCGTACGGGTGAAGCAGTGCTGTGGTCACACAAACAAACACAACAGGCCTGAAAATCATAAATGCCATGTGGTTCGATCCGTCGTACGTGTGATATTTGTGTCCCATGCTCATCACATGTGTATACAGTCTCGTTTGATGTTGCATCACACACTGATCGTTCGTTGAAGGAACTACCCAAGGCTCGAATCATAAGGCACGGAACGGCATGCATCATCTTCTCAGACTTCTGGAATTCAGCGATTCTCTTGGTCACGGTCTTCAGGATAATGCCGACTATCTTCTTATTATGTAATTGAGTAGTCTTAGTGTATTTACCTGCGCAATCTCTATGGCTATGGCTCTTATCACATGTTCTGCTGAGCTGGTCGCCAAACTCAAGATTCCATGATACAATCTCCCAAGGTTTCTTGATGAGTTTCTTGTTGGAGTGCGAATCGTTGAACTCAGCACCTAACCCGTACATACATCCATCAAACACATGACAGTCGCAATCAGTGCCGCTCAACAAACGTTGAACCCTTTGATCTTTCCAGTAGGCACAGTATCTTGGTAGTTCAAACAGTGCGGCGGCTCCGATCCTCAAAACACGAGTCATAACAGTTTCAAAACGTTCCCAAAGGTCCCAGTATAGCGCTCGCTTAAGCTCTATAGATTTAGCTATCGCATCGCTGACTTTAGCGTTGTATCTCGACCATGCTGATCCGCCTGTACAGGGTCCTGCAAACATTACTGCGTCCTTCTCCGAGCGTACTGCTGCGAGCGCACGTGCAATTCCGTATGGTGAAGTGAGGTCATCGCTCTGAGATACAGTGACGATGGTGCAATCGTGCTTCGCCGCTAAATGGGTGAAGTGATTACATTCCTCTGAACACAGTAGGATGAATGCGGGTTCTTTACCTATGTCGTACAAATCAATTACCACCTGCTCGTCGCGGGCGGCTAGGTTGTCATCTTCTTCGCACAACACGAACTGGTACCGATATGCAATCTCCCCATCACGTCGTCTCAAGTTGACATCAACTATTCTGTGCTCTTTGCTCTCCTCGCTCTTGGCTTTGCTAACGGAGACGAACGTTGGGACAATGATATCCTTCAGTGGGATCGTTTTCATACGCTTTGGGGTGCTACATAACGCTATTGCAGCCGATTGAGCTTCCTCGTTTTCCGATTCAGCGTCGTTTCCCCTAAGGGTGAACACAGTCTTGCCTATCCATCGGAGGTGCGTTTTGGTATGCGTACCTCCACCTGAGTGTCGCCAATAGTCCTTGACACAATCCTCAAAATCTGATGACTCGAACTGACTTCCTTGACGGTAAGTCATCCTATCGTCTTTGATCCGTGACATGTCGACTGGACAAGATGGCGCGTCACCCGGGTAGAACGCCTTTCTCCTAGGAGACGAGTGTATTCTTGTTAGCGTTTTAGCTTCTTCGTCTACCTCCCAATGATCGTTAACTGAGTGCTCTTGCTCTTCAGGATCCGAAACAAAATTGTCGAAAATCATCGAAGACCCCCCAGACCCCCCATTCCCCCCATGCACAAGGCGTGTCAGGGCGTTGAGCACATGTAAGGCAGAGGTCGAGCAGTGATGAATCGACAAGTACAAGGACGAATCACGGAGAGTCTGTTGCAACTCGCGACATTGGACAAGCGGACGCAAGCTAAACAAAAGACGTGGAAGGATCGCAGCGTTGAAATGACCAGACGCAGGAGCGGACGCTTCGGGTAACGGAGAAGACAAAGGATGAAACTGAAAGAACGCACGTTCTACCCAGCGGTCAAACCGAACGGGTTCTAAGTTAGGGTCGACCTTATCCTCGATCTGTTGCCATTGCGCGTCCTGCAAGATCCAAGTGCTGCGAAGGTATGCCATATCAGGGGGAGCCCGTGGTGGACGCAGCCTGTACAGCTTGGGAGTACGAACCATAACGTAGGGGTCGTATCCAGGGATCTCTTGCAGTCCCTCTTTGCTCGAAAGTCCCGGCTGATACAGTTGTGGCGGGACAACCGGAATGGTGGTGTAAGGATATGTTGGCACCTTACTGTGACGGTCTTTCTGGAGCTGCTTGGCGTAAGACAACCCATCATGAGTTGGCTTCATCAAGTCGAGCAATGCTTGGCTGCGCAGACCATCGTCGCTCAGTATATTGATCAGCATGCACGCATGTTTCCACGAGTTGGCATCATCGAACCCTTTAGTGTGGATATCGGCAGCCATACGAGCAGTAACCTCATATACGAGCAACAGATAGTCACGCTTGAACATCTCATACAACCATGTGATGGAAATACCATGAGTGCGCTCCATGTGACGCATCGTGGGGTTCCTCCCACTCCTCATAACATTGATCATCGCTTGATTATCGTCATAAAAGACTATTCTTGGTGGCGTCCTCATCAAAGTCTCCCATGCACTGATGCTTGGGATTCCAAGTGTCCTCAATGCGTAATCCGCCGCTACAATCTCAGCCTCCGGGGTGGAGTGGCTAACGCACCCTTGACGTTTGCTACCTCCTGCCAACGGGAAACGAGTTCGTTTGCCTTGGACATGCATGTGTGCACCGGAAGTCGACTTCAACGATTGACCACATCCTGCGTAGTCCGCATCTGCGAATAGGGCTAACGACAGGTCTGCTTTGGAATCGCCGACCCAACCTACCATTTTCTGATCGGTTGAATGATGCACGTAACACATCAGGTGGTGCAATTTAGCATCGTCGGCAACTGTCCATTTTGTCACATTACGAGCCAGCACATTGATGGCCCTTAACAGGTCGAAACGCGCTATTCTAGCAGCGTACAACAGTTTCATTAGGAGACTAGCAGCATGAGGCGCTAGGGTACCACGAGGTTGCTCCTTCGCATCAGACTTGACGTCATCGTCTGTTGACCTGGCCTTGGAAGCTGCCTGGTCAGGCGAGAAACAAGTACCACACCATGTGCATGTGACAGCAAGTCCCTTTTGGGTACTGCATGGTGCTCTCGATGGATGATCCTTTGTGACATCCGGTAACATTGGCGTTGCAACTTTCTTCAATACTGTGTCCTTACCTACTATATCGAGGTATTTGACCACGCTCATTTTGAGCAGAGCGCTCATATCATATGTCATTGTAGTGACTTTGGAACCATCGGCCAATTTATCTTCGCCTTTCGACAAAACACATCCTAAATACAATCCGACCTCGGTTTCCGGTTCAATGCGTAGCTTGGATCGGAGTAGGTCCCAACCTTTCTTCAAGTTCTCCTTGGGCCCTGCCAACTTCAAGTCGTCCACATATATCACTAACAGCAAGTCTAGCTTTTCGTGGTAATACATCGACGGCCATTCTGGTCCGACGGGTTTGAACTCCAATGCACGTACAGATTCGTCGCAATGTTGCTCCCACATCGTTCCAGAGTCTGGATGTCCGTATAATGCTTTGTTCACACGACACATAGGACGTTTGAGACCCCTTCTGGTGATCTCCTCTTGCAAGTGCTTGGGCCACGCTTCCCACGGGAGTTCAGCCCAACACGGTACACCGCCCAATAATGCTTGGATATATGCTCTAATGGCGTCTGCCACCTGCACATCATTACCAACAGAGGTTGAGAGACCACATAGATAGCCTATACAGCCTTTGACCTTATAGACGATTTTGTCCTTTGAGCAGCTTGCTACTTTGTTTGCCCAAGTGTTGGCACGCACACGCTTGAGCCAGCTTGAGCCTTGACAAAGTCCACAAGAGATGCTGGATGACAAGCTTGAGCCTAGCTTGAGCCTTGACAAAGTCCACCAGGCATGCTGGAAGACAAGCTTGAGCCCAACTTGAGCCTTGACAAAAGTCCACCAGACATGCTGGAAGACAAGCTTGAGACACGAAAACGGTTTGGGTTTTAGTTTTAAACTTTTAAACAAAAAAGACCTGTCAAAGGAAACGAAACGCCAGGAGCGAGCCCCACTCAACAACCCTTGGAACAGAAAGCTCTCACCGCTTTTCCTTTCAAGCATTCAACAGTGCATCTCGGCCCACCCACCGCATAGCCACACTCATTGCATAGTGGTTGAGGCCATTGACACTCATAGTGCGCACGTGATTGTGGGTCAGCATGCGCCTTGTTTGGGAAATGTCTTTCACACGCCGTGTTTGCACAGCGTCAGGCTCATAATAAAAGAGAACGATGCAGCTTGGATACTTCATGCGCCCTACAAGGTCCTCATCCAAGTACAACGAGTAATATCGGCAGTTCCCGAAAGTTGGCAGCCAATCAAGAAACCTTGCATGTCTAAGGTGCAGCCCAAACCTCTTAAACAAACTGGTGTGGTTTCAAGGGCTAATAAACTATATCTCTCTGAGAAACAAGTGCTCCATCATATGTTGTTTGGGCAAGATCTGCCAGGTGAGCGTCTCACGCTGCAAACTCTCGTCCGCCAAATCTCAGCAGTGCAAGCCGTGCCCCCCTGCTCCAACCAATGTTTTCTAAGTTTTGGTGGCGAAGCGAACCTACAAAACAAAATCTGCCATTAAGAACAGCAAGGCATCAATTGTAGGAGGCACGAAAGGTCAGGTACGCATCGCTAACGCCAGCTACATGTTCAGCCCCCAAATATTTCCTGCATCGTGTTTTCAAACCCCTGTCTATAGTGGGCCAGGGTTCAAACAAAACGCAAAAACGTGTTCCAAAAAACACCATGGCTGCTAGGGCACCCCTGCTCTGCAAGAATGGTATACAGGTTTGTTAGCGCCAAGAAAATATTTGCTCGGTGCCTTGGTGGTTGGAGAGAGCCCCTTGCACTTTGGGAAACCAAGAAAATCTTCAACTGAAGAACCTGTTGTGGGTGCAAGGAGAATCCCGAGCTTTCTCGCAGACAACGCCACATAGCCAGTAAATTATTATCTTGGCAGCAGCGCCCTTGAGCATCTTTTGGCTCAAATGAGCATACGAAGTGGTGCTTGGAGACAGGATTCCCACTGTGAACAGCTTTCGAGCTGCCCTGGAACCATGAGGGATTCCTGAGAAAAGGGAACAAACATTCGGAAGAATTTGTCGGACATGAATTTCCAAAAAACCTTTTTCTCTTAAACCCAAGCGTCCTGCTTCGGAGCACCACTCCTCGTATGAGGTTCGAAGTTCAGCTAGGCAAGTTTCCTTGTTCCGCGATCGTTGACATATCTCCCACAAGGAGCTGGCAACGCAGTCTGGTATTATTTGAAGATCGCAGATATGAAGAATATCTGGATAGATTCCTTCAGTGCCAGGTTTTTCAAAGTAGTTCCATGTATTTTCACATCCTGGTTGGAGGGAAACAGGAAACTTGCCAAACAAACGAGCTGCGCAGCGGAGTGAAGCCTCTGATTTCCACAAGCGGCGTGCTCCCATGCACTTCTACCCACTCAGCCTTTGTCTTGAGGAGCCTCATTTGGTTGACCAAAGCCCAACAAGTACTGGATTGGTGAAGGGTGCCCTTTGACAAAAACAATACACAGGTCTGTATTGGAAGAGGCAAACCCCCACCCCGAATCTATCCCCAATATTCTCATTCACACGCTTTCAAAAACACTACTGGCTTTGCACGGCTTCGTTCCACGATGGCTGGCAGCTGGACCCCACGCTGTGAAGAGCAAGGATTCTGGCTCGGACGGCTCCAGGCGTCTCACGGCTGAGCAATAGTGACAGACTTGACGTCTGTACGAATGCCAACTTCCTTGATTTAAACAGAATCTTGCGATATATTGCATACATATCCAGGGATTGTGACGAATTTTCCACATATACCTAACAAAACCTATATGTAAGCTAGCTTCTCTTGAGTTTGAAGACCTTGTGGATCCAATCTTGGTCTCCTTGCACTCCATCAAGGAATGCTTTCCAGCCCCCAGCCAGCGGGGTTCCGCTTTTCGCAAACCACTCAGGATGATAGTTTGGATCCTGAAATGACAAAACCAGCATCAAAGAGGTTTTTCATTCATGACCTGATCAATCCATGATCGTTTGCAAGCGGGGCGCAAACATACGGCCGTAGGGGTCTGCAGCAGGCCAAGCACCAATACCTCAGGCCGGTTGTGAGGTACTAGTACAACTAGTACAACCTGTACTCCATGCTAGTTAGATGCTGGCAAAAATGCATTGTGTATCATAGCAAGTATAGACACTAGTTAAAGATATATATATATATATTATTGTTATTATATATATATATATGTGTATGTATCATAGCAAGTAGATGCGGCTTGCAGTGCGCAACGCTTCGAAGCTCCAAGCTATCCACTCCAAAAGTTGGTCCCGGACAGCGTCATAAGTAGATACCGTCGAACGCACGTTCATCCTAGGTGACAGCGGTGATTCTGGATTCCTGCAGCTGGCAACTTCTGAGCTCCACTGGGCTGAAGCCAAGCTGCACAAATCTGGAGTCAAGAGTTGAAGGGAAAGATGCGCAAGGGGCCACCAAGCTGAGGAGCTCGAAGTTCTCAGATCCTTTTTGGGGAGCGCTTGAATTTGGGGATTTGGATTTAAAGTCTCAACCCTGAAGTTGCAAGTTGACTATTGGGCAGTGACCAATCCATGTCCAGGCTCCCATGACATCCGCACCGTCCCCATAGATACGGAGAGGAACAGCACGGAGGCCAGTAGTTGTCTGCAGGCTTGATAATAAAGTAAACGATCTATTGCAGAGCATGATTCACCGACGGTTGTTTCGGTGGCCCAGCCTCAATCTCAAACACTTCCTTTGCCAATCTCTGGTTGTGCTCCTGGGACCAAAACTCTTCATAGGCCTGAGCGCTCAAAGCTATTAGAGACAAACGAAGTTGACACCAGACTCCAGCTTTGATTCCGGCAAGGTGCGTTCGGCGTTCCACGCAAAAGTGAATGAAAGAGTTGCACGCCACGAAATGAATACAGCGATGCAAAGATCTCATGAGGCAAGAACATCCCCAATTTAACGGTCTCAACGCCACCTGCAACTATGTTTGCCTCAGCCGGTGGAGTTTTCGGTAAGCTGAAAAATTGAAACTGCAATGGTTGTCGCGCGAGAAAGCCCAGATCAAACCAAACAGGCTGAGCTACCTTCGGCACTTCAAACCTTGGAGCGCACTGCTGAACTTGCGCCGCTCAACAATACAAGATCTCTAGGTTGAACCCACCAAGTAACTCGAAGGGTTTTGGGAGGCAACTTCGCAAGGGTTGTTGGTAGCACCACTTAGTGAAAGCTCTCTCCAAATACCAGCCATTGCAAGACCGGAACCTTTCAGCCAGCTCGAGGATAGGGGTCCTGAGCAATGGATTGATTTGACGGAAAAGCGTAAATACATATTCAAGACTTCATAGTGCAGACCAAAATCGGAACCAAGTACTCTGGTACCTCCAAAAGATCTTGTAGCATACGGTTCAATGCCTTCATAGAGGCCTGCAAGCAAGAGCGTTTCTAGAGTAGCCAGCTGGTTGGGTTGAGAGCCTCTCCATTCATGACTTTCTCAAGCAGTGTGTCGACCAGCTTGCTGACTCCTGTTGAGGACCGGCTCCTCGATCGAGATGGTTGGGCCTGGCTGGCGCACAGCGTGCGCAATATTTCATGACACTGGGACGCAAGAGAGCTCAAGCAGCTGGAAAAGCATTGTTTTTGCCAACGGCTGATCGTTCAAAGCGCAGGTGCAAAGCTATATGTCACCAACTTTGCTTCTATTGCACAAAGTTTCGATCCCTTACCCCAAACTAAGCTGCTGCAAGAATATAGTATACAGCTCAACATTGATACAAAACATTCGAGTTTGCACACAGCTCACTGAAAACAAGACTGCAGCAAACTTAGGACCCGTAGAGCCAATTTCTATGGCCCAACCACCACACTGAAAACTACCATTGGCCAGCTTCCCAAGCTGCCCATTCTTCAGGCGTCCAGTTCTCCTCAGCCTCGCTCTTCGCCTCCCCGGATTTCTTGTCCTTGGCCTTCTTGCCTCGTGACGCCGTGCGAAAATACACGACATTGGAAAAACAAAGGGAACGTTATTTGAGTTGCAGACGGTTCTTCAAGCATCTAGCAGCAGAGCGGGCGGACTCCACAAGGTCTTCGATTTTCTGCAAGCAAGCTCACAGTACTCAAAGACTCACAGTATTCAAAGACTCAGTTGGAAGGTGCACTCCGCGCTGACCTGCCTCAAGGGCCTGTTTCTTTCTACCGTAGGATTCTAAGAGCTGCTCGTGCTTGGCGCCTTGCAGCTGCTCGTTTTCCAGCCTTAGGAGTAAGCGCGCTACCTTTTTCTTTGAAGTATGTGGATGCCGGACACACTTTCAGGCTCACACTCCCCAATCAGCAAATTGATCCAATCATGCTTCCGCTGGAGCTTCTTTTTGGACTCCTGGCCCAAAGTTACAGCTTACAACACATGGTATTGTTGTCCGGCTCATTTTGCCTCATGGCCGTTGAACTGGCTCAGCTCTTGCGCAGCATTCCTCGCTTTTCCAGCTAAAGACCGGAGCCTGGGCCCATTGAATGACAGCAAGCACCATTCGCCCAATCTTCAATCATATAGTATTTGACAGTAACTGGGACCCCAGCCCACGAAGAGCCTTGTTAAATTCTTGCTTGACCCTGGCAAGCTCTGCTTCCTGATCAACAGCTGGAGAACCACTAGCGGAGTTGATGGGTTCTGAGCATAGGAAAAACAACCCTGCTCCTCAGGAGTTTGAACTTTTGGAGTGCCCCTTTTTGGATTCTTCCCTTTCCCTTTCCTTTTCTTGTTATCATTGCCATCATCGCTGGCTTCAGACTCATCACCCTTGCCGCGGGGCTTGGTCCTTGGAGGTCACCAGCCACATCACCCTTGCACAACATGCTAAAAAAGTCTAAAGTCTCAAGTCTTAAGTGGAATATTTCCCAACAAGGTTCAAAGGCATCATTTGGTCGAACATACCTCCCAACGCTTTGCGAACTCCTTCCCCAGCCCCGTGAGCCCTGGTTGAGGATCCTGGTCGGGTTTGGGCTGAACATCCTGGCGCAGCCACGGCCGGCGTGGTGGGAGACGCTTGGATAGGGTGTGGCGCGGCTGGTGTGGTGGGAGACAGTGGGCCGGGTCTGACGGAAGCAGCATCAGCCGGCGTAGGGTGTTCTTCCGGCGCCCCTTTCTCAATGAAGCCACCACCAGACATCCGAGTCGATGCGATGTGTTGTGATCCACCTGAGTTGGTTACAAAGGGAAGGAGTTACTTGGACACTGTCAGGGTCAACCATCATGAAAAGCAACCAGGGCACTCTTGTACTCAACCTCTTTGAACACTTTGTACAACCTCATCATTGGGTCGTTCTTGAAGGCCTTCGTTGGGTGGGGTCGACCTCGCTGGGTATCCCTCAGCTTCGTCAAGTATGCCCTGGCGCCAAGTAAGAGCGACAAGAATCAGAACATATGTTTTTAGGGTTACAGCTGAGTACTGCGCATGTTTTGAGAAAGCAACTAGTCAGTAGGTCGCCTTCCTTGCTCTGTGCTCCCATACTGGGCTTCAAGGTCGAGGAGAGTCTTTTCCACAAAGACTTCGTCGTCCTTGTTCCGGGTCTTCCTAGGAAAGATCGAGGAAACCTACTTCAATGGGGCCACGTTCTCAAAGCCAAGTCTCTGTTCAAGGGAGCCTTCCACATACACATTGCTCCTAGGCTGTTCAACTTCAGCGTGCAACTGCTGCTTGAACCACGAGCTTTGCGTCCAAGCTGCAGCTCGTCCGATAGCAAGAATTCTTTCAGCAACTGGAACCTTAATGGCCAAGTGGTAATAGTTTTTGAGAAGAAAAGAGCAACCCCTGAACCCTTCGACTACAAAAGCTGGTTTTCATTCTTTGCACGACATGCTCACATGCTTTTTGGTGCACAGTTGATTCAGTAGAGCAGCTTCTTGGAATTGCTGCCAGCTGCATCAAAGTACTTCTGCATGAGCGACGCCGGCAAATCTAGCAGGTCAAAGGAACAGTCGGGACTGTGTTGGCCAATCTTTGTCGCGCAACGAGCGCACACCAACCTCCTTGGGCATAGCGGCGGTCCATTGCCCCATACAACACCCTTCTTTCCTTCAAGGTTTGCGCGCATACTACCTTCAAAGATAAAGAATATAGCACGATGAAAATTAGTCCAGTAGTCCTTCACGTCAAGCTCACTCGCTTCGGTCAAGCCTTCGATCTGCCGTTTTTGTTCATCGGTGAGGTTTTTCACCTGCATGGAAAACAAATTGATAGAACTGCTTCACCATCCGAGGAATCTCACCACATTGAAGCGCTGTGGACGCGGCCCGCTTGAGCTTTCCGTCTTCACCACGGACAGTAAGGCCACTCACCCGCACGGTTCCCGTGCCCTCTTCCTGAGACGGGATGATTCAGTTTTCATACACTAGACAACACAGTCGTTTGATTTGTTGGTTGCTGAGTCTCATAGTGAACTGTAGCCGAAGTGTTCGATCGACTCCTCAGATTGCAAAAGAAAGATCTTGTCCATGCCATGCAGTCAGTGGGGGACACAAAACACATCCAAGGCTCAGCGCTTGTCCTGCCAGAAAATATAAGAACAACAGAGCAAGATTACATCCCATTTGCAGCCATATCAAAAGAAAAGCTTTGACATTATATACAAAACTGTGACACAGTTGGTTTGGTTGATATGTGTGCTGTGAGGCCTGTCCCCTTGCCACATTTTCCTCCTCCTTTCCCTTTCCCTTTCCCTTCTCTGCCTTTCCAGGCCACTTGCTAAACCGAACTGTAGGCATGCTGTCCAATGTTACCTGTCTCAGCTTTACAATTCTCTTCCTTATGGGTGGTCTGGCATCTTCCGGAAAAGGTTTGTAAAACCGGACACTCTTCATGTTTGTCAACTTTTCTTGCTTCCAGCGGTTGGCCTTGGTCTCATTCTTTGGTGAATCTGCTTCCCTGATCTTGGAAGAGCTCATATGCCGAAGCCGTTTGAGGTTTTGCTTCCCTTCTTCCTCTCCCTCCCCTTCTTCTTCCTCCGCTTCATCCTCATGCTTCTTCTTGCCCTTTCCCGTCGAAGCCTTATTGGCATCTTTATTCTTCTTGTTTTGCTTCCCTTCTTCCTCTCCCTTCCCTTCTTCTCCCTCCACCTCATCCTTATGCTTCCTCTTGCCCTTTCCGGTCGAAGCCTTAGTTTCATCTTTATCTTCACCTTCATCGTTCTTCTTCTTCTTCTTTTTCTCCTCCTTGGGAGCCTCGGCCTCAGCCTTACTCTTAGATTTCTTTGCCTGATTCTCTTCCTCCCAAGCCTCATCACCTTCCTCCTCAGCCTTCTTTCTCTTGTCTGCCTTGGCTGGCTTTTCTTTGGCTTCATTTTTCTTGCTCTTCGCCTTGCGAGCATCATTGTCTGCATCGTCCTCCTTTGACCTTCTGCCTATCCACCCGCTCGAGTCTGCAGGTGCCTCCGGGCCCTTCAGCGCTTGTCGCTGAGTGCGATCGTTCCAGGATTCCTTACCCTTTCCTTTTGTTTTCCCTTTACCTGAACCCTTCTTTTCTTGAAGCCACTTGCGGAACTCTTCAGGGCCCCGCTTGATAGCTTCTTCGACCTCTTTCACAGTCGGGGTATCATCCTCAAACGAAATCCTTCTCGCCACCGGGGTGGAAGCGACAGTCTGTGGTGATTTGGACGGCACTCGTCTCAGGATTGGCTGCGGCGGAGTCTCCAGAGAAGGAGACCGGGGCCTCGTGTCGCTGATTGGGAAGATAGTATAGGAGGCTTGGAGGCCAATAGCATGTATCGTGTGCAGCCAAATGGCGCCATCAGATTAACAAATCCAGCTCAATCCTGGGCGATTCAAATTTCACGGAGGTTCACGCCAAGAAGACGCAAAGACGATCTATAAATACAGCTTCACGAAATTTCACGCTAGTTCACGAAAGATGGTTTCTAGCAAAAACGCTCCGAATATGATGTAGGCTGCTACCTCACACACGATGATATGAATTTCATGAAAATGATATGAAATTCATGCATTTTCATGAAATCCATATCGCATTCATGAAATTCATATCGTTGGATGGAGTGTGGGCAATTGAAACTCATCTTGGGAAGTCATTCCACTGCGTGAAATTTGTATCGCAATGTGTGAATTTTATATCGCCTTGTGAAATTCATATCACCCTGTGTGAAATTCATATCGCTGGGTGAAGCTGGAACATGGGTTTTTATCGTGATGGGGGGTCCACAGTTCCACAAAACGCTTCAATTAAATTGATATCGCTGTGTGTGAAGTTCACGCCGTTTGATGAAGGATGGGGGCCATTGCACATAGCTTCCGTGAAATTCATTTCACCCCAATCTTGCCCTTATCAAAAAGGCGTGCGTCCGTTGCCTCAACTGGTCTTAGCTTCCAGCTTGACACATACTTGGTGAGGAGCACCAAGAAACACGCAAAGCAATTTGTATGGGCGGCGTTTGGAGCGGGGGCATGGAATTAATATCCTAAAGAGGTGGGCGGGGCACATGGGCGTCCAGTTCAAGGTGAGAGGATGTGACTGGTAGTGGTAGTATGCAGCAAGAGTGTGGAAGTTTGTGATGCTCTTTGATTGGACAATCTATCATAGTCTATCAACATGCCTTGAAAGAACTTGGACCGCTCACCACATGCATGCAAGTCTCGGATGGGAAGAAAGTCGCAGTGCCAAGCGCACCGGCGCACAGCCTAAAGAACTTCAAAAACCTGAAACCCTGCAGACAGATCCGTTCGCCG
This sequence comes from Durusdinium trenchii, assembly GCA_963970005.1. NCBI lineage: Eukaryota > Dinophyceae > Suessiales > Symbiodiniaceae > Durusdinium > Durusdinium trenchii. The sequence goes on along the minus strand of CAXAMN010021596.1, from coordinate 651,448 downwards.
ACATCCACATACTGAAGTTGGAAGCCAGATAGAGAAACAGTTTAGCAAGAGATGTTCAGAGGCCACAAAAAATATGTCCAAAAAAGGAACCTATAGTAGTTGAAGGTGCCCCTATCTCTTTTTGCAGTCCCTCAGCATCTTTTGGTAGGTAATAGGCGGAAGGCATACCGTGACAAATGAATAATGAGCAAGCTCTCCTCTTTGCACTGCAGCTGAACGAACCCCTGTCAGCATGCCCTTGAAGGACCGGATTGGGCCGATCAATCCAACATGTGGTCAAGGCCGGAATCAGAGTCGCAGTCGTCTGTGTCTTGAAATTTCAAGTGCTGATCTGGCAAGATCTGCATGGTGTTGGACTTCCTCAGCAACCCACATGTCCAAGAATATCGGTCGCCCCTTGAAAAGTAGCATTTGCACAGAGAGAAGTTCAGGTAAAAGGAGCTGCCAAAACAAGTATAGCGGAAGGGTTCATACTTTCAAGTCCATTGAAAACCTTTTGGGAGCGGCCCTAATTAGACAGCTACAAGCTTTTGCATGCTTTTCTGCAAACCGGGTTGCGCCCAGGAGTCCAGAAGAGCCCCCACCTCAAAAGAGTTAGAGAGACCACCAACGACGTGGATGGTTAGAGTTCTGCACATCTACTTTGTTGCTATTAAATCTTGAAACATTTCATATCCAGTGCGTGCAAGGAGTTGGGGACCCTGCCTTCAGACCCAAGCCAATTGGATACTCAGCAGTTGCAGAAAGGTCACGCCCGCCAGTCTTAGCAAAGGTTCAGCTACCAAAAAGGGTCCGAGCGTTGTTTTTGTAGCCTCCTGAAACCCTGCGCTGGGGCAAACCCAAGTGGCACCCCAGAAAGAAGGTTCTTATTATTTCCAGAAATGAAATCAGATCTATATGTCTTACCAAGTTTCATCACATCCAAGCAATCATATATGTTTGCAGTGTACTGTAGATCCCTTGGCAGCTAGGGTCCAGGCCACCTGGGTGGCTCCCGATTTCGGGTTTTTGCGAGTAGTCACGACTTCCAGTCCAAGGAAAGATCGAACACGTTGGAGGCGTGCCCTGACCAAGTGGGAATTGTTGACAACAGTGTACTACAGTTGCACAACCATATGGAGCACTACAGCCAATGCCTCCTCCACGGATCGACCTTTCTGCCAAGCTCCAGAAAAAGCGGACAGGTGGTCCAGATTTTCACTCGCTTCCTCAAGGTCGATGGCAAGAGTCTTTGGCAGTTGCAGAGGGCATCGTGGTAGTTGGTGGGGAGCATCGCACGCGCCCGACTTGAACCCTTGAGGGCCCCCATTTGTCTTGGACGCGTGACCGGTTAACCCCTCTTTGCACTTGACAAACATATTTTGAGGACACTAATCGAAAGCTCCCAGACGGGCACCCCTAGAACGGTGAACGTCCAAGCCCCTGTGTGTACAAGAGCGTGTGCTTCGAATGGTGGGGAAAGCTCGCAGCTTAAGATCTAAGGCATCGGCGTCCCGGGGGGCGTTTCAATAACCCTTATAGGGTATGTCGATCGGTCAGTGGAAAAGCTCCAGGTTTGAGCTTTCTATCTAAGACATCTCCAAAAAAGGTATACAAATCAGGTGTGTTTCGATTGTCGCCCGCGAGTCGGAGGGCTTGACGGCATATCCAAAAACAGATACTAGGCGCCAACACAAACTCGAGCAAATGCTGGGGAGGTGCAGCCAAATCCCCTTCCACGCCCGACCAAGACTCAGGGTTTTGGCACCGAACATCCCCAGTGGGATGGATACACAGAAGGCATGGTGCCTTCGTATAAGAGCCTGCGTGACACTGTGAAGAGGGTTGACGAGCTAGACAATGTTATGGCAATTTTCCACTTGGTTTGGGGCTCCGTTTCGGGGGCGAAGGATCCACAACCACAACTAATTATATAGAGTGCCATGTATGTAGCGCACCAAAAACGGAGCCCCCAAAACAGATACCGTCGCCCCCGAAACGGAGCCCCAACCCAAGTGGAAAGTTATCAGAGCTAGATGCAACCAAGCACAATAGTGTCCTTGTATTGAAACTCTTGGTCAAGGCTGCTTTACATTCACGGAAGTTAAAAAACGCAAGGAAAGAGGAACGTTGACCTTTGTGGGCCCTACCTTGAAGGCAGGGTAGTCGAACATCAGCGACGATGATGGGCTCTCCACCACCCAATGCACACCCTTCTGAAAGCAATACTCGCACCTTATATAACACCAAACCCTCCAAACTCCAACACAATGTCTACAAGACAGTCACTATAGGCAAGAAGCAAATACAAAACTCTTCTCAGTAGGCGGTTCTGGACCTTGACGTTGTTGAACCGCTTGCTGCCTGGAGAATGAATACTGACCGGTCAAGAGTTTGACATGATTGACATGATCCAGAACCATGTAGCTAACCAACGGAAGAGCCCTTCCTTGAGGTCGAATGTAAGATCGCCCGGTGGTAGATCTTGACAAGAAGATCCAGCTGCTACATGGAGGCCCGGCCCACCAAACTCCTCCCTTGTAAAGACGTCGCACCTGAACACACACACTCACATCCGCTATCTTGACAAAGACTAACCAGCTACAAACACGCCAACACCCAAGCATACGCAGCTCGACCCCATTTGGACTCAGAAGGCGGCAGAGTTGAGAGCGGTGATGAAACCAATCAAGGTGAGCAAGTTGTAGGCAGCATGGTATATCACCTAAAGGCGATTGAAAGCTGAGGAAGCAGACAGAACAAAAAGAGCAATGGGCCATGGGACATAAACATTCCAGAAATATCAGCAAATGGAACGCATCCGAGCAACATCACGCCGCGAAGCCTTCAAACCAAATGTAGCAACGCCAGCGCTCAAGGAGCCTGCCCCTCCAAAGTCTTCACTAAGATGGAGGCCAGCTTCGGGGTCAACTTCCCCAAAACTGCGCAGGAGGACAGTCACGAAGGCAGCTAGTTGGCTGTACTTCATCACCCTTTTTGACGGCGGCCCCAAGACTTCAAACGATCTGTCCCAACCAAAAAGGCTGCGCAAGATCACAAGGTGTCAAGTTGAGCTGCACCAAGGAACCCCAAACAGCATGAGAGAGAATAGAGGAAACAGCATCGCTGCAGCAAAACAGGGAGGGCTTGCCGCATTCTCTTGGAGAGGGGCCCGCTGCATCCATACACCTCAAAACAATTGAGTTGACATCAGAAGGCCAGGCCGGTCCTAACAAGAAAAGTCCATACAACTCAACAGATCAAACCCTTCGACCTTTTCACACCCTGCACAGACCCCTAGAGCGGTTCAAGTCCGAACCTGAAAACGCTCTGCCAAAGCGGTTTGGCAAAGCCCCCGCACCTTGCTAGTGAAGGTCAACTTAGGTATATGTGGTGGCCCTTTCCACCACACCAAAAAGAAGGCTTCAAAAGCGCCGTCTCCGTCGCTCTTCAGGCGACAGCGAGTCAACAATTGCTTGCCGCTGCTTCGATGTCGACCAGAGCTTGAGGCTCTCCATGTAGCTAAACCCCTTGGCCCTTTTCTTTGCAATGAACTGGTCCAAGGCAACTTTCATCGGGCCATTGTTGGGTTTACGCTTCTTCCCACTCTGAGACTTCTTCTTTCCCCCACCACCAGACGACGTCTCGGTTTTGCCAGCGGCAGCTGACACCTCAGGATCCCCAGCATCATTCGGCTTCTTTTGCCGTTTCAATTGCTGCTCCAATTTCTTTTCAGCCACAAGCTGGACTTTTTTCAAAGGATTCGGAATCTTGGCTGGAGTGTCAACCTCAAAGTATGGTTTGTGGCCTTTAGGTGTAACAGCTGGCTCGATGACTGCAGGCGGCGTTGCCGATGTAGCTTCCCCCCGGGAAGCACTTTTCTTCCACTCAGCAACTTCACTGGGCGAAGGCGCAACAACTCTGTGAACCAACCCTGGGGTGTGAAAGTCAGGTGCTTCAGCGCTAAGACGAGGCTTGACCGGTGATGGGGCATCAGCCCCAAACCACAACTTCGTGAGCTTCCCTGCAACCTTCTCCCAATCAGAATAGCTGCCAGTGAATTTGCCTTCTGAGTCAAAATGACCCTGCAAAACCCAAGCAGCTTCCCCAAGGATTGTGCCATGTACCATATATGTATCCTCAAAAACGAAAGAACTCAAACCAAATGTTGCCCAAAGACTGCCAAATTCTTGAAGCTTTACAGGAACATGGCACTATCCAAAACACAAAAAGAAACGCCAAACCACTCAGGACGCGTCATCCAGATCACCGTTTCCCACCTTGAAGACAGGAAAAATCTGACAAAATAACTTCCCTTTGACCCGGTGTTTTTGGGAGCAGCTTGGCCCTTCACTTGAGATGAATCGTTGGGCTCCTCTTCCAGATGGTCCTCCTGATCAGCGCAACAGGGGAGCGACGTTACCAAAGTCTCAAACAAAGACTCAAAAATCCAACCACCCTGCTTCACACGTCGATCCTGAAACCTCAGCCCTTCAGCTTCCTCTTGGCAGGATGGAAATGGCCTACCCCCATCACTCGCTTCTCTCAAGCGGGCAACAACCCACTTAGCGAACGAAGGGTGCCCCTCCATTTCCTGCGACAAATCACCGAGTTCAGACACGCAATCGCACCTGCACACACTACTAATGGCCTTCACAACATCTGTTTTGCGCCGCTTCTTTGATGGAAGCTCCTGGAAATGGAAGGAACATTTCCCTCTGCAATGACACGACAGGAACTGAAAAAAGGAGCAAACTCCAACCGCTTCACTGAAGAGCCAGACCTCCCCGCCAGGTTCATCTCCAGCCTCACCATTGCAGCTCAACAAAGTTGAAAAATGCACAGGCTGAAAGAAAGAGGGCAGCCCAAGAAGATGCCATTCAAACAAGATTGGAAAACAAGATTGGGGCTGGTAACTCCCGACCTCTTCATCTCCGCAGTTGTCTCCATGTTGGTCAGCGGCGCTGTCCTGGAATACACTTTACATTATTTACATTGAAACCCACCACCCAAACACGGAGCCACAAATTTTGAATGCATCAAAAACATCATGTCCCCCATCCTGGACATCACCGCTCAAATCCTCATCATCCTCACGCTCGCAACCCTCCTGCCAAGGAAAAACAAAGGCTATATGAATAGCGTGTCCACATCTGGAAGAAGTGCATAGCACAGCTGCGGCCCAACTTCAAAGAACCTTGCCTCTGACAGAAAGGTCTTGACTCCATCCCACAAACCAGCTGAAGCCTGCATCAGGAATGACTCAAGAATCACTCGCCTCTAGAAAGACAGGAACCCGAACCTGGCAAGCTGCATCGATACCAAACCGCATTGCGTGTTTGTAGTAAGCGTCAGCCATGGCCTAGAAAACAAGACTCTGAGGTTGGTTGAGGCTTCAAGGACATATGTGGACCGTGCTCGAAACCGCCCATGTGTTGGGCTAGCCTCCTCATAGTCAAAGTGCAGGATATGGTCCACCTCCATGTCATGGGCCTGCGCAAACAAAAACTTACTACGCACACTTCTTCCAATGAGTGATAGGCCTCGGGGTCACTCTCAGCTTCTGATTCTTCATGTCGTATTGACCAGCCATCCTCCTATAGTCATCAAGGTGGGTTGGTGGGTGAAGGAAAAGCACATGCACATATAGACCCTAAGGTATCAGCATCTTCTTCGTCATCCTCCTGCGTCGCCTGAACCGCCACCCCAATAGTAAGAACATGTAAGAACGAATTGATCGATCCAAGAGACCGAAATCAATAGCGTCACCACTTACAAGCTGGACCGCTCAAACCATTTTAGGCGATCCACATTCTCCAAGCAGCAGAAAGAAAAACACACAGAGTGCTTTAAGAGGTTTTAAGTATAGCAGCCTTGACCAAGAAGAGTCTGTGGGACCCCACCTGGACCTCTTCCTCTGCAGCCGGAACCATCGCTTCCCAGGCCTGACGCGTGAGAGCAATCCGATTGCTGATGAGAATGGGTCCCCGAGAGTCCAGAGCCTCCGGATGCATGACAGGATCCTGAATCAAACATCACATATCGAACGTTGGGGATGTGCATCACGATTCTCAAAAAAAATAGGTTGGGGCATCGACATAGGGCTGAGTATCGAGGTCGTCAGCCATCCTTTTGGACTTTTTCGCTAGGCGGGCCAATCGCCCAGCTTGAGCATCCAAATAGTCTTCTGCAGACTGTCTCGGGCCCCCATTCAGTTTGAACGGGAGGTTGGAGAGCAACCGTTTGGATATCATTTTGCACAACCTCTTTGTGAACACTCTGCCTTTCATTTCACGTAGACATGCAAACATCCGCTTGTTTTTGGCAGTTCTCATGCTGCAAGACCGTGGAAATAAAGAGCCTGTTGATTCTATGGCATCCAGGTCCATATTGCGTTCCAGCTGTTTGGCAATTTGAGTTGCCAACTTCAACCTCCGAGCCCTTTGGTGGGAAAGTCGACCTTGCCCATGTGGTTTTCTTTGCCGTATTGGCCGGGCCATGGGCACAAAACACAAGCAAGCTTTGTGCTACACAACAGCGACCCTGTAGACATTACAGATGTTCTTTGGGGGCCTTTTAGCTTACGCAACAGATGTAGAGCACAAATACATGAATACCTCGAACGGTTCGGCGCTCTTCTTTTTGGAGCCTATAGGCAGCAGAACAGCCCCAAACCAGGTTGCAAGAAAGCTTGCTGCAGTGCATCTTGAAGCTCAGCTGAGATCAGCGCTTCACTGCGGACGGGTCAGAGCCGGCCGGCAGGCTGAAAAAATTGGCAACAGTGAGAGGGCACTGTTTGACAGAAGTGGTGGGGTACACATGGGCTGCCAATATGTGCGTATGACATGCACAATGTGTAGTAGATTGCAATATTTGCGAATACTTGGTTCGACTGTGGCGGCGGGCGGCCGGCAAACGATAGTCGGTAGTCGACAAAACCACACAGTGCACAGCTATAGGTTTCCCGCATAGGCTCACCACCGGGATCTGCCTTTACAAACCCAATCCCCAGTTGATCATCACTGGGCAGAAGTTTCCAAAATGAGTCTATAGGAGTTACGATGTGTGTGTGTGTGGTGCGCAGTGCAGAGCGAACGTATTTTTTCTTTGCCGTGTTTGAGCAGGTCATCGAAACACACTCAAGAAACAAAGCAAGACCCAGTGTGTTTGGGCACGCGCTGGACGTGCACAGCCAGACTGTGGCTATGGGCAGGAGAAGGACTTATAGACGATCTATAAGTTCACAGGGGAAGGGTGTCCTATAAGTCCTCTGAACCGCTGTTGGTACCTTCCAGGCAACCGTAGAAATCGGCCCATCGAGCAGCTTCGAATGTAGCTGGAGAGTTTCCAAGGTCTTGGAACAATGCTGCCTCGAAGTTCTGGTTCTTCACCTGATCTCCGAGTAGAACCCCTCGCCCTTTGAACTTCCTCTTCGGGTCATCGTCAGGCAGTTGGTAGTTCTTTTCCACACATATTCCATGTACTCTTGCTAAGTGAACTTCTTCCCCTTTCTTCTTGGAGGTTGCCACTATCTCATCATATTCTCTCAGCCACGACCCGTCGAATGTTTCCTCATCCCAGAGTCCGCCCCACTCATCCAACATAGATTGCAATGCCTTCTTATTGGATAAGATCTCAGCACGGCTCACAGGTCGTGATACCACAGCGTTGAATAACCTATTGCCCATAAGTTTTGGGCGATGTTGCGTATCACGCACTACACATGGCATCGTCGGAAATGGTTCATCAACTACATCGTTGTCAATGGGATCACCAGTGATGCAACAACATATCTGACCGTTCAGTGGATTGTAGACGTTCTCCGTCTTCCAAGCCGCCATAGCAAGATTGTCATCGTTGTCCTCCCACATGGCACTCTCGTCCCAATCGGTGAGGAATTCTTCATCACTGGGGACACACGTGGACTCGGATGTAAAGGATTTAGGTGACCATGGGTCATCATCATCATCATCAGTGTCCCACTCCATAAAGGTAGTAGGCATAGCCAAGCTTGGTCCACCTTCACCCTTCTCATCCTTACCCTTAGACTTCTTTTCTTTCTTGGATTTCTTATCCTTCTTGGTTTTCTTATCCTTCTTGTCTTTCTTATCCTTCTTGTCTTTATTGGACTTCTTTTCACTATCTCCTTCGTCACCCTTCTTGGCGTCTTCCAGGTCCTTCAACAGTTCATCAGGCTCCTCGTCCTCCTTCTTATCCGTACTGCTCCCAAGTCCTTTCGCTTTCTTCGACAATCTATCCACGACCTTGTCTACATGTTTCCCGGCCTTCTTGGCTATAGCTCTATCTTTCACCGATAGCTTCTGCCATTCTTCAGGTGTAAGGTAGTCCTTGGGTCTTGGTGAGTTGTGGAAGAGTCGCCTTCCATCCGATCCCACTCTATATAGACGACCGTCCGTTGCGATCTTGACGTGTTCGCCGTCGTTGTTCAAGTAAATTATGTTATCACCTGGCCCCCCAACGGAGTAGTGATCGGGACCGGAGTACTCCTCTTTCTTCTTCTCTGTGAGTTCTTCCGTTTTCTTATCCTTGATCGCGTCAATTTCGCTAGCTTTTGACTTCAGATCCCCGTCTGGTGGATCAGGCGCATCATCGTCATCGTCTTGATCGTCGCCATCGTCGGGATCGGGTAACTCGGGATTGGTAGGTGCATCTGGAGAACCGGATCTCTCCTTCAGGACTTTCATTCCTTCGAGTGTGCTGTTCAACCTCTCGTATTCCTTCTTCAATGGAAATTCTATTCCGTCGTCTTGGAAGATCTTCTCGGTGATGTGAGGAGTAATCAACTTCCTCAACGGTCTCTCGGCATCATAGCCTAGATTCTGTTGCGCGAAATCGCTTATGGCCCATACTTTGTATTTCCGCGACCAGTTCATCCCGGTCCCCATAACGTATCCTGCGAAGATGCCAGGTATGCTCTTGGGGTCGAATTTGTGATCTTGGTCTCTTTCTCTCGCATCACTAGGTTTGAAGAACACCTTCGCTCCAAGTGGTATCACCATGCCTGGGAATTCGCTCTTGTGCAATTTCAACCATGCACTGCTGCCATCGCTCAGCTTCTCGATGTTCAATAAATGGCTTACGCATTCCACTGCAAATGGCCAAAAACATGGTGGTAGTCCGGCTTCTAGTAGGCATGTCGATGTGGTAAGCATCAGGAACTGATTATTTCTTTCGGCGAGTGAATTGTTCTGGGGACGTCCTGGAAGCGACTGGTCTAGTGGAATCCGGAGTTCCTTGAGTGCTGATTCGAATTGTGGCGCATCATCCGAGTAAGCGTTGGTGACCTTTCTCTTACCGATATAGTGCTTCATTGCCTGCACCACTTCGTCACTATTGCTTGCTTTCAATGGATAACCCCATATCACACCAGTGAACCGATCTCGAATCACCAATATGTCCTTATCCGGCATGATCCCATCTCTCGCCATCTTCTGAGTGTTCATGAGATCGAAAGTGATAAGGTCACCGAATGCCTTCAATTTCCGTTTGAAAGCTCCCTTGCTAGTCTTATAGTGCTTCATCTTTGCTCTCACACATGACTTGCAGTATGGGTTCTTGTATCGGTGCGTCATCAAGTGCAATATGGATTTCGCCTCGTTCTTCAGCACTCCTGGTTTTGATAGTCTGGTTTCCCCGTCAACCACATCGACTTCCAATAGTCCTTCTTCATCTTCATCAATGTCACTCTCCCCTCGTTCAGAATCCGCATCACCTCCATGTTCGTCGCCTCCGGCTTCTTCAGGTTGACCTTCGTGATCACGATCGAATCTCGGGTCTTCCCCGTCATATTCCTCTTCAGGAGAATACCTGTCATCACCGTCTTCCTCTGGTTCTCCTTCGACGCCTGCAACAGCTGGATTGATATCAGATTCACCATCCTGACCTCTCTGGTTATCTTTCTTCTTTCTCCTCCGTCTCCGTGGTTTCTTGGGCGGAAGTTCCTCTTGTTGTGTCTCCTGACCTGTTGTGACCTCGTCTTCATGCCCCACACCTGACAGTATGCGATGAAGTATCGTAGCCAAGCCGTCTGGTCTTGGTAAACATCTCCCGTCATCATCATTCACCTTGATGTAGGGTATGTTGTCATGCACCGATAGCGGAATCTTGTTCGCGTTCTGGTCGATGAGGTATGGCAATTGATTTGCCGGCCATATGAATGAGTACCCTTGTTCCATGCATCGTTTCCCGATGGAAAAGACTGATGGTGTGCTTTCCAACACGTGTGCCTCGGACTTCATGGGTAGTTCGTCCACATTGATGTCCACCATCTCTGATGTACTAGTTACACCATTCGCTGTCATGAAGCTCACGGATTTGGGTCCTTCCTTGGTGGTAAGGCCCATGGCACTGACTTTCTCTCTTGAGATCAAATCGTGTCCACATCCTGTGTCCATGATGAAGCGTATTGGTGGTCCATCATACCTCTCCACAGCCATGAACATCGTGGTTCCTGGTATCGTGTAGTCGACAAAATCCCTCCTTACTACCTCTCTGGTGTTGAAATCAGACAGGTCGACGTTCACCTCGATTCCTTCATCTTGAGTGATTTGTATCCATGCCTTGGCAATGTTTTCAGCATAGAATAGCTCCATCATCTTACCTTTGGCATGTGCTACTCGTGCAGCTATGTTGCTCACTCTGAGGGCTCTCAACGACGAAATGAGCTCGGTATCCACCTTCTGCACCTCATTCTCCTTCTTCTTGGAGGGACGGTTGTTTAGCTCGTTACCAGGATCGCAGGTGAACGTGGTCACATTCGCCTGGTCATCGAATCTGACTTTAAAGCGAAGCGCCAGCTTACCTTGTTGTACGTTGGGAAGTGCGGGTTGTACGTCCTCGTCATCACTCTCGATGTCTCCGCAAAGCATGAAGGCTGGCGCAGCCGGTTTGGGCTTGGCTTTGCCTCTAGCCTCTTGTTTTGTAGCAGGAGCAGCGTGATGCTGACGTTGACATTTGTCCCCGAACTTGCACGATCCTTTCTGCCAATTCCAACAGATCTGATCCTTCACTGGCCTAGGGCTACTGCTCCTGCCACCGGGACTCTTTGATCTGTCACCCTTGAGGTTTTCTGGTTTCTTAGCAGAACTCTTGTGCTTCTCTTGGTGACTAAACTTGCATTTGTCTCCTCTAGAACATCCGTTTTTCCCATGGAAGTGGAAAGCGCATCCTATCTTAGACGTATCTGCTGGAGTCGCTGACCTGCCACGATCCCCTTTTGGGCTCTTCGTGGCTGATCTTCCACGATCCTGCTTCTTGTCCTTCTTGTTGTGGTCCTTCGGATTAGCCTGAGGAAGCACTGGAGCGGCGTCATGTTTCGGTGGATCGGTCTTGGTATTCTTGGGTTTCGCTTTAGGTTCCTTCTTCTCCGCCGCTGGTGTGGCTTTCACGATGTTCCCAAAAGCTTTCTCCCTTTCTTTCTTGTTTGTGGTCTCAATTGATTTCCGTATCCACTTCGTCATGAACTCTCGTAACTTCTGGTAGGTCTTATCCGGATCCTTGTCCAACATGTTGTCGTACACAGACAAGTCTAACGCCATAACTTTGGAATCCTTAATCTTATCCCAAAGCAGGTTGCGAAGTGCTTTGTCAGGAAGCATGTCATCCGCATCCATACCTGATATGATCTCATCCCACTGTCCAAGGAATCTGGATAGTTGATTATCCCCAGGGAACTTTAGATCGAATAAGTGCTTGGATGCATACATCACATCAACGTTGTCGGCACTCCGGAAACTATCGACGATCAACGCTAACATTTCTCGTCCCTTGACCATTCCAGGAATTGTGCCTCTCGCACGTCTCTGCATCATCTGCCTCACCTTCAGTTGTACGTCATGAGATCTCTCACCTGCTGCGTGGATGATCGTATGTAGGGTGATACCTAGCTTAGCGTCTATGCTAGCGAATCTTGCTTCGCCTGATGTCTCGAGTAGAAATGGGTCATATGGTGATCTGAAGGCATCCGAGAGCCATTGGATCCAGTCTTCTTGTTTCTCGTCGCCCGATGCCGTCACGACTGCCGCTACAACCTGGGATTTCCAAACCTCCAGGTCGTGTATCTTGGGCCATGCAGGGATGTTGATCTTCTCGTGTTCCTTCCGAGATATCTTGGAGCCGCCTGAGCTAGAGGATGAAGCGGCACCATGTTCGGTTGCGGCTGCGCTCTCTGCACTTGTGCGCTCCTCTTCGTACCTCTTCCGGTACTTATTCCTCTCATCTCTGAGCCGTGATGCGTGCGCTTCGAATTCCATCATGTCCTGTTGGTTCTGCATCATACCTTCGTAGTACTCAATTGCCTCTTTCTCCTCGGACCTTAATAACTTTTCAGTACGTTCAAGTTCCGCTCTAAGCTTGGCCATCATCTCATTCTCCACACTGGGTTCTGATCCCATGTCTGGTGGTTTCAACTTCAGTGCGACCTTCAATTGTGCTTCACTTGCGCTTGATTCGATCAATTCTTCCTGGAGACGTTTCAGCATCCTCTCTTTACGTAGAATGTCCTCTTCCAACATGTTCACCTTGGCTTCGGCCTTCTTGAGTTCGGCGCTAGATGGTTGAGACGATCGATCGGATCCTTGAATCCTCGTCTGAGTCAACTCCTCGTTCGCCTTCTTCAATTGCTCTCTGATGCTCAAGATGAACTTATCCTGAGTATTAGATCGGTTGTTGAGCTCCTCATTCTCTTCTGATAACCATTTGATCTTGTTTGCATACATTGCTTCCCTCATCTTCATCTCTTCAGCATATTCGTGTTTGTTTCTGGCACTCTGCCTTTGTAGTCCAACTAACTCCTGTCTACACAGATCCTTGACGTTCTCAGCATCTGCGATTGTAGTCATGATCTCGGTTACGGCTCGATCTCTTTCCGCCGATATAGCCTGGATCTCTTCCGTGCCGATGTTCACAACTTGACTAACCATCTCTGCGCTGTTGCGATCAGCGTACTCCCCTAACTGGGTGAGACGATCCCGCATTGCCACACGATCAGTGTCCATCTGGTATTGCAGGTCGTGTGCTGCTGAGAGCAAACAGTCTCTGGATTCTGTAAGTTGGGAGATTCTTCGTTGATTTCCATATCCTTCGACATAACATTCTTCGAGGTGTGCCATCACTACTTCGTGGACTTCGGTCTCATGTTGTATAATCTGGTTCTGTCTCTGCTCACATTCGACCATCCATGCGTTTTGGTGGTTCAACATATGCACTTCGGCAAGTAGTTGCGCACACTTCGCATTCAGGTCTCCATCGGCCCGTGCTAGTTGTAGGTTGTCAGTGCTTGCCCTTGCTCGATCTCCAGCTTCGCTGTCCGACGGCACTGGTACAGCTGACCCATCCTCCAATGCTAACACTCTCACAGCTCCGGTGTCAGTCCTCCTCCTTGTCTCCCTAGGGCTACGGCCTGATCTCGGTGTCCCCCACGGTGGTGTCGAGTGCGCTGACGGGGAACGACTTCGTGCTCTACCTGTCGCATCTTCTCTCACCGCTGTCAGAGTCTCCGCTTCGATCGTACCTGGACTAGAGTTGTGGGATGCACTCATCCGATCTGCGGCCGCAGCAGCTGCTCCAAAAGATGCAGTGCTGGCGTCGGATTGGTCCATCTTCAGTGACTGAGGGTAACTGATCTATCCGATGCGTGTGCGTTTAGATGGTGTTGTGTAAGGCCGCAGCTCGTACCCAGCCCAAAGGAGTCTGGATACGGCTGATAACCTGTGAACGGATGGAAAGGTGTGCCCTGGCCCCGTTCTAGCTCTTAGGTCAACATGAAGCTCGCGCGCTAAAGCTCCTTTTTACCTGGTTGGGCACTTGAGCCAAAAGTATATGGCATGTACCTGTATAGCGACTATACTGGGACCCCATCCCTATTGACATATATTAACTCACTATATAGGGTTTCATAATCAATTGGCATTGACAGAAAGCCTTTGGAATGCCATCAGTTTGTGATTTTGACATCCAGATGCCATTTAGCAAAACCAGTCGCAACCCAACACAAGTTGATGGCATCCAGTGAGGTTTATGACAAACGCATCGAACCATAGCAAATGACACACCATTCCGGCCGCACAGCTTGATGGCATCCACGCGTTGAAGCTCTGCTCTCCGGTAAGAGGCTTGGGGAGCCCGTTTCCATTATATAGTCTATTCAGTGGGCCAGATGTCATCAGAGTGTTGTGTATATATATATATATACATGTGCTTATTATCCCTTATGTGACCTGAAACAAACATTGTCATGCAGCCATCGTCCATCGTACACGGCAGACTGCGTATATATACATATAAATAGTTAAACATACAATATCATCAACATCTGAGCGTGGCAAGGGAGCTACTGCTTGGAGTTTAGCGCGTGATGTTTTTTTGTGAATGGCAAGGGAATCATATTAATATGGAGCCCGGAGCATATTTGGAGCACATGAGCACACCTGTTGGAGCAAATGATTTTGTGGAGCCTGTCACTAGCAGTCACTAGCTCCTAAAATGAGTGCCAATCAGCTTGTGCAAGTTGATGCTCAAACCTTCAGAGCAAAGAGCATCTAAAACCAGCTACCAACCATCGGCAAGAACACCAACGAGACTTGGAAGTCACAGAAGACGCTTCGTCAGGCCCTCAGCCAAACCATGCCGCTAGTGGGTCTAGCCCAGTTCGGAGGTTGTAGCTTTGAGACGAACCTCAACGCTGTTGCCAGTACAGTACCACCAGTGCCAGCTTTACAACTGCCCATGCATTTCATGCCACATGAGTCTCCAATACGGGGGAATGTTCTATAAAATGACATGCCCAAGAACTTGAGCGCAAGCCCACGATGCAAAGCCCTCCAAAGCAATGGCGCTGCGAATAGAGTGACAACGCACTGTGGCAGTACTTTAGCGGTTTTCTAAAACATGCGATCTGCAAGAAACAATGGCCAATGGCAGTCAAAAAAAGAATATATACATGTAACGTGCCCAATTCTGCAAGAGGTTGAAAAGGTCTATTCTTCAAATTTCATTGAATTGCCAAGGAGCACTTGTGTTGACCCACTTACGCAATGCCCTGATCCCTCCACAAGGTGTGCCTTGATGGCACTTGTTACATAGAACCAAGCACTGAATGAACATGAATGAACCAACTTCAAAGGAGGTGGGATACATGAGAGAACAAGTTGTCACCGAGACATCTGCGGACTCCTTCAGTGAACTCCTTGTGATGGTGGAGGCAAGGCACCATCCATGTGCCAAGATGTTCGTTGGTGAATCTCCGCCCACGATGAGCTTCTCCATGGTAGCTGCCCGTACTTGGATTATTTGAGAAAACATGCGTGAGTGAAATTGTGGAGACATTTTTTAGACATGATGACATGATCTGTTACTTTTTGAACCGTTCCATTGTGTAAATTAGTTATATAGATTGTGCTGTTCAATTCTTCGCCAAGGCACCAGGTCAGTTCCATAGCACTCGTCATAGAGGTTGTATTCAAAGGAATAGCCTGAGAATAACATCCATTGGTAGCCTCCAAAATCCTCCAGAGATCACTACACTTGCTAGCCTAGCAATCGTCCTACTGAAATGAGCAAGACTGATCAAGGGCATTGTTACAAAGTCCATCTTGAGCCTATCTGTCCTTGCTCCCTGTGGGTTTGCGGCTAGCCTCTTTCTGCATCCATCTTGGAGAGGGCCGCTCTACAATCCTGGCTCTTGACTCCATTCACCAGCTCCTAGCAACGATGCCAGCTTACTGGCGTCGATAACGACAATCAGCAGTGGCACAAACCAAGAGACAATGCAACAGTAAAGTGTCCTCTCTCGAGCATGTTCGTTGGATTTCAGCATACGTTTTATCGGAGAACCTTGCTTTCTTCAGCTTACAGAGCAAGAGTCATCGAGATAAACGAAAGGCATCCAAATGCAAAAAAGATCGTTGATGATCGTTGGATATTTTGAATGAAAGCAAACGCGTGGTCGATTCATGTCAACTCCAGAAATATGGACAAACAAGCCGCTGTCCGTGACCATGGAAGAACTCCACTGTGAAGAAAGGGCCACCAGTCTCTATGCAGCCACCACCAGAAGTGGACTTGGAACGTGCCGTCTGCTCCCCTTCTGAGCAACAAGGATGTCATGAAAAACAAACATCATCAAACGTCAATATCTTTCAAAAACAGAGAGGGTGATGCGCAAATTTGGCAGGCTGTCGCCAACATACCAGTGTCAAGTCAGCTGCTACACAAACTCTTGCAGACTGCCGACGACACCACAGTTGCATCCATCACCCACTGCAATGCCCTTAAGCTGCTTTCTCAAACCTGCAGAGTGACAAGAGTACTAGTGCATGTCCCTTAGAAGCTGCTGAATCAATGTTGCAAAAGATTCAGTCCTGGATGAGTTGTCTGCTGGAGAATTTCCCTTGCCAGCATTGGCACATAAACGCCTGCATATGACTCTCCTACTAGAAAGAGGTCATGAGAACCATACCTCAGTGTCAGAGATGATCAAAGTTTCATGGGATGTGCCACTCTCTGTGTTGTTCTGAATCACACTTTTGCTAAACATAACATGCAGGTCACGCCACTCTGGGAAGGCAGCCATCCAATTCTCCATGAAAATCCGACTGTGCTTTGCTGTTTTGGTGTCGTTCCAAGAACCACAACTGCGTCCGTCGCCAGAAGGGCCAATTGGGTCACAATAGGAGAACCCCACCGGTGGTGGCAGGTTTCGAATAATCAATGATCCAAGCTTTGTCCATCCTCTGCGGTATTTCTCTGACTCAATTGCTTGCACATTTGTGTAACACTGTCGTGTTACAAACTCTTTATGCCCAAGTGCTGACAGAAGACACACTTAAATAAAGCAGAAAACAATGATATGATATGTCAAAAAAGACATGCAAGAGGAAAGTCCAGCAGAACTAGCCAAGCATCGGTATGGGCTGTAGAACAAACTTGGAATGCCAGTTTTTCTGTAGTCCTAAGGCAAGACAGGTATATAATTACTCGCTGGACCATTTCGATTCATCAGGTTGGACATCAGTCCGTGCTGTATGCAGTTTGAAGGATGGTGTGGCGTCAGTGGTTCCATTCTGACATTGTTCATCGCCTCCGTGGAAAGGGAAGTTGCCGACAAGTAGTATGGGCCCAGCTCCGTGAATGAACCAATGAGAGACGACGCGCCCGGCCCTCCATTGGTCCACATGATGAGCCTTGGTTTGTATGTTCTCGTCCTGTCCAAAAAGCAACTGACAACATGCACTTTAATTCTAGCATCTCCAGGATGGTGTCCAGTACTTTCACGCCATGAGCAACTTGGCTTCAATCATCTGCGAATATCACATGACCCGACAGGTTATTATCTATTAACTTACGATTTGAACATTATGATTTATGTCTTGTGGTATACAGTATATTACTTTGCATTCATGAGGGCGAGAACAAGAAATACAAAAAGGATCAAAACGCTATACATGCAGGCACGCCCAGAAACGGATCTTTCTTGGGATCTCCTTCACTTTCAAAGAACAAGTAATGCTCGTACATTTTGCGACCATCCGAATCACCAACTGAAACGTAGCCTGATACAACAATTACAAGGAGAGTAATCAAGTGGGAGAAATGGTTTGGGCACTTCGATTCAATATGCACCCAGCGATATCCAGCACTTCCGGCCTGAATAAGTTGCTGACAAGAGCGTACCCTCTAAGCCAGGAAGATGATGAACCCGGTCTTTCTCGGGAGCTGCATGCACAAAGGGCGTCACTAGCCTGAGAAAAAACATGGATTGAAATAAAAACAATCTGCGCAAAAATATGTTGTATACAAATGTATACAGTGTTGTGTCCTCAAGTCAAGTGCTTTGCTTAACAGGCCTTCAGCCTTCTGCTGTTCTTGGAGATTCTTGGACCAAGACACAGGAACAGGGCATGTATCACCAAATGGACTGACTGCCGCCGATCCATGACTTCGCTGATTGAAATGTAATGGGCCACTGCACTGCGCTTTGCACTCTGGACTGGTTCAACCGTAGAGTGAGGTTGGAGCTTTGTCGCAATGTGGAAAGAGTATGGCTTGATGATAAGAAACAGCTGCGATGTCAATTCTTGCAAATGAAAAAGGGAGCCTTTCAAAATCTGCTGAGTGTATCACGCTTTCTGCACATATCCGTGGCCTTCATGATCCAGGGCCTCACAATGATGACAAGAGCTTCCGTCTACCGCCTGTGGCAAATATGGCCTGGAAGCCACTGTACAAGCGGTCCGTCCGTTCCTGGGCAAGTTTCAGATACAAATTCAAAATGATCAACTTAACTTAACTAGCGATGCCCTTGCTCCTAGTTTCAGTTCTTTTAGCTAGTCTGCCTGAGTGCTTGGCCGGGGAGAATCCCATGGTGATGCCCAAATTGTGGCGCGTTTCCACTTCATCAACCAGCTTCCTGGCCAAGGTCGGTGTTGCAAGTGAAAGGACTGGAGCACACATGAGTTTTGGGACTTGTGGCATGCCCTTTTTGTCCCCATCCTGATGTTCTTTGAAAAGTGGAAGAACACAACATGTCTTTGTTACATACATCTCAATCCCGTTCTCTTTTCCGGTTGGCTCTTTGAACCTTTTCCCACATCGGCGGATCAACATGGGCCAGAGTCGCAGCAAGCGAAGAAACGACATGAAGTTCACCTGTGAGCTTCAGAGTTCGATCAAAACTCAGATGTCCATCCGAGATTCTATAACTCCTATGCTGCTTCATGATAAAATCGCATTGGATCCTTGCGTTTTTCTTCCGTTGCTGCTACTTCTGGCCTTGATCTCCCTTTCACTCTCAACTCCGCAAGCTGCCAGCATCATGTTCACACTCGCCCTGCGAAATCTAGACTTGAACCGGCCAACTTCAACACCGCCTCTTCTTAGCATCGTCTTTTCCTTTTTGGCGTCTTCTTCAAGTCCACGTCTTGCACATGTCTCTTGCTGCTGGCGTCAACATCAACTTCAGCCCCTTGGTGAAGCTGGGTCGAATGCTGCGCTCTCCAAACATTGCCACACAAAAGATCCATCGCCTGGACCAGCCTCAGCCAAGTGGCAAAGAAATGGCCTAGCGGTAGGTGAAGGTACAGTAGTGATATTGAAATTAAATCCAATGGCCAGTGCAACGGATATGAAAAGCTCCAGCCCCAAATGCTTGGGAAATCGTTTTAGGCTTGAGCTCATCTCGCTCCAGTATGTCTGACATGTCCTCAAAACGACGATCAGTTGAGATGACTGACTGGCCTCCAACTAGAAGTGCTTGCTTGACTGTCAGATTCTGCTTATATCCATGTGCGGATCCTCATCGTACCGGTGGAAGGCTTTCTTGAAATCAATGTAGTCATGTTCAGTCCTCACAAAAGTGAGATTCCGATCATGGATTAACGAATTCCGTGAGGTTCGGCTTACGTACACAGTGCATCACAGTGCGCTATGGCAATGGTGCTTCTGGGCCGCACACCACCCCCCATTTGTAAGCACATACTGGCGCTCTCGCTCAACTGCGGTCACCTAAAACAAGTAACAACATTTAAACACATTTGAAACATAAATGTAATATGGCGCTGCAAAAGCAAAACTAAGAGCCTTGAGCAGGGCATGAAGTCGGATCCCTTAGCAGGCTAGTGTACTCGCTCATGTATCAGGCTTTGGCTGCGTCGTATCATTCCATCCGATGGCCGTATAGGTTTTGCAGCTGAAGGCCGACAGAGTTCGATGACTGGAGCACGACCCAGAAATTTGCTTCCTCGACCATCTCCTAGCAAGCGTCTCCCAGAGAAAACCAAAAGGCATTGAAAAAAGTAATCTATTCTTTGAATTTCTTGGATAATGATTGACGATCTTTCTACGCCGCCTTGATCAACCAGTTCTTGCACCTCACGAGGCATTGTTCTTTTGATTGTTGTTTTTGAACTTCTGTTGAGAATCTGCGCCTCCATCCTTTCTGATTGAACCTCAGGGAACTGCTTTTGGACCACTTCTTGCATCTCCAATCACGTATAATTATATATATAAATATATACATTGCAATGAATGTCAGCATATACAGCCACAGCTGTTCTTGTGGTCTTCCAGTGCTGCAAAAGCCAAAAGTGAGGGTGCCTTCGAAATCAAGCCGCAGGATCGAAAGAATGTGCAAACCTGACAGGCTCAACATGGCTCAACGGCTCAACATAACCAGCTCCATACTCGACTGCCTACCTCAACTTCTCGGCCTCCCTGGCAGGAACGCAGCAATTCTGGTCTGTGAGCTCGTCGACAATCTGGCCAGATTGCGGTCGACAATCTGTTTAACAACAACAAACACATGGTTGAAAATGCTTGAACTACGTACACAAATCTGTGCGGCGCTTTCCCAACTTTCTCCTTCTCAAGGTCTTTTAAATAGGTCCTCAACGTTGAAACTGTGATGAATAAGTTGGAGTTGAAAAGCAGCAAACTAACGAAAACACAAGAACATTTCGCTGAGAAAACGCCGAGAGAAATATCGATGATCTGAATGTTTGCGAAGAATCAAGACTGTGTAGTGCGTAAAAAAATTCTGAAACCTATTATATAAGTTGCCAGTTGAGCGAAGCAAAGTCGTCCAGCTTTAGGCTTTCAGGTGTAGGTCGAGCCACCACTGGTCATAGAGGAAGCACTACTACCAGTGCTCGTTGTGGCAGTACGAGCGAGGGAACAAGGTAGGCATTCTGAAGCAATGCCAAAAGTGCAAGTTCTAATCAGAGCACATACTTTCTCTGCTCCTTCTATCGTTCCAAGCACTTCTGCGGCTACAACAGCAATCAGCAATCGCATGACTGTGTCTATAGTATTTGGGCGGCCAACCATTTACCTACTGCAGCGGGCCTCAAGGGGAAGCTGAACTCCCTACAAAGGCGGTTGGAGGCTTTGGCATCGCATTGGTCAATCGGATGGCTTTACGAGGTTGAGACTAAGTCCGGTAAAGAACAATAGCCGCACCATTCTAGGCACACAAAGGCTTTGGCTTTGGAGGGGTGGATTTGCGGTTTAGAAAGTTATAGGGTTTTGACCAATTCAAAGCAATCGTGACGACTTTGGTGCAAAGACTCACGATTGGGGAAAAGGCTAAAACATGCAAAAACTGTAGACCCTAAGTGGTTGATAGCCCGCTGGTTTTCGCCTGTGGCGGTCTGTAGGCGTTGGTTCGATGAATCTAGGAGTGCCCCAAACAATGTAGCAATGTGACATGGAAGTGTCTGTCATGTGACATACACACTACACATACACATAAGTGCGTGCGGTGTGTCTGTCAAGCAACAATCAAAATTGCAAATTGTACTCAAAATAAATCTGTCCAACCACTCCAACTGAGACTGAGTCGCAGCAATTGTCTATAATATATATATAAGTAAGCGCTTAGTTATATTTAGTTTATATCTAGAAGCTTCAAGTTCAGATAGACTTCTACACTGTCAAATCTCGAAATTTTAGGTTAGAAGGAACCTCCAAATGTGTAAAAGCTTTTCAAAATGTCTCGCCGTTCAGCTAGTTCAATTGCAACTTGCAGCAATTCACCTGAGGCCCATGCACTACTTTCAGAAAGTCCAGAAAACTGACGGTGCCATCAGGACCTTATTCGAGGAAGGGCTAGATAGGGTTAGCGCCAGCCCATCAAGTAGAACAATGCAGAAAAGCACAAACTCGGACACCGACGCAACAAGCTCTGTAGCATGGACTTCACCTGCATGACCCGAGCTGGACCTGCAATTTTGCAAGAAAGGCTCAAGCCTTTGAACATACAAAGGATTTCAAATGTTCTTGATGCCACTAATACGGATACGGCACTTAATGCTTTAATATGCCTTTATACGTGGATACGGTACCGCTTTCAGCAAGAGAAACGGTCCTCGTTCAATCAAATTTTGTTGTGATGCTTCGGAGTGTAGAACATCTTTCAAATCAGTGCGAGTTAAACATATCAGAAGCTCTCTACGAGGAGCAAACTATATATACACACCTCCAACTATGTTGTCCTTTCTCGACTAAACAGAGTTCAAAATAATATAGTATTGTGTCATCCCATTGAAACATGCAACATACATTTGACTCTTATCCAGTGACAAAAGAAACGTTCGAAAGGACAAGGCAGGCATGATATCATCAATTGATTTCTAAAACATTACCGATGCTATCCAATGCTTCAGGGTTTGCAAGATCACAGACTTTATTCTCAGAATGTCGCTCAACATCGAAGGTGGCCAATTCTTGTGGGTATGGATGGGTGTGGGTGCACAACTATGAGCTAGATAACTCAGTGCCGGCTTGATTTCTTTTTGTTCAAGCATAGGGCATAGGAAGAGTCTGATTTGGATTGAGAGGCCCCGACTCTTGGGGACAAGGCCACTGTCCCTGAGAAGGAGAAGCACCTCAATGCTCAACGATGCTCAGGGATCCTCCATAAGGATCCTTAAGTATATACAGATGGCCTCCAATCTAATGACAAAAGGAACCTAGTAGCAATGGCCTCTAACCTAATAGCAATGGCCTCTAACCTAATAGCAATGGCCTCCAACCTAAGAGCGATGGCCTCATACAGTCATCATACCTAAAAGTGCTCAAGGTCCAGACCTGTTGTTCCGGTACGAACCCGGAATAGTCTCCCCAGTGCCCTCGGCTCGGATTGTACCTGTCACAAATGCCCGTGCATGCTCTGCCAAGCTTCCCCACCGGTTACTTTACTTCTCATATCACAAATCGTATGTAATATAGTTTAAGCAATTTTAAGTACTATATTGTGAAATATTGTAAATTGGTGCAATACATAGATACTGTCTCATCTAAGATATGTACCCTGCAAAGGCCTTTAGGCACAAAAAGTAAGGCATGAGGTTGAGAGTTCGGAGACGAGTAGTATTAACAGTATGGGGTCGAAGCTAAGGAGTGTGAATCAAACTCAAGCAATTTTCCTGGCTTGGCTACAACATGTTGGGTGAATGGGAAGGCTGAGCCAAGCACTTTCGCGTGTTTTGTATTGTTTTGGCCTGAATCTGCATCCAAAAGCTGCCCAGGTTTTGCTCCCCTCAACCTCTGGACCTAGAACCCTCCACACCCCTCAAGCGCCGCAGCAAATCATTCACGAAGCAACAACATCGTTCTTCGTTGCAATCACGCCGATCATCAATAGCCACCTACCCGGTCCACCCTGCACACCCCAGTTCAATCGCACGGTCCTTCTGACACTTACAGTAAGAGCCAGTGACAATTCAATTGGCAATTTTGTAAAACAGATTATGATGTTGCAAAATGTATATAGTGAAATCCATTTTGATGATTATGGTTGCTATTATTTTCAATTCTTATACATTGTTAAGATGTTGACACTGACGATCACGATGACAATAAGGATGATGTCTGATGGTGTTGTTGCGAACTTGAGAAAGTATTGTGTGAGCAAGGTGATGAACGTGCTGAGGATAGAAGACCCAACATGTTGCAACTGCAGAATCACCATAGCAAGCATTGCAAACAAAAGGATATAAACCCACAGCAGTCGCAGGAGCAGCAAACGTGCTCTTCCTTTCACCATGTTCGGCATTAATAACGGGGTCTAGCCACCTCATCCATCCTTTGTTGGTTTGCATTATTCCGGCTTGTGTAAACACCTGTAAAACTGTAAAGTAAAATGTGCAGCGCACAAGCAACAGTGATGCAGTCGTTTTGACTCTTAGGACGCTGGCGGCTGTCTGGAAAAAAACGGTTGAATCTCGCGTCAACCTTCCTCTTGCACGAACAAAGATTGAATATGAGGTGTAATTGTAATTCCATTGTCAAGGACGTCGTGTTCTATGTGTTTTAACCTATTTTGCTCACCTGATCATCCCCTTAAGATGGATGGATGTGCATGCTCCAAAAAATAACAAACAAATACATGGAAGTGGCGGAAGTAACACATCTTTTGTGCAGGACAATCAAAAGGCCCCCAAATGAGAGGACAGAACACAACTTGTTATATAAAATTATCGACAAGCACAACCTTGACGAGTGACATGCGTTGGAAGCGAAGATTCGTCAGAAAGGTTCAGTACATTCCTATACAAGAGCAATCCTTTTTCACCGGTCAACTCCAAGAAATTACTCAAAAACACGCGCACTTCTTGTGCACCAGTGTGGTCTTTCCAATCAGAGAGAGAGGGGAGAGCGAGAGAGAGAGAGAGAGACATTGTTTTGCGGAGTGTGAAGTGCAGAGTCAATCGCGCAAAGGCTCGGATGGGTCGTTGTTGAGTTGGGCCACCTTTAGACCATCTTTGGGTATGACTTTGGTGACTTTGGTGTCATTCCATGTGAATACTTGAACGGGCTGCGTAATGAGAAGTCAATATAGGAAAAGGGTCAAGGCCTATTGATATATGTACATATATATACCTGAACAAGCAGGGGACGAAAGCCAGCCTTTGTAGACACTGACAAACATAGTCTGTCACCGTGTTTTCTTTACAGCTGCTTGGGGGGGCCTGCTAGATCCCAGAAGATAGCACTCCTTTGCTGGTGCCCATCTTCCCCATAACTTTGACAAAGCGATCAAAAACGGCACCGTCGCACATGGCCTTTCCCGTTGGGTCCGCTACTTACGGTGGCCCACGATCTCTTGGACCACTTAGATGGTGTTCTACGCACTCACTGCTGCCAGTATAAAGCCTGCCTGCATGTCTCTACAGCAAAGCAGTACAGAAAACGGTGGCAGCCCGCGCGTCCATGCCGGGAAGTAACCACACACACAATTAGACAGGCTGCTGTCCACTTAAGTGGTGTCCTGGCCACTTTGTGATGCTACTGATGCACTATTAAACCATTTTGGCGTCACTCGCATCGCCAAGGCCCGTATAAACATGCATTTTGAATACACTTTGGCCACCGCCTTTTGTTCGCTCTCCCCCACCAGGCTCTGGGTTCACCCTACCCGCCAGGCACCACCTCGCAACCCATCAAGCACTTCAGCCTAGCCTATCGGCTGGCTTTCGTAATGTATATATATATAAACGCTCGCCCCCCATGATCTACCTTTTCCCGCTTTTCCGCTTTTGAGATCTTCCACGTTTCGTATTCCACTTTTCGTTAATCTCAGCTCTTCACCTTTTCCTGCTTGTCAGCTGCTTTTCTGTACTCGGCTACCCCCTGTGTGGCATAGATTTTTGCAATACTTTGACAAGAATTCAGAAGGGAGTCAACAAGAAATCAACTCAAGAGCTTAAAGTGAAATCAACAGGAATTTAAAAGGATATCAACAAAAAAGTGAAATCAATGTCATCAATGCAACAAGAATTTTAAACAAATGTGAGTTCACATATAAAGATAGAGAAAAATGAAAAGCGTAGATGTGACTGCGGAGGATGTGTTTATATGTGTTTATTAAAGCCAAACAGGGCAAACATTATTGAAGGGTGAAGCTATTTTTTTAAGATTTCTAGCGTGGTGGGGTAACCCTTGTGGAAAAGATTGCGCAATAGTATGATAGTTTGATATAATTTGATACGGGTATAAAAAGAAATTGATTACTGAATGTAAATAGAAATCAAAAGGAAAACTCCTTGCGAAAACTCTTTGTGGTTTTATTGATTACCTATTGAATTCGTGTTGGTTCTTGTTGATTCCCTTTGATGTCGTCTTGATTTCTGTTGATTACCTTTTGAGTTCTTTGGTTATTTTCTTGCTTAGATAATCCCTTTTAATATTATATCACACTATTGCAAAAATCAATCCACCAAGGGGGTCGGGATCATTGCAGGGGATGTGATTTTTTCAAACGATATTTGAGAGGGAAGTATAATTGAAGAATGAAAAAGTGCAAACATAAACTCAGTGGACGCTAATATTAGAGCGAAAAGGGACAAACGTTGATGTATATAGATGGTTTTCCTATTCAAGATTCTGGCGTACTGGGCTAACCCCTTTCTGGAATTTTTTTTGTGATATTTTGATTGGAAATATGATGGAGGATAATAGAACAAATTGATTGACTAATCTAAAAACAAGAGGAAAGGAATTCAATAGGAAATCAATAAAAGGCAAATGACATTTTATAAGAGCATTCACAAATAAACATAAAGAAAAATGAAAAGCGTAGACGTGATTGCAGGGCTAACCCAAACTAAACTGATTAAGCAATCTACAAAGGAAATCAATAGGAACCAACGAAAAAGTAAGTGGAATACCGTATATATTAGAATCAAACAGAATGTCAACGGAAATTCAAAAGGATTAGTGCTACAAACCTGCTGGTTTAAAGGAGTGTTTAAAACATACGTGCTAAAAAAACCTTCTAGTTTTAACAACTGTTGACCAAACACCAAAAAAGACAAAATCTTTGAGAAATTTGGCTTCAGACTTTGTGTTGTTTTTGTTTCTTTTATCACAATGGGAAACACACAAAATAATCAAATGTTTTGGCAATCTTAGACAGAAAACAAGTAAGCGAAACCAAAAACAAAAAACATAAGCCTGAAGCCAAACTTCCAGAAAAAAGAGAGTGCATGTGTTGTTTCTGTTTTGTTTTTTGTCACTTAATGATAAACAGCGGAGGCTTTTGCACACGTTAAACACATGTTACAAAAACCATTTTAAGCAGCTAGCTTTTGTATGGGTAGGCCCACAGAAAACAGCTCTAGCTAGGTCATGGGGGTGTCCCCATATATATATTTTATGGAACCCCCCCAAATGTCTACCTCTTTTGGTTTTGATTGGTATTTACAGTGTTGTATGCATATTTTTCAGTGTAAAAATCTAGCAAAAAACAAAGCACTTCCCAATTCAAAAAAACAAAAACAAATGAAAGGAAACACATAAAACACATCCCCCATTTTGAGTATTTGATGTTTGGTTTTACCATTGCAAACATTTGTGTTCAGGAAGTTTATGAATGCTCCTTCCACACTGTACCCAGCACAAAATCCAGAAATAGCGTATGCAAACGTTTGCAAACGAGAGGGGGTTCAAGATTCAAGTTTCAAGATTCAAGGCCTAGAAAAATGTTCTTGAATCCAGGGTTCCAAACTCTGGATCCTGGGTTCAAGTTGTGAAAACAGGATTCAAGAACTTCTTTCTAGGCCTTGAATCTTGAACCTTGAATCTTACATCTTGAATCTGAAATCTTGAGTCTTGAATCTTGAACTCCCTCTTTTTTGCAATCGTTTGTAAACGCTATTTCTGGGTTTTGCGCTGAGTACAATGTGGAAGGAGCATTCATAAACTTCCTGAACGCAAACGTCTGCAATGGTAAAACCAAACATCAAATAGTCCAAAAAGAATACACGTGTATTTTTTGTTTCTGGCAGTGTTCTAGTACAATAAACCTTCAAAAACCGCGATGTTTTTTTGTTTTTGGATCTCAACACAAAAAACACACAATGAAAACAAAAACAGATCTTTTGAGGCTGAACCAAAAACTATCCTCAATTTTTTCAATGTTTTGGTCCTTTGGGCGTTTGCACAACCTGTATAAATTTATTGGAAGTTGATTTAGATTTGAATTGTAATATAATCAAATGTTCATTTTGAAATACAAATTGTCTTCTATTTCCAGTGGACTTCAACTTTAGATCTAATCCAATTCTATTTTAAGTGTTATGCAAATTCAGCGTATTGCTTTAAACCCAAGTTGAACTGAATGTCAAAAACTTGACATCTTAATTAAGATTCATTCTATTGAACTCTAGTTCACATATTTTTTAGTCTAACTTAATTCTAACTTAGGATTTTAAACTCGAATTTGAACCTGATTGAATTCAAATTTGAATCTAAATGATTTAACATTAGTTTAGTTTCAATTTCCAATTTGATTTGTATTCAGTTCTGATTGAAATTGAATTCAATCCTAATCTAGTTCTATTGTAAATGTCAGTTAAACTTTAATTCTCATTCAAGTTCAATTCTCATTCATTATTACAGTAAGTGAATTCTAATCGAGCTGCAGGTTAAGCAATCGTATTTCAATTCTATCTTTCTTCTAACCCTATTCTATTTGAAACGATGAAACTTAGATTAAATCATAGTTTAAATACAACTTGAGAGAGGAGGGGGGTGAACGAAAGGTAGCAGGGAATCAGGCGTAATCCGGGAGGAGGTGAGAGGCCCCCCACTTGCTTGAAGAGAAGTGAGTGAGCGTGATGAAAGAAAGACTAGTGCACAAACGCTTGACAAAACCTCCAGAAGCTGTAGCGGTCTAGCGGTTTCAATACAGGTTGACGTGCCTTCAAAAGGAGTCACATATTTCTCAAACGCAACTTCGGATTTACATAGTGACGTGCGGCGACCCTGTAAATTGCGTGGCCGCAGGCCATGCTTGCAAACAGGACGTGCTCAAAAACACTGGTATTTACAAGGTTTCGTTGCCGTCGATCCACAGCCGCGGCAAGGTCTAAGGCCACGCTTGAAGACAGGAGG
Organism: Durusdinium trenchii; assembly: GCA_963970005.1. Classification (NCBI taxonomy): domain Eukaryota; class Dinophyceae; order Suessiales; family Symbiodiniaceae; genus Durusdinium; species Durusdinium trenchii. The sequence goes on along the minus strand of CAXAMN010021596.1, from coordinate 623,059 downwards.
AGCTGAAAACACTGGTATTTACGGTATTTTGTAGCCGTCGATCCAAAGGCGCACCACGGTTGAGCGCTGGAAAAGCGCAGAAAACCATGTAAATACCGGCGTTTTCTGCCGGGAAGGTGCACAAAACCCTGTAAATACCATAATTTTGTGCAATTTTGAAGCCTCCAAAAGCCTCAAAAACCCTTTCTGACAAAATCTTTCCTGGTTTTTGTTCTTTTTTCGGTCATTTTCTAACCGAGACGCATCAAAAACCATCGGTTTTTGCGGTGTTTTTTGCCGGACAGCCACAAAAAAACGCTGTAAATTCCATGATTTTTGGTCACTGCTGAGGACTGGAAGAGCTGAAAACACTGATATTTACAGTGTTTTCGAACGGTTGACCCCGAGGCGCGCTAGGGTGGAGTTGAAAGGGGGGGGG
>CAXAMN010021596.1:521679-595325 GCA_963970005.1 Durusdinium trenchii | reverse complement strand
CGCCCGGCTGTCAGGCGTAAGCCTCATAAATCCGGGCGCCGGCCACGCGCACGTTCCCTTGCCGGAGGCCTTCGGTTGGTAACCGAAGGTTATATACGCTCGCCGCCCCTGCCGCCGACCCTTTTGTTGGACCTCCGGTATATCCGTGTCGACCCCCGCCCGAATCCGGTCGACAGATTTATATGTATCTTGCGGAGGATGTTCAAAAAATGTTCAAAAACATCGTGTTTTACAGTGTTTCGTGGCCTTCGGCGGAGACGACTTGCGCCTAACAGGGCGCCGGTGGTGTCGGTTATGCGTGCCGCGCGGACAGGCTTAATCGACATTTCCTTTGTGTTGGGCACAGAAGTTGCCTAACATATCCCTAACATAGGCCCAAGATAGCCAACATATCCCCAACATAGCCTCCAAGATGGCTCAACATAGGCCAACATGGGGCCAACATACGCCAACATAGGCCGAACATAGGCCCAACCTAGGCCAACATAGGCCTAACATAGGCCGACCTAGGCGCAACATAGGCTCAACTTGGGCCCAAGATGTGCCCAACATAGACCACGTGGGCGCAACTTGGTGCAACCTAGGGCCAACATGCGCACCAGATAGCTTAACTTTGCTCAAGCTTAATCGACATTTCGTGCGCAACGCACACCCGGGCGGTCAGCCCCCTTCTTGCGAAGGATGCTGCCCGGCCCCCGTCGTAAACGAGGGTGGGAGAGCGATGCTCCCCCACAACCTGATAGCAGGGATAGGGAAAGAGACAGGGACAGCTACCGACAGATACCGCGACGGAGACAGAGGCAAAGGAGAGGGGAGAGAGAAAAACAGCGAGAGACGGAAAGAAAGTGAAAGACAGAGACACGAAAAAGAGAGAGAGAGAAAGAGAGATACCAGGACGAAGACAGAGACAGATACAGACAAAGAGAGGAAAGGGAGAGAGAGAATGAAAAAGACAAAGCAAGAGCGACAGAGAAGAGAAGGTGCCGTGCCCTACACACACCCTCTTTATGCGGCTTTTTTGGATCTCAAGGTTGGGTTCTCTGTCTCTCTCTTTCTCTTTTTTTGAGCCTTGGTGGGGTCTATACTGACCAAAGTTTGGCCATCTGGTGCGCATCTTAGCACTAGGTTGGGCCAAGTTGGGCCCATGTGGTGTATGTTGAGCACATCTTAAACCCATGTGGAAACTATGTTACACCTATGTTAGGCATATGTTCTCCTGGGTTGGGCCTATGTTGCCGTACGTTGGCGTACGTTGGCCCCATGTTGCAAACGGGGCGCCGGCCCTGCTAGGCCGGCGCCCGGCTGTCAGGCGTAAGCCTCTTAAATCCGGGCGCCGGCCACGCGCACGTTCCCTTGCCGGAGGCCTTCGGTTGGTAACCGAAGGTTATATACGCTCGCCGCCCCTGCCGCCGACCCTTTTGTTCGACCGCGGGGATACCCCCGCCCGACCCCCGACCAAATCCGCCCGACAGATTTATATGTATCTTGCGCTGGATGTTCGAGAAAGGTTCAAAAACATCGTTTTTTACAGTGTTTCGTGGCCTTCGGCGTCCACGACAGGGTGCCCGTGGTGTCAGTTATGCGTGCCGCGCGGACAGGCTTAATCGACATTTCGTGGGTGTTGGGCACAGAAGTTGCCTAACATATCCCCAACATAGGCCCAAGATAGCCAACATATGCCCAACATAGCCTCCAAGATGGCTCAACATAGGGCCAACATAGGCCAACATGGGGCCAACATAGGCCCAACCTAGGCCAACATAGGCGTAACATAGGCCGACCTAGGCCCAACATAGGCTCAACTTGGGCCCAAGATGTGCCCAACATAGACCGCATGGGCTCAACTTGGCCCAACCTACGGCCAAGATGCGCACCAGATAGCTCCACCAAGTCTCAAAGAGAGAGACAGGTGTGTGAGAGAGAGAGAGAGGGAGAGAGACAGAGAGACAAAGAGAGAGAGACAGGACCCAGCCCTGCGCATACCCAAACCCAAATAGGCCGGCGCCCGGCTTTATGAGGCTTACGCCTTCCGGGCGCCGGCCACGGGCCCGTGTCCTTGCCGGAGGCCTTCGGTTGGTAACCGAAGGTTATATACGCTCGCCGCCCCTGCCGCCGACCCTTTTGTTGGACCGCGGGGATACCTCCGCCCGACCTCCGCCCGAATCCGGTCGACAGATTTATATGTATCTTGCGCAGGATGTTCAAAAAATGTTCAAAAACATCAGTTTTTACAGTGTTTCGTGGCCTTCGGCGGACATGACTTGCGCCTAACAGGGCGCCGGTGGTGTCAGTTATGCGTGTCGCGCGGACAGGCTTAATCGACATTTCGTGGGCGTTGGGCACATAAGTTGCTTAACATATCCCCAACATAGGCCCAAGATAGCCAACATATCCCCAACATATGCCCAACATAGCCTCCAAGATGGCTCAACATAGGGCCAACATAGGCCAACATGGGGCCAACATACGCCAACATAGGCCCAACATAGGCCCAACCTAGGCCAACATAGGCCTAACATAGGCCCAACCTAGGCCCAACATAGGCTCAACTTGGGCCCAAGATGTGCCCAACATAGACCACATGGGCGCAACTTGGCCCAACCTAGGGCCAAGATGCGCACCAGATAGCTTAACTTTGCTCAATATAGGCCCCACCAAGTCTCAAAGAAAGAGAGAGAGAGAGAGAGACAGAGAGACAGAGAGAGAGAGAGAGACAGAGAGAGAGAGAGGACCCAGCCCTGCACATACCCATACCCAAACCCAAATAGGCCGGCGCCCGGCTGTCAGGCGTAAGCCTCATAAATATAACACCCGAATCCTTCGCAAACCACCTTGTTGTTGATTTGCACATGGTTGTGGAGCTTGCATTTTGAAGCTGGCATGTTGCAAGCCTCCATTTGTGTGTAAAACCTTGAATGAATCAAAATGATACAAGTATCAAGTACTAAGTACGCTTTAAAGTCTTTCGGGTTTTGTCAAATGCAAACAGCATCTCTGAGCCACCTGCAATTGCGCCTTCGAAGCCTCAGAACGAAAACATCTTTCCAGTCCTTCTTTCCTTGTGTCCGTTTCGCTGGGTCTACATTCCTTAATTACAACTCAATATGTCCTCGTTGCATCCATTGTATCGTTCCTGCTCTTGGACTCTATTTGGTTGAGAAGTTCAGCTCTCACTTAACATCAAGTCAGTACTACCCTCAAGATGTCTGTGTGTCTGTGTCATGAGTTGGAAGCTGGAAACACCAAGCAGAAAGAAGGCCCTAGAGTATCCTAGACTGAACAAAAATTGTCGAGTGACTCGAGTGCTTGGGTGCAGGCTGTGCGGCTCTCACAGGTGGGCGAGGGGCACGCGGCTGCGGTGTTTGATCCTGGAGCAGAACTGGAGCAGTGCTTGATCCCGTTTGCTTGCATGATTCAACTGGTGCCGCTGCCTCCGATACCTCAAACTCCAGGCTTATCGTCGGAGGCGACCTCAACTTAGTAAGTTTACCATGATTTACTATGTTCTTATGACATTATCAAACACATTCTGCTGATCTTCTCGATGCGGGCCACCAGAAGGCTAAATACAAACAGGGACGAAGGACGATGCTGAGAAACATGGTGACACCATTGACAGCACCTGAGAATGTTGGACTGATGCTTATTGTTCCTAGTGACTAGTAGCTTCTTGTTCCTAGCAGTAAGGCCAGGAGCCCCTAGTAGCGTCCTTGCTTGTAGTAGTACGGCCAGGAGCCCCTAGTAGCTTCTTGTTCCTGGTAGCACCTGAGAATGTTTGACTGGATCTTGATTCGTAAATCTCCCCCTCAAACAATTGAAGGATGTTCAGAGAATTCCACCAGAACACACCCAGGGAGTCTGGTAAAAGAACTGCCACTAAAAAAGGACACGAAAATACAATATCGAAAATATCAAAAGCATGTCCTTTTCCAACTTCCTTGCCAAATTCCTGCGTTGCTGAACGCGATGAAACCACATGAGTGCAAGGAAGTTATCAAAGGACATCACTTGCTCAGTGGCTCAGTGGTGATTCTATTTGCAACAGGTTGCCTTACCTTGATTCGAACTACTAACCACCAAAGAACTCATAGAAATCAAATCCATGGTGTTCGCGAACTACTCCTTGGAAAACTTGTTTTGCACAATGTCAACTAGGACCTAGGAATGCTGATTGAAGGGAGGAGTCTAAACATGTGTATATATAAGTCGTGGTGTTTCAGGAACAAAATGGCGGTGGTTCCCCACCAAACATAACAGTTGACAACACCCGTGACACAAACTTAAACGACGGTGGACCACAAACAAGAAGACAAATAATGACAGCGGCAAACACAACCACAAAGGAGATCACCCACCCTATCGTGACCTTTGCTCTGCTGTTGCAGGGCATCAGCCAGTGCCTGGCCAGTCCAATGAAACCCAATCCATCAAACAACACACAGGGGCGAGCACGAGCGCGCACACACACACACACAACCACAACTAAGCACAACGTCCCGCCAGCTGCGTCCGGTCAGTGGCCAACATGACAACAAACTGCGAACAACAAGACACACGCACAATGGCAACACCACGCATAGCCACAACACATATATATATATAAGTAATACTTGACAACACACCAAGAAAAACATGAGAGCAAACAACAAGCAATGACACACAATGACAACACCAAACGTAAACGCAACACATTGCCTCGCCCGTCATACTACAAAAGATACGAAAAGCCATTTGTTTGATGCTTATTGCGGTATTCCTTACAACTTTAAATTTGGCAATCAGGATGCAACATATATAAAAACTAGCAAAATACATTGAGGGCCAAAGTTGCCGCTCAAAGGGGAACCTTTGACCATGGGTCTTCTTGGTCCTTGACGTCTCAGTGTGAGTGGGACAGGAAACTTCCCTCTCGCCTAAACCCCTCAATGCTCCTTGATTCTTGAGCCCAAGCTAGTGTGACTAATTCAATCCGAGGGATTAACGCAGCTGGGCATAAAGGACTGTGCAACGAATCTCTGAGTCCGCAACTCATTGGATAGCTCGCTATCCGCTTTGCGTTCGCTCCGTCTGGCTTTAGCATGAGATGACAAGACAGGCTCCAAGCGGCTCGGCCACTCTGGCCACTTGGGCCTCAAGCCATTTCGACTCAGCGGTGAGAGCAGCGGTTGGAACGGGCGAACAGCCGTTTTGCCGTCACGCTCCATGGAGGCATGGCAAAGAGAGCTGCGGCGATGAAAGTGTTTGGCTCGTCTCATTTGCCTTGCTTGAAAGGCTTGCAAGACTGCATGTCTAATGAAGCTTGGATGCATCAATAACATGGATCTTTGGAGGGGTGAAACAAGAAACTGTGACAGCCGCGAAGCAGCTGCCCTGAGCCTCTCTGCCTCAGAAGGAATTTGTCTGAGCCAAGCAATTTCGACTTGAATTCGTCTAGACATGTCTAAACTAAAACTCCCAAACACAACAGGTAAACATTACAGTCTGAGATCACAGGACTTAGGGAGGCGGACATGTTTTGTGCTCTTTTCAGGCATCTGTGACTGCCGTGCCTCTACGAGCAGGTGCGAATATCGAAGCTGGCCACACTGGGTCGACATGCCATGTGGATAGGTGGGTACATGGAGAACATGTGACGGTATGCAACGCCTAGATATTCTTCAAGGACCCTTCTGCCTTCAACTATACACCAAGATGAATACTGTATACTCTCGTTCAAGAGGAGTGCAATTTCAGCTTCAGCCTGTGCATGTGTTCGTTCACAGGGCACTCTCTCACTTTCACTGCAAGTGCTAGTCCATGCCTTATTCCAGGTGGACAAGGTCAAGGTCAAGAAAGGGACAGCTCCTATGAATGCTTGATCCAAGGGCTGGACGACCCTTCAACTTCTTGGTAATGATTTCATCTGGCGTAATGACGTGCACCACACCACCCCAGCCTGTCAAGGCAAGACCACGTGCTACGTTGCTGACCAAGTCTAACAAAGACATACAAAGGCAAGATACAAAAGAGGAATGCCTGCCAGGCAGTCACGATCCACACCAGATAGTAGACACCTTGACAAGAGAAGAGATCTGATATAAAAGTATACAAGGTTTCTGTTCCGGATCAGAACGTATTTGGCATAGAGGTTGTGTATCAAGTCGGCCGGTCCCGGCTCGTCCTGTATAACACGTCAGCTCGATATTGCTTGCCAGCTCTTCCCCGTTGGGCTGTTGGGCGCACTGGGAAAGGGTCTCAAAGAGCTCATCCTTGTTCATACCTTCAACAATAGCACCACAATGCACAAATATATATACAGCTATAGCCTTTTTAGAGAGCTGATGAGCTTCTGATTGAAGGCAATAAAACGGAGTGAGCTGTTGGGTCTCCCCACCAGGCCGCCAGAAGGACTCGCAAACGCCAAAGAGCTGCTCAGAAGTGGTGCCAGAGACAACAAAGTCCTTGACAGAAACAGAAAATCCGTTTGCAGGTACTCGTTATGGGCTTTGATTTTGCTTTTATGGTAAGACTCTATGTGGGCTGTGCAAGCTGAATCAACTTCATTCTGTATATCAAGATGTCTGGAGAACATTAGAATGCCTCGTCTCACACAGCCATGGTACAACACAAAAACATGGCGTGCACGCAAACAGGTGTGTGTGTGTGCTTCATACGCTCCTCCGCAGTAGAAAGACATCCAATGAAGTCGAAGGCGCACACGAACCTTTGACATCACCAATCGTGCAAGAACCTTTTCCAACTGCTGATGCAAGAGGCCATGGCGGCTTGTGGTTGTCGTCCAGGCCGGCGACGACCGGCTCTGTGAACCACGGTCCGAACCGCTTCTCGTACCTTTCACAACATACTATATAGTAACTGCTCTGATCTCGCGACACCAAATGGTTCCCATCAAAGGACCTTGTGCATCTCTGTGACTCTGTGTCCTTGTCAATCAACAATACAAGCTGGACGGAGCACAGCATGGAAGAGATCATATTGCCAATCATGCGAGGCTGCATCTTTCGCTCCTGCACCACTTTCGTGTTGCATTGCCAAATCAACACTTATCACAAAAGAATTCATAAGGTGCACCCGTTAATATTTGAGTCCGCAGCCTCGCGAAGAGTGAAGAGCTTCATCCGGAAGTTCAAGAGCTGGCTAAGCGTCTGAACCTTGAGAAGTAACTTCAGAGTGAGAAACGTCCAAGTATGTGATCCTTTTACAGTCTGGAGTATTGACTCTATTGACACAGTGCGGAAGTTGTCTAATGGGGGATCAACAGTGAAATGCTGCGTACGAGAAACAGCGGAAGGAGTAAGTTGTATAAATATTAACAGTTAACAATGATGGTCATAGAAGCAGCAGAAGCACAAGAGCAGCCCCGAGACACAGCAGTTGAACACCGATTTAAAAGAACCGCCCGCACTGGAGGTGCTGAGGGGGGTGTATAAGTTCTGGTGCGAACACTGAGTTCCTGTAGCTCTAACTTTGGGGGGGCGTCATGAGGTGTGTCTGGAGGGGAAGTGGTGGGAGAGAACATGCAAAAACACTGTGAAAATTACGCAAGGCTTTGCAACATTTTATGTGGAAGTGGTGCGCCATATGATCTAGGACAGGACATGAAGTGGTACGTTTTTGTTGCTTTCATGGACGTGGTGATGATAATACCACAATGAGACACACAGTAAAAGATAGATTGAGTGTACATAACTATACGATAATAAGCATGATCGACATAGGACTTGGAGATCAACGCTTCCAACAACTATACAACTTACTGTACATGATCAAGATAAGACCTAGAGATGAACGGTACCATGCAGTGGATGAATGAAAGAAGCAGCATATGGGAGAAAGCACTGTACGTAAGCATTGTTAAGGTACAATTTCAAGCGGGTGGAACAAAGAGTGATTAAATTTAGGAACGATTCGTGCGGTCGACTGGAGCCTTCCCTTCCACCGTGAACTGAACATGTGAACACTCCAGCAGTCCAATCGCACACTTTTTGGACTGCTCAAGGCATGGGGGTGAGCAATATCTGGTCTTACATCTAGATGCCTGCACAACTGTCTGAGCTCGACCCGCCTGTCTCAAGTGAGCGCATCACCAACAGGAAGCGAGGGTTCAAAATAGCGAGCACAAGCAAAGCAACAAGTTGACACTCCAGGAGAGCGGTTATGACCAAGTGCGTGAACATGCGCCCACACCTGCAGCTCAATCATGTTACAGGGTGGGCGGGTTTGGGGCAAAAGTGAACTGGGTCACCAGTGCCAGTCTCTTGAGACCAAAATGGCACCAGGATCAAAAAGGTGAAGAACATCACAGTGGAACAAATCTTCTAAAGTTACTCTGTTCAAATAGCTGAACCAACAAACTTTACAACATACATGATCGACATAAGACCTAGAGATGAACAGCACTATGCAGTGGATGGCAGGGGTGTTCAATGTTTCCTTGTGCTGTCTCTCAGAGCAAATGGTCTGGGCAGTTATCGTCGCGAAGCGACCGGAATAGATTTACTCCATGAATGCTGCTGCCCTTTGCTCGAGGTAGTAAGGCCAGGAGCTCCAGGGTAGCGTCCTTGCTCCTAGTAGCGATGCCAGGAGCCCCTAGTAGCTTCTACCCATGTAACTATATAACTGTATATATATATATTATGTAACTGTAAATATGTAACTACGGAATGACACCACAGGGACCAGAGTCAAAGATCGGCACCCAAACCCTACGAGCGAGTGCAAACCCGGAGGGATGTGTAAAGTATGTACATGAGCCTGAGAATCTGCATATTTTGGCTTCTACCCATGCTGCCAGAAGAGAAAAGGAGCATGTCGCTGAGGCAACCACATCTGTGGCCAACCCGGCCAGCCCCACAAAGCATTGATCTGTCCTGACAGATCGCTCGCATGCTTCGTCTACAATCTGAGCCAAATCCACTGCGTCTCAGAATCTGACACCTGGAAAGTCTTCTGCCTGCAACAGTCGAGACACTATGGGTCAAATATGGTCAAAAGACGACTTCAGATCTGATTCTGTTCTGAAAAGGTGCACGAAGGAAAAACAAACCACCCTGAGACGTTCACCTATTACAGCTGACTGTCTGCAGCTGCCGAATCTCAGCCACAACACGAGTGAAAACAGCTGGAAAGACACAGAAACATTTTCAATGATTCAGGTTGGATTTCGGCGGATGCTCGAGCATCCGTTACACCTAAGAACCGCACTCCATGGCGCGTATCTGCCGCGATGCCCACCTTGAATAGAAGGCAAAGGTTCAAAAATGTTGGGCTTGCACTTGCACCTAATGAACATCTTACCATCTCTCTGTTTCTCATCCCCACTGTATCAGGGCACTCAAACCATCGGAAGAGAAATTGCATCACTGTAGATAGATTCTCAAAGATTCTCGCAGCAGCGTCAGCTCAGTTCCCGGCACAATTCTCACCTGTCATGGCCACAATGGCAGAGCCTCACGATTCATGATGCGTCAGTGTCAGCTATTTGATTTCTATGAAATTTGTTCGCACAAATGGAGAGGTTGTGCACTGAGGCTTTGGCCATTGTATTCCATTAGGCCGCTCATGGTTTCCAGTAGACCTGAAGCTTCGCAAACGGCTGCGTCCTATCTGAGCAATCGCGCGAATGAGGGCCTCGGACTTCTCACAGTGGGCAGTACTACTTGTCCAGCTGTGAGCCCAGCATATCACAAAAAGCAAAGTCCAAAACCATGTCTGCCTCTTAGTGTGAGTTCACGCGTTTCTTTGAAGTTTGACATCAACTGCTACAGCAAAAATCTGTGTTTGCACAGCTTGAGCTCTACATGCAACTTTTGCAACCAGGCACCACTTTCCATGCACCCACAAGATCCGGGAGCCAGGTCAGCTGGGTCAGCCAGGTGTGCCAAGAGTCAAACTATATAACATTTTTTGTGCAAACTTTGCAAACTGAGTCTTAGTATGTTGTTACAATATCTTACACACGTAGCATGAAAGCGAGTGCTAACATGAAGGCATTCCAGGCTAGCCGGCGAATCAGCGACTCATTGCACTGGCAACACAATTCTTCAGCGCTTTATTCCTGCAATCACCAATCACTTTATTCTGTGAAAGGCAAAGAGCAAATCGCAGAAATTGAATTTTACTTGTTGCAATATCATCTCAAAATTCTCATGGCATAGGCCCTGCGGTCGCCTTCTCTCAATGTCATCAAGACGATTAATCATGAGGGTTTGGGCCGTTCTTGAGGCCCGGAGATCCTGCAAGATTTGCAAAATTGTCTTTGTAGCAAAATGATTTGAAATCACTTGGAACTGTAATGGCTCGGACAACGTCGGACAGCAATAACGTCTCTCGTCCTGCTGGACAACGTCCCGCTGCTTTGTCTCAGCAGCGAGCTCCTCAGGAGTCACGAGAGTTGCCAGTCAGCACATTGCACGAGAATCACCAAAATCATTCCAAAACTGTCTGGAGCATGTTGCAACCCACTTTTGAAAGGTCCTTGCGCGTAGCCTGTAAAGCTTGCTTCAGTCCCTCCAAAGCCTCGCATTCCGTCTCATAGGCCACTGTGGCCTGCAGACTCAGCATATGAGGCTTGGAGCGAGTCCATAGAAGGTCGAAGCAACTTGCTGCCGCAGGCACCTCATCTACAATCTACAAGATCCTACTGTGCAGTCATGTCAATGTGTATTTCGAATCTTGCTCTTGTCAGTTGCAAGCAGCCACAGGTTTGACCTGGACCTGCCTAGTGCTGCAGTGCTCATTACTGCACTTAAAGACTTAAAGCTTATTTCCCCTGAAATCAAGGAACCATTTCATTCAAGAAAGCTTCTGCCCCCCTGTACTGGGGGACTTCCTTGAAGAACCTCAACTCTACCTAACTCCACTGCATCCCTGCAGGACCTTGCGGGTGGCTATTCAAAGTAGCTACTCATTCATCTTATCAAAGCTTGCTATTCCAATATCTGCCACCTCCTCACCACATCTGACTAAACTTACTACCTTCATCATGGCCGATTTATTACATATATTATATACAATGTATAAAGACATATTCATGGCACTTCATGTCCCCCATGGTCCCCTCTAAGACTCTAAGCCGTTCGGTGTTCGCCGATTTGCCTCTTGCAAATGCGACCTCAACGCATCGATGTCTTGACGCAAGCGCTCATTCTCAGCTCCCAAGCCTTGTTTGGACCAAGAGTCTTTGACAAAGAAAACAACACAAAATCAACTAAAAACAAAGTCTCGTAAAACAAAAACGTGGTTTCTCAAGATGCTCGGACGTCAACAGTCCATGAATAAACGATTTTCTGTTGTTTTTTTTGGATTGTTTTGAAATAAGCGTTTGCTTTGTACACGTTTAAACTATCAAGCTATAGTCACATCTCTTTTGGGGTTGTGAAACAGCTGCAAACGCCCATCATTCCACAACACACAACTTTGGGCTTGCCTGAAAGCTCCGCGGTTGCAACCCGATTGCCTGTCAAATGTCAACAGCCCATGACAGGTAATTAATTATATACATATAGCGGAAAACAAAACACTGTTGCCAAGTCTTGGCAACTGAAGCTGAGTGGCTGTTGTTGAGCGTCTGCAACTTCTTCTCCTGTCACAACAGCTGAATTCGGTCAGGATATGTAGAAGGCTTTGACTTTGAACATTATACTGAATGAGAAGTTTGCCAACTTGATCTTTATTGCAACATAAGTCTGAGCATCACCAGTCCATATCCATGGTCTGCACAATCACGCTATCATCTTCTTTCTTCTTCTTTTGCAGCTTTGTGTCATACCTGGGTTCTGAGTGCGAGATGTATAACACGACTCTTCATAATATGGCTGGTGGGAATGGAAGGAGTTTAAGGTCACTTCAGAACAAAGTGATTACGAATGCCGGTGCCAAGCGACTGCAATTTTGCTCGCTTTAGGTCCGCCAGCTGTTTGGATAGGGCAGACTTCTCTCTCATCTTTGCGTCCAAGTCCTAGAGCTCTTGGCTGAAGTTGTAACTCTACACATGTCTTTTCCCCAGACGTGGGTGCTAGGGTCCAGGGAGTCCAGGGCAATGAAGTGTCAGTAGAGGTTGCCAATTGGTGACTGATGTTTTTTTTGCTACTAGGGGCAAGGACGCTACTAGGGGCTCCTGGCCGTACTACTACTGTAGTAACAAGAAGCTACTAGTAATTGCATACTATGCTCCCTCTGTGCACTGCCGCTATGATTCCCTCGGGTCTCCTCAGTGCAAAGCTGGCTCATGGCAACAATGCTCTTGTGATCCAGGCCGGAGACGGACATTGGACGCTGAGCGCGGATCGAGCCAGGCTCATCAACTCAAGAACACTTAGGATATTCAAAAAGAAGCAGCGAATGCTTGGTAGAAAACTAGACACAAACGATAATCAGTATATGTATATATATATATAAATATTAAGCATATATAATCATATATATAAGCTGTAATGTCACAGAAGATCACAGTTGTAACATAGCGTGCATGGTGCACCTGGGGTGAGGTGCCAGGTGCTCCTCGAGATGAGACTGAGGTCCTTGAAGAGAGCGCCTCCAGATGTACATAGAGTGCACAGTGCACTGAGTTTTGCCAAAAGCAACTGAAGTTGAGCTGCTGGGCTGGACCATTCAGGTAGTTACTTGGGGCTTGGCCCTTACGAGTAGGCCTTGCTACACCTTGACATGCTTGTACCATCCCTGGGTTCTACACTCAAAGAACACACTTGTTCGAGCTCTCATAGCTTCGCGCCGCTGGGTAGGCTTTCTTTGTCCTGCTCTCTGCCTGAAGGCAATGCACTCGTGTTCTCATGTTCTGAATTGACGGTGATTGGCACCACAGTGAACATGCAGAAGATGTGAAAGTAAAACAGGTCAGGCTTGCATGCCCAGCAGTGGGATAGGCCATGAACACCTGACTCTCAAAATAGTGCGGAATTGAGTGAGTCCTGAACCTGCGGAGGGAGTGTGTTTGAGAAAGGGCCTCGTTCAAGAAACCGCTTTGCAGATTCTGCGGAGTGGTGTTAGTCACCCTGCTACGCTCAGTGTTGTTTGCTTGGATTGTCATGGGAAGGCTTTGAATATGCTTGCTTGTCACCAGAAACATGATCTGTATTGCTAGCTTGCATACATGTACCACATGCATTCTTCCGCTTTGCTTTTCATGCAAGTCGTACAAGGGTTGCTGGTGATTTCAATGCAAAAACACATGACAGTTAAGTCCACAAGAACACGAGATGATTACTGATAGAATCCGTTGGAATCCAACCATTTGTGATTCAGAGCCAGCAATTCTATGCTTTTGGTTTCGAAAATATTACAAGCATTCAATTACATTGCAGTTTGTTGCAACTTTGAAGCACTAAAGAACAATTCTTAGCGCTTTGACTTTTCTCCAGCTGTCGCACACGGCCACTGCCCGTGATTGTGTCTTCGACATCAATTCAGGGCAAATTCTGACTCATATCCTCATATCCACATAACATACCTGGCAATTTGTCTATATAGTCCAGGTCTTTTGTGACCCTATTATGTCTCATTCGAGCAGGTGTGGGCTTTCTTGAACTCGAGCCTTAGAAGTGGAGACCAAAAATGTCGAGGTGGGTGCGATAATCTCTGAGCCTCGTGCATTGGCAATGTGCTGGATACTCGTGTGCAAATCCTCTATCAAACTCTCAAGGCCTTCCACACAGTGAAGTGACATGCAGTAGAGTTTGGGCGTCTGAAAATGAAAGATGGTGGGTCTTTCATGTTGCTGGCACAAGTCATATGAGTCATAAGTCCTAAGTATGTACAGTATGTGTATATATATATATATGTACTCATACAGTATACAATAATCTCAAGAACATGTCACTGAAGATTCTGTCGCCCTCGCATTGTGACCTGCTGCCAATGTCTGAAACTCCTAAGGTGACAAACTGGTCGACAGTACATACAGTACATCAAGAGTTGAAAATGAGTTAAGCTGAATTTGGGTGAGACTATGCAGTTTTAGTAGAGGCAGGTTTCATCCGGCCTTGAAGACGACTGTCCATGCCCTGGCGGCAGTTTAAAATCTGAAGGTTGTGATTCTGGTGTAAACACGCAGCCATCAAACATCGGACGGCATTGAAACAGTTATATAGCTATGTTGCCTGAACAGGTCAAAGACTATGATTCTAAATTCTATCTGCCATTATGATTCGATTCTGTGTCTGTATCCTGTGGAGTTGGCACCTTTGCAACTACATTGGAGGCTCAGGCCCAGGGGATCAAGGACACGGGAAAGCAAGTCAGCTCTACTCAGGTCACGATCCGAGAACGATGCGTTCGCTGCCATAGGCTATAAAGTTGTCAAATTTGCTGAAGAACAATCGACAAAACAATTGTATAAAGCATAAACGTGTTGTGTATTGCTTTGCAAGATGTCAAGCGGGTTCGCAAGCTTGGCTTTACTTCCAAGAACGAAGGAAATGCACAACATGCAAGGGAAGAATGCACATTTGAAAAGACACCACACATGAAAACAAGGCATAAAAAGGCTAAGTTTGCCCGACATTCCTTGGTAATTATCTAAAACCTAGCTACCTCTGTGGTCGATGTGAGGAAAACAGATGTTCTACGAGAAAAGATATGAAAAGAGTGTCAAAGTGATCGGACAAAGTTTGGACAGAAATCTGACAATGCCGTGTCCTGCCGACAAACTACCATGCGACAGTGCGATGTGCATGAAGAGAATGGATCTTCACTGTCTTTACGTCTAAAATTTGAGCATTACTAGACACTATACAATATGACTGAAGAGAGATGGAACCTTTGGAATCGAACAAATGATGAAGTGTCGACAAAATACATCAAAATACAGTAGCGCCTGGACCTTCTGGTTGAGGACTTGATTCTGCTCAGATATGTGTCTTGAGATCCTGAGGCGCACAGGCTGTGTCAATCATTCCATGGTTCTGCCTCTTTTTTTGTCTCTGTGGCAGGATATTCTACCATATCACATTCTGAGTATCTTGACACTTGAACTGGTGGGGAGCATCAGGCATTGTTGCCAATCATCAGTTCTCAGACCCCGGCGAATTGATCTCCTCGCTGTTCATGAGTAAAATGTATATAAGTACAAAGCAAAAAAAGCTGTACTTATTGCAGGAACATCTTTTGCGTTTGCCGAGCAGCCGTTGTCACTTGCTTGAAGAGGTTCTTGTTGTCCTGTAATTGGACACGTTCTTTTTATGATTCTTTATGCTTGAAATACAGCTTCCATGATTTGCACTTCTACAAACATATTGCAAAACAATCTTAGATAATCATAGTCGTGACGGACACATCATACAGTTGTGTTGGGCAATGGCAGCCATACATGACCAACCATCAAATAATTATATACTTTTGTGAAAAAAGCGAAAAAAAAAAAAAAAACAAGCGCAAATGAAAATGCAAAAGCATCGCAATTTGCTTTGTTTTTGCATGTGTTGTTTTTTTCCTGGTACTACTTCTGCACTTATGAGAACTTTTACCCGTGAGCAATATTTGATGTACGCTCCTAGGGAAAAAGCGAAGAAAAAAAACACGAAACAAAAGCGAAACAAAAAACAAGCGAAAAATAAAGCGGACAAAACAATGTGAAAAAAGAAAAAAAGGCGACAAACACGCACAGCTACATGTTGTTGCTTTTTTGTTTGCTTTACCTTTTGCTTTGTTTTGCTTTATCTAATTATTTTGGCTTCTTGTATCTATGGCTGGCGCGCCCGACTCAATCATACAGCGACGACATGCACGCAGAGTATCGAAGGTGCAGTCCCGCTTGAGGCGAGAGATCTTGCCGTCCATACTATCTGTTGCATCTCTGTCAGCCTTAAGCTGAAAGCAGCGAACAAAATACACGCTTTGGTGATACGCCCACTCTTCAGACAAGCAGCTGCTCTGACCATATCATCCAAACACTGCAAACACGGCAAAAACTACACTACACACAGCATTCCCAAGTCACAGGCGGCAATCAGGTTGGCTTGATCAAAGCTTTCCTGGATGGAGGACAAATACATTGCAAGTGGATTCTCAAAAAGATCGCACACCAAGCTGTCCTTGTAGCACATCCACAAGTAGTATTCGGCCTTGCCAAGCATGACGAATTAAGAAGGTAGGTATCTAAAGGTGCAAATGTCCTCGACTGCGCAACCCACAAGAGCAGTCCTCTTTGGACTTGATCCACGGGCGTTGGACCTGAGTCCCATGTTCAATGAACCTCCGTTCTGTTGCATCTTCTTCATTGTGTTCATGACGCTACCAACGTTCATACAACGTGTCACAAGATTAATTGTCGGAATACACCGCAAGAGCTTCAAGATCTTCAAACAAAAAACAACTCACAAGTTTGAGTTATATAACTTCTCTTTAAGGACAACTGGAAAGGTGCCAGTGCCAGGTCTTTTTCACGAGAAGGAGAAAACCCAAGTTTGAGAGTGAGCTTCTCTCGCACTCAGTCTGAAACAGCCTTTGTGCCAGTGCAAAAGATGTTTTACAAAGAAAGAGCCGGCTGAAAGACCCAAATAACAGCACTCACGACTCACAACTCCTTGAGCACTAGAATAGCAAGTCAAGGACACCAAACACTTACACTTCACTTCACCAGGAAGGATGAGTTTCCAATCCCTATCTCGCGCAAACAACGAACATTTGTCGGTCTAAATGGCATGCAAGATAAAACCAAGGAATCACAATACATAGTGTGTACATGCATAATGTAAGCGTGTAACATCATGTATAACTGCAACACAGGACCAGTTCAGGACACCTACCTCAATTACTCATTGTATTGCTCCATACGAACTGGAGAACCTCCTGGTGCCCGGCAAGGATAGCATCACCCAGCATTGCTGACCCCCACAGCAATGCCGTAGGTATCAAAACATTGATGGTTTCTTCCTGACAACATTGAAACATATAGATGAACGAAAAACATATGTCTGATCTTGCCTATCGAGCTTGCTGATCCACTAAGAAGTGTACTCGAAGCAGCAACAGCCAGGCTGCAATAGACGCGAGCTGCAGAAACACGTAGGTTCTAATGCGATGTGGCCTCAGGATGAAAATGACTGACATTTCGTGTCGCCTCTCTAATGCGTGTTTAGATGATCCCGCGAAAGAAAACAAATGAGTAGAACTGTTGACGGAAGAAATCCTGCACCTGCCTTTGATCGCTTTTGCGAGGATCGTATCATATATCCTATACACTCGCGTTCTCTCTTTATTGTTCCATCCGGCATCGAAACCAGCAAAGTGCTGGGCTGCTGGTCTGTGAGGTGTGGATGAGTTATGCGTCAAAGCGGTGCAAAATGTCTTCCATCAACCCAAGGACTGTTCCTGGTTTAAACTGGGGCAAGTGCACTCGCCATTTCAAGCATCGTGGTGGCCAGGATGGTCTGTCAAAAAGCACTCTTTTGGAAGTCTGACTGTTACATAATACTGTTGCTACATGTTGTTACTATTGTTCGGCCTTAAAAGGCAGTGAAGGCAAATCCCAGCCCTTTCCTGAGCATGTGCTCTGCTTGTTAGAGCTGCTATCTTGTCAGAACAGCACTCCGCCTGTAGAAAGGATGTGAAAGCCTGCAAAGGAGAAATGATCGTTTTTTTAGGCCGCTCCACAGTGAATTGCAAAAAGCGGCTCCTATATTTGACCCGGTGTGACACAAACAAAGTTGAAGGTGCTTCTATCCTGCCTTCTCCTGGGCACTATCATATGCCTGGCTGATGGCACGCATCTGCTGCATGTTTCCGCGTTCTTGCCCTCCGAACCCCACCACGCCCATTCTTCAAGTAAACCGTTCTTTCGGAAAACTGTGTCGGTCACAAATCGAACTGGTTGGAGCCCGTTTGCTTCAGCCAAATATATACATAGTTATGTTTATCTCTTTTTGGGGGGTAGGCCGCTAGAGAGGTAGGTAGCTAGTAGAAGCTAGGTAGCAACTACCTACAAGTAGCTACTACCTACTGGACGCAGGATAGCTCACGCTTCTTCAAGGAAGCTCCCCCCGCCGCCCTAAAGGCACTCTTCATTTGGTTCCTAGATGTTCAGGAAAATAGGACACCATAGGACACCATTCAGATCTTCATAGGACACCATTGGGAAGGCGGTGGATCGAATGCACGAGTCCGATTAGCGTGGCAGGTGGGATGGGCAACGGTCAACTGTCAGGACCAATTCAAGTTTACAGCCATAAAAGGCTTCTGGGTGTGAGAACTGACCGCGCAGTCCTTCGTACAAGGAGTCGGGTTGTATTACATCATATTACATCAGTGGGTGTAAAGGTAGCATCACTCCATGGCCACGCGTAGTTCTCAGCGTCTAGAATTCTAGGGGAAAGGGTGAAAGGGTTGATATCTCTCTTAACATCAAGAAGCGCAACTTTTGTCTGGCCAGTGTATTGCAGGTGGCAAAGGTGGGGGATAAGTTAGGACCCATGGCTGAGTCACCACAGTGGAATGACAAGTCCGATCCTTTGCGCCTCCCCATGCACTGCAATGAACAAATTGAGGACACAAACCTCAGAAGTTGCAGACTTCTGATCCTAAATATTCGCCATTAATTATTCAATGTTGTGGTGCCAATACAGCAGAACATGCAGTTGATCAAAAAATAATGCCAATCGGAATAATAAGTCATTGTTTCCTCAAAAAACAACTCCCTCTTTCGCTACACGTTGACATGGTGGAGCCAAGAGTTTCACCAGCCATGGGAGCGACCAGGCCACAGGTCAAAGAGGCTATTCCGAAGTCCACACAGTGGTCCACACACACAACGTGTGAACACAAAGAATTCACAACAATGTATATAAATAAATACTTAGTTAATATACAATTGTATAACAATTATTTATGGTATCACCGGACAAACACCTGATCTGGGAACGGCTTCGAATGCCGGAGTTTGCATCGAACAAGCATCTATTGCATAGCACACAAAGTGGAGCAAAACTAAGCCTCCAAACGCAGAAAACCACCATGGCCACAAAAACAAATAAGGCCGTTAGAATGTCTTCGTCCTTCCCCGGAGCAAGACGAGTGAAAACACATATGTTCAAGCCATTCCTTCGTTGTTGAACACTGTGCAGAAGTTTCTTCTCATGCCGTGGTTGTGCTCTGAATTCTCCTGAGCGCCACCCAATGAAAGGGTTGCGTCAATCCCATCCCCATCTCCTGAGCACACAGACATGCACAACACTCGGGTAGGTAAGTGCTGCAAATGCCACAAAGCCGCCCAGGAGGAGTAGCTTGAGAGCTCCCATCACCTACACTGCAATATTGCAGGCAAACAAAATGCCGGCCAGAACAAGACAATCTGTTGCGTCTGGACGAGCATGATGTTCATTTGACTGACTGAACAGCATGCTTTGTTATATTTTGTTACTATGGTGTCCAACATGTTGACATTTACAGGAATAGAACTGTGCTTAGTACAAAAAGCTCAAACTCTAAAGTTTTGTCCAAGATGCAACTGACTTATGATGAGGTGTCTCGCTCCTGGGCTTTCCCGTATGGGGACCAAGCTAGCTGGCACAAAATACCAAGCCCATGCAATTGGGAACTGCATCTAAGGCTCCCAAGTTCAAGTGCCATAGCACCATTCATGAAGCCAAATAGGACACACAACGTGACAAACATGATCCTGCAGAAAGTTCATCTTACAAACATGAAGCGTCCCAAATCAGTGCAGCACCGGAATCTGAACTTAGACAAAGACAGTCGTAGAATGCAATTGAAAATTGTATACAGACCAAACGTACATACTCTGCAGGTTGGGCACCCACCAATGTGTGCCGACACAGATGCTTGCATGATGGGCAAAATCTTCTGACCAACCTTGAGATTGTGTGCTGTCTGCAAGTACAATGCTGAAACGACAAAGCATCTGCAGGAAGAAATGCTTTCAACATCGAGGGTTGCACCAACCCAAAGGCTCTGCAGCCTCAAATCCAAAAGATGGTTTTCCCACGCAATCTCGTTTCACCGGTGATTCCAGGCGCTTTCAGTGGGTAGTGTTTTTGTCCAAGTGTGTCTCTGTTTATATAGTGTTCAAAATCGGCTAAAGGGCCAACTGGCATGTTGTCGTTGGCATCATGGTTAGCTGATATACTGTAGTAAATTGCCAACCAATACCAACCGTGTCCTTGTCATATTGTTCCAAGCTGCTCCAAGTGAGCTGAATCCATCGAGCCAGCACAACTATGGATAACCAAATTGGCATTTCCTGCGTAATCCATGTCAATGCGCAGTTGGAAACGGCCAAACCAAGTTTGACAGAAGCAAGAAACACATCAGAGATCATCCTGCAACCCACTGTGATCATTGTAAGTCAAACAGACCAGTGCCTCACTGCAAAACATCCACACTTATGGGATCGTGAGCTTCCGTAAGGTTTATATAGCTGCAAACTAGTGAGGAAGCGCATTCGACAAGCAAGCTTTGAATGTTTCAGTTTACTGGAAGGCTTCAGCAGCAATCTGGCTGCAGAAAGAAAGATTGCATCAAACCAATGTGCTTGTGCTGCCTGGAACAAACACACCCTTTGAGGCAATGATCTGGGATAATCTGGGGCCATGGCTATAAGCAAACCAATTGATGTCCAGTTGTAGTAGTTCCTGAAACATGTCTGGGTCAGGAGCAAGTCTACGGGGTCCAGCCACAGCATACAAAGCAGCAACCGTTCGGAAACTAAACACAGGGAACACTCCAAAAAAGAGATTGCAGCTTTACTTAATTAAGTTTAAAAAAAAAAAAAAAACACATTCAAATACCATATTGCATACATTCTAGTTGCCACAGAAAATGTGAGGATTTGCTTGAGAGGTGTTCGTTCCACTTCGAGATACTTGCGGGGTGCTCCCTGAAACAGAAGCATGCAATGCAATGAAAGTATTGCCAATTGCGGCTGGGTGTCTCGGGATTTAGAATATACCGCCACCACCTTCACAAGGTTCACAAGTGTGCGAAGATTTTCAGATGCACTGATGCACTGCTCCAAAGACATCTCAACATGCTGATCCCACCCCTGCTGTAGGTAGCAGAAAAAACCACACATCTCCCAGAACTCATAGAAGAGTTCCTTACAAGGGTAAAAATCCATGCAAACTGCAGCAGTTTAAGAATCAATAAACATGATCTAATTGCGCTACGTCGCCAAGCGACTAAAACTGCCAGCACCGCCAATAGGCTCCAACGAACCCGAGAGCCCCTGCGCATAAGATGTTTCTCAGTCTGAAGGAAGTCTCAAAATGCAGTGCAAGTCCCTGATAAGTCTCGCACCACAAAGTCTCGGGGGGGGATGCCACCTGAGAAAACTCAAGAATGCAGCAAAGAATGCTCCTCAACACATAGATGTGTAACAGAGTTAAACTGGAAGGTAATCAATTATGGTGCCTTCAATAAGAGTCCCCCTCCAAAGGGGTCTATATTTAAGGCATCGGACCTCAGCTACAAGACTTCCGATAATGATCACCTGGTAAAACACGTACGTCAAGTAGTAGTACCTCGAAAGAACGCCAAGATGGTGGTTTTCAATCATGTGTGTCCCGTCAGTTCGAAGCACGACTGGTGATTCGTGCCTGGCAACATGATCCCATGCGAAGAGAATGATTGCCTCAAGCGGAAAGCAATTTATAGTAATATATATATATATACAAAACGCCAACATCGGCAGCATGTGCCTGTCCAGTTGGCTTCCTCAAGACGTTGTGGTTGACAGTGAACCTTGGCAAGACCGAAAGAGTCCACAAGCACGACCTATAGGGTGTTATGCTGGGTTTTCTGCATCGGGACCATCTTATACCGTCTATTCCTCTACCATCCGCACGCGATCACCCATGCATTTTTTGATCCTTGGAGTTCAGGGAGCTACCAAAACAGGCGGTAAAACCTTATGGACGTTCACAAGAAGCTACTCTGAGTTGTTTCAGTAGGTCTGGGGTGAATGGGAAAGGTTGGTTTTCTTGCGAGTTCGTCAGGCTGTTGCAACCTGTCAAGTGAAATGCAATTGTTGAAGCGGCAACTTTGTCTCCTATTCACCACTTGATCATCATGAATGTCAAACTCCGGTGCTGCACTAACCCTGATATCCCTTACACGATTGGAATTGAGGGCTGCAATCTCAAAGGGTGCCAACCCCCCGATCCCATGGAGACAGGGTGGCTCCCAACTGCGTCGGAATTGGTTCCGATTGAACAATCGCATGCTGAACATGAAAAACCACTCACTCCCCCAAAACTCCTCCACAACCTCCCATCCTTGAGAACCTGCTCCGCAACCTGCGCCAGAACCTCTTCCAGAAAGAATTCCTCCAGATCCTCCTCCGGAACCTCCTCCACAGCCTCCTCCGGAACATGCTCTAGAACCTCCTCCGGAACGTGCCCTGGAACGTGCTCCAGAACCTCCTGCAGAGCTGCTCCGGAACCCCCTCCGCAACCTCCCCCGGAACCTGCTTTGGAACCGAAGTCTATACTATGGCTGAAGACCCTCTTCGCTGTTGGTGGAAAATATTCAAAAGACAATCAAACAAGACTCCTCAGTATCTTGCAGAACAAAGACATGCTTGAAGGGTTGCGAAATCAAACGGCTGCCTTTTCCATATACACCCGGCTCCCAGAACCGGGTATACCTTGTTTTCATGCAAGTAGCGCAAGGATGTCCATAACATCGGGATTGATGATGCCAGGCAGCTTCAACTGCAAGTAACAAAAGTTCAGCGACGGCCTCAACTATTGTCTGGCCAAGCTAAACCAGCCTGTCTCACCTTGACTGGCACAAGTTCTGTGCTTTCGGATCTGGTGGCCTGCAAGAAGAGTGAATCTCAATCTGAAGCGAGCTGTCTTGGCAAAAAATGGTATGACTGCACTTTGTTCTGCTCGCAAGGGAAAACACGAGGAAAATTGCTAAGCATGGCGAAGCGACCTCCTGCTTGAGATATTCGGTCCTAGCAAACAAACAATGTGATACAATGTGTACACAAAATAGGTCAACCAGCCAGCTGCACGCACGGACCGTTGACGCGGATAAGTTTCTCTCACTGGGGCCTCGCAGGGCAAAAAGGCCGGTCAAACAAGCGGTGACTGAAAGGGAAGTCCTCTGATACGAATTGGATTCAAGTCAGGCGTTCACAAACGCATGCAGAAGACAAAATGATGGAATCTGAACTAATCTTGCATAAATGGAGGCAGTCCTCCCCCGCGCTTGAAGTAGCCCAGTAGGTTCTGCAGGTTGCAAATATATGCACATATCATTGCAGGTTGCAAAAGAGTTCACTGGGCCTCAAAGGCCCGGTTTGATGCAGGTCCCGAGCCCCTCGTCCTGAGAATGTTTTTTTTTGCAACGATGGTTTAGGCACTGTACCTACTGTACCTGTATCAATATTGTCAATGATCCTGCAAGTACAATGCACCAAATCAATGTATTTGTCGTTGCAGCGGACTGTGGCCATGACACCCAGCCACTCTTGATACCCGGGCATAGCTTGGACTGCCAAACAGCGCTTTCCCTCAGCAGTTGCTTCTGCAATCATATAATTGAATCGGAGCCAAAGGGCCAAAGTCATGTGCGAAATACCGAGATGCAATATGATGCAATCATATAACTGTTTTGAAAACAACTTCCATCCAAGAATCGTGTCATATTTCCACTCGGACGTCCTTTCATAGCAACACCTGGAGAAAGCTTGGTCACAAAGTGCTTACTCAGCCGGAAGATTCACCAAGCCCAGCACAACATGTCTTTGCCCAATGGCAGCCGAGCTCGCCTAAAAATGCAGCTAGAGTCTAGAGAGCCCCAACACTAGGGACAGGCAGTTAGAATAGGTTTAAATAAATATAATGCAGTTAGAATATGACAATTTTAATTAGTTGGGAGCATTGCAGTAAGAATATGCCGCCACAGTTGGAATATGCAAGAGACCACAAGTGATCCTGTCAACTTGATCCTCCTAAAGAATGAAGGATTGCAGTATACTGTGGTACAGTATGTGCTCAGCATCACATACAGTAGTCACTGCACACAGCTTTGAGGGCATGCTGGAGCAGAGGTTCACGCATGGCGTCTCCGTACAATCAGTATTCTATCTGCACGTGCCATATTCTATCTGCAAATGTCAAAAACCCTGCTCTCTGAAAGTGCAAAAAAGAGTAATTCATAAATCCTATAGCTTCAATATTCTAAGTGCTGGTCTCCTAGTATACATATGAGCGACGTTGTTTATTTGTTATGTGGGCCTTGCACATTTCAATTTGATGAGTGTATTATCGTTTTCCACGTTTTGAACCTTACTTAGGTTAAAGGTTGTTTTCACAATGCAGCAGACTGTTTGGACATGGAAGCAGACGTGCGACGGTCAAAACTCCTTCTGTGTGGTAAGGTCATGGGTATCGCCTTCTATGGTGGCATCGCTACACACACAGCCCCAGCATTGTTTTTGACTTGTCGCCGTTTGGTGGGGGCAGTAGTAGCAGTAGCAGTAGGAGTAGAAGTGGTAGCAGCAGGAGTAGTAGTAGTAGAAGTAGCAGTAGCAGTAGCAGTAGTAGTAGCAGTAGTAGTAGTAGTAGTGGTAGTAGTAGTAGTTGTTGTTGTTGTAGCAGTGGTGGTAGTAGTAGTAGTAGTTGTTGTTGTTGTAGCAGTGGTGGTAGTAGTAGTTGTTGTTGTTGTAGCAGTGGTGGTAGTAGTAGTAGTAGTAGACCAGCCATGTCTTGAGCTTGCTTGGAAGATATGTTTCAGATACAAGTGGGGCACTGGTTTCGTAGCACAGGTTCGTCTACATTTACGTTATCGTTTGGTTATCGTTTAGGTTATCGTTTGACTACAGCTACATTTCGGACAAACCTGTCGCCAAAGTCCGAAGTCAAATACGGCTTTGGGAAAGGCTACACTAAGCTGAAACGAGGTTCCCTGATGGTCTTCTGGTTAAAAAGCTGTACTGCAGCTATGCAAACTACGCTTTCCTATAATGAAACATGATGCTATCAAAATGTTATCCTTTTTTGATGAGTGTATTATCGCTTTCCAAGTAAAATGCAAATTCTGCAATGCCAATGTCGGGTCCTTTACTAAATACCTTTGCGTAAATAAATCAGGTTGCTCATATCTACACACAGGCGCCACAGGCGCACAGAAACAGCAATCACACAAGACCATGTGGAGCTCTAGACTGCGAAATGCAAAACCAAAGCAATGCAGTGTCACAATTCATATAGACCATGAGCAGCAAGTGGCCAAGAGGCAAACATGCGAACACTGGTGCGTGACGGAAAAGCCATCGAACACAATGTATTCCCTAGCTGCACATGAGCACCCCGAAAGTGTGGGTGCGTGTCCCTGGCTAAAAGCATCCGGTTTGAGACCTGAAAGTGAGTGGATGAAACTTGGGGACGAATGGAAATTTTTTTGTGAGGCCACTCTGCCCCCTACTACTTACTTAAGTAGGCGCCTACTTAATTTATATAGTACGGCTAAGTTAGCTCCTAGGTAGGACGCAACGCTTCTTCATTTGGTTGCTAAATTGTTACAGTAGAAAAAAGGAAACTGAAAAGGAAACCGTAGGAAACCTGGATTGTGTGATGGCTCTCCGTGGCCTAGTATAGGTGGTAATTGTTTGTCCAGCTGCATAATGGGACCGCAGAGGAGTTTCTATCATTCCCAGGACATTCTCGTACTTTTAGTGTTGGAGCATGCAGCTAAAGTGAGAAAGCCATGTGCAGGGTTATATTCTTGCTGTATCAGGAATGAACAAGTGACATGTTTAATTTGAAGCAATGAATCAGTGAACACTGAACATGGTAAAGAGTCACACGACATTCTAGCATGCAAGAAGAAACACACACACACACAGACACACACACACACAAAGCGAGGATGTTCAATTGCTGTCCATCTTATCTTTCAAGTACAAAAAATGATGTTAAGAACACAGCGTAGGGAAGCACAGTTCAGACATTCGCCTGGGGACAGGGTTGAAGGCATCACTCTGTGCTTGAGGAAGGACAGTGAGGGCATCCAAAATGTCCTCCAGCGGATTGTCGTGTCAATTCTCTCTGACCTTCTCTCTCGATCTAATATATAGTTTGTAATCTTGTAATATATATATATATTATATGCATACACTGCAAGATTGTCCATGAACAACTAGGACCTAGGAAGCAAGCAAGGTCAAGAAAGAAACGCAAGAAACAAATCAAGTCATCCAGTGTCCTCACCCGCTCCGGCAGAATTGTTCATAATCTCCATCCAGTGCTCAGCAGCCCGGACCTAGTCAGCTCGTTTTGCAAAGAACATTCAAAATAGTGAGTAAGGGCCCCCTTATTAAGGCTCTTAAGGAGACCTCATTGAAGGGGCCCTTACATTGCCCTACATCCCTTTTCTCTGGTTTGAACAAATCTTTGCAGCAGTTGTCGAAGACAAGCCCCGCTTGCAAGGCCAAGGGCAGAGAAGACTACAAAGTACTGCTTTGCAATGGAGATTGTCCACGCTTGGTACATGCTCGGAGGATCTCGGAGGTATCATATGAATTTTTTGAATGGTCTTCAAGTAGCCTCCTGTTGTTAAGGCTTGCTGGGACCTGTGCTGGCTTTTCGCTGGCTTCCTTCACGAGAGCCTCCAGCACGGCCAACCCCAAGACAATTCCTGTATAGGATGCAATGCAACAAGAGACACGCCTCTCTCCACGAATGATGGACTTCGTTGGTGCTGTTGTCTCGCATTACTTCTGGCCTTGCCATGTTGAAGGTACAGGGGATCCTCTGTCACTTCAGAGACACCAAAGCTGAGTGTGGGGCCCTACGCTAGCACATAGTCTCGAAACCTGTCCAAACGATTGGGTTGCGAATAATGGCGAAAAGACTTAGACCCAAAACGGTAGTGTATGTTGTGGCGGGATTGAGAAGGAGTAGCAAATCCTGCACGGACTTGCACACAATTTCACTGAGAAGCATTACCGCGCCACGAGCAGGTCTTCAAATGATTTCTCCATGAGGATGAAAAGCTTGTCAAACCTGCGCAAGCGAAAGTCCACGCGAAATCATCGTTCCCTCGTGAATTAAGTGTCCCCAAACGGCAAACCCTGATATGAGCTATGTGCGCTGCTGGATAAAACCGAGCTGCACACCTGAACCGCCCTCGTTCAACCTGCCAAGATATCTCAATACTGTTTTATTCTATTAAGTTTCCATGCGAAAATGTATGCGAACGGTTTCATTAGACTGGACGTCACCCTACTCCGTACTGCCACCAACAAGAATGCTTTCTTTACTCTACAGTATTCCGATTCCTTACTAAAACCGCTTGCCTTGGGGAATGAATTTGCCCTCACAAAAATGCTAAAGCAACACTTCTAGGCTTGCGTTAGGAAATGGACTTCACTACTGTTTACTGGCAAGAACGCTTCTGACAGCAAGAATGCATTCACAGCACGGTCCGACTCCTTCACAAGAGTAGGCCCAATGTAGGCGTGTATCATGTATGCAGTGCAAAGCGCAATTCAGCCAGGAAGCTGCGACAATGACAGGCGTGGCTTCGTTGACATCTTTAGCCTCAGAAAGTGCAACCGGTTTGATGCCTTTGGTCAAACAATTGGATCAAATTGGAATGTTTTTTTGCAAAAGAACTCAAAGGTATTCAAAGCAACAGTTCAATTACTGTATTCAGTTTTTCCTCACCTTCAAATCAGCTCCGTGGTTCTTCAGCAGGAGACACATCCTCGCTTACAGCTTCGAGCAGTGTAGTGCTGACAGAAAAGCAGCCTTGGCAAACTCAGAGGCCCACCTTGTATCCCCTTGTCGAGCTGCGCAATGCAAGGGGGTGTGCATCTGACGTCAAAGTGCATGAGACATCTTGAGACCAGGTTGCATGCCTTTGTTTCAACAAAGGTGGAATCTAACCGTGGCATTGTGAACATGTCTGAACGTCTTTCACCCCCCGCCTTGAGATTTGTTGCATTTGGATCAGCTCTTGCTCTCAAGAGACACAGAGCAGATCTTTGCAACCCATAACTGGCAGCCTCAAAAAGCTTGAGGGTGCATCGATGAGTCTTCACAAATTGTCGAACAACTCCGTGTCCTCATGCAAAGCAGTGAAATTATTCTCATTGTTCACCTTGCTGACTGCCTGGTAGAAACGAGTGGTGTCTGATTCTCGTTTACAGATTGATCTTGGCTCTAACAGGACAGGACGACATGCACACTTGCACGGTGTTCTATCAATAGGCTGATGTGACCTGAATTGATTCAAAACCACTAAACATGTGAGCATTGCATAGCATTGGGCGAGGCCCCAGTTGAGCACTCAATCAAGTTGGTTCGATTCCCAAGTTGCTCTGCAAGCATTTTGGATCTATATACTGAGATTGGGTTAACTGTTTCTAAGATCCTCGCGAATCAAATCACGTGCTGCTGCCAAATGTATCGCTGGAGCAAATGCAGGATCACCGCGAGAGCGATAGTAGAACTCCTGCATGTCCATTGTCAAGTCTCAACATGCCATATGCGGTGCGATGCTATGCGTCTCTATCTATCATCATGCTTAACAGTACAAATACAGTACAATTATGCTGTGCAGCGCTTCAAAGTTCGTCATTGTTTGCTTGACTGTTTACTACAAAGTTTGGATTGCGCTTTAGGTAATCAGCTAATCTGTCCATTCCATCCGTTTCCTGCGTTCTTGTTGATGTGTTCCATGGTTTGGGCCTTCTGTGAGCCGTCTCTTTCGTTTGAGAGCAGCACTGTATTTACCGTATGCTTGAAGGGTATTCGTGTGTATTTCCAGGCAGGACCGTTGCTTTTTTTGTCTCCTGTTCAGGATCAGCCTTTTGCTGTAGCAAACGTCTGAGCAAGCCGAACCCATTCCTGAGAAAACTCTGCAGTGGTTAGCGAGTCTTTAGTGTTCATGTCTTGATCAACCCTTTCTTTATAAAAGAAACATCTGTGCAGTACACCTGTGAAGTACTGCAACATGCAAAGCGGTCCCAACCTCACAAGTGCAATCAAGCGCATCAGTCAACCCTGAGCTAAGAGTCTTGAAGGTATCAAGGCACCGACACACTGCCGCTGCTTGAAATTGAATTTGAACTTTGCCTCGAACCCACAAAACAGAACTTGAGGACTGCAGTGTTTCCACAAAGTGTTTGCTAAGAAGTGAACAGCATGCGTTTGGTGTATCATTGTGCTGACCGCGGATTCCCGCCTCCCTGCAAAAGGTGAGATTCACTTTCAAAGTCTCTGAAGGATCGCCTCCGGCAGCGATTCAATCTTGTTTCACGGTCGTACAGCCCCACTAGTAGACAATAAAAATGTGCACACCTGCGAATGCACACAGGAAACCAGAGCTGCACACAGGAAAGAGCAGGGAGCGGACGCACTTTTTTTTTGGCGCAGGCGGATGCCAAGGTCGCAGTGTGAAGGAGCTGAAGTGCACGGCTGGAGAGGAGAGAAAAGGCACGAATAGAAGGCAAAGAAGGAACGCTACTGAAGGAGCAAAGGTGCTCAAGCGTAAGGGCTGTCGCGCTAAGTCCATGAGGCTAGGCAACAATTGGCCTTGGAGCTGGTAGGCCGTGACTGCAAAGACGTTCGTAGCGGAGAGCTGGCATGTAGACTGCTTATGACTGCTTTGTTGAGTTTGTCCAAGGCGACGAAGTCAGTGGCGGCGAAAGAATCACCAAGGACGAGTGGCAGGTCCAAGAAAAAGCGACCGGGCCCAAGAGCGGCATGGCGGCATGCTTGACCCAGCCTTGAACCAAGCCAAGCTCAAGGCAGAGTAAAGCTCCAGTCCCAGTAGAATGCAGAGTGCGATTGCACGTGTGCACGACAGCATCTTTCAGACCAAGGCTTGGATCCAGGCGAAGACTGCTGTTGGATGTTGCCCAACAGTTCGCTGCGGTGGCCACCAATTGCACAGCAGGGTCTTCGAGAAGTTGTCGCAAGGGGCCATGGAGAGTGGCTTACAAATTCACACCTTGGGGATGACTAGTAGCGATGCCCTTGTTACTAGTAGACTCTTTTTCCTAGTAGAAATGCCAGGAGCTACTAGTAGTTTCCCTTGCTCCTAGTAGAAACGCCCTTGTTACTAATAGCTTCTTGTTCCTAATAGAAATGCCAGGAGCTACTAGTAGGTAGCTTCCTTGCTCCTAGTTGTCATAGATCACCAAGATGGAATGGGTCCGGGAAAGCGCCGCGACATATAGCTTCCGGAATTGCCAAAAAACGCATCGCTAGGGAACCCCATGCGATGGCAAGTGGTTCAATTGTGGTCGGTCAAGTCTAAAGGTCGAGAGAAGCAAGCGGGAAATGACGCCGACGAAGAGGCAACCTTTAATGTGTACATAGTTGTGACACAAAACGCTATGAAAGGCCGCCTTGGTCAATATGTTTGGCAAACTCCACGCACGGTGTTAACAAGGTGAAGCGTAGTGTGACAGGATGCCCCGGTCGTGCGAAGTTTAGATCAGAGATCTTCACGCACGCAGCCGGATTGAAGGAAGCAAGAAAACTCGGCGTGACGTGGAAAGGGGTAAGGCAATAGCAAGAGAAAGTTGGCATGAACAGCAAAGGCACGTGAACGCAATCGTGCTCTTCACGGTGTCTGGGAGGCTAGCAGAAGCCTAAAGCTGCGGGGCTTTGCGGTCGCTGTGTCACCAATGCGTTGACTGATATGGAGGGCACGTTGGGCCTATAGTGTGCTTGGCTGAGGCCAGGTGCCCGCTGATAGGGTTCTGTGCAAAAAGGTGGGGTAGGTCTTGTACAGTGAGCAGCCACATAGTAGTTCTTGAAAGAGTCTTCCTTGGAATTAAGGGGATGGTTTGGGCATATCAATTTTACTTTGGTAAAATGCTGCATATGACATCCAAAATGACAGGCTGCATTTAGACCTCTATGAAGTTGGTGACTGGGAAAAATCACGTTCGTCTCCAAAATTTGTTTTTTGTAACCAAGTCCTGCAGCCAAGTCCTAGGAATATTAAAGACAAACTCTATGCAATTGCAGGACACAGGGTACTCTCGAACACATAATTCTTCAATTGTGGGTGAATCGGGTCTCTACCAAAAGAAGCCTGATACGAGTCATGCATTCTACATGACCAGCACCAACCTTAGAGGATGGATCATGGAATTCCTGCCACAACCCACCCTCCTTACAGCGCCTGTAACACTTGGCACATCTCTCCTGATCATCACAGACTTCATCATCTTTGGAAATCTCTGGGATTACGCAGTCGCAGTCCACCCACTGCCGCCTTGTTCTCTTGCTCTCGTCTCTCTTTGCAGCCAGCTTGCGTTGAGACACTGGTTTCCTGCGGTCGCTGTATTCTACGGCAGCCCTCACCAAAACGTTTCTCCAATACTTTGTACGCGCGCTGTTGCGACCATTGCTTGCCCAACTTCGACTCAAGCCAACATCTGAGCGGCTTTGCGCAAGAAATGCATAGTCCACACGCACGCTGCCAAGCTCGTTCTCCAAACCCACGTCTCATCCACGTAATCCCACCCCAGGCTTTTCCTGACAGGACAGCGGCGTGCAAATATGGCCTGACCTCATGGCAAAGTCTTCTCACCAACTTTATCCAGCACGCTGTTGTCAAGATTCTGGCGGGCTTTCTCGATGAAGCTATGTACACACACTGATGTAGACACACCAACTTTGTGCCTCTCAACTTCACCAATCTTTGCATGACTTTCAACAACCACAATAATGAGTCCCAAAAATTCTCAATCGAACACGTTGCTCCTCTGCTACGCAACAATAATCACAACATATCACAACGCAACCATTCTTGCGATCATCTGATTGGCTCAGCTTCTGGGTCACCGCAACCTTCAGGGTATTCGTCACTCCTCAACACCGGCGCCTGCCCAAACAAAGTGCCTGTGATCAATCACTGTGGCGCATAGATGGCCTTGTAGTCCTCTTCATCCAGGATGTTCCACTCCCCAGCATATCCGTCCAACGTCGCACGCATTGAGATCTTTCCGCCAGACATGAACATCGCTTCTGAGAAGCCTCACATCCCGGGAAAGAATTCGGCGAAAATAAGCTGATTGCATTGACCTTGCATTGAAACATCGATGCGTTCATTCTTAAACTCAACTGCAACTTTCAGATTTTCCAGTGCAAGACCCTTTTGCTCCTCACCAGAATCTGTGACGTCATGCGCCGATTCCTCCTCCTGTCACTTTCCTTTTCCATCCCCACCCTTGTCTCCACTCTTGCCCTTCAAGCACTGAACATTTGGACGCTGTCCCAGGCATAACTGACAAACATGGGCGCGATCATCACCACATGGCTCTTGGCGTGCGCCTGGTTGACCCTTTGCAAACTTGTAACAGATCTGATTCCCATCGCGAAGAACTCCTCGGGCTGGATGTTTCCTTTGCCCTCTGAGCCATGCCAGCTGTAAAAACTCATACTCGTTCACGGGTTGCAAAACGCGACTCTTCCTCCAGTCTTCTTCCCGCTTCTCTCTTTCTCTTCTCCGACTTTTGGCCGCCTTGGAGTCACCTTGAGCAGGCAGACGATGGGCACCCTTTGGCACACGAGAGGCATCCTTTTCAGCGCCTGTCATATCCAAACCTTCAGCCTCTTGTTGGCTCGTAGCGCGTCCTCCCTGCCTCGAAATGAACGCCTGAGCTGGGTTGCAATGTTCCTGAAACACTCATCAAGCGCAGCCCATGTGATCACCGGCGGCTTCTTGTCTCCTCCAGGCGCCAAGGGATCATGCTTCAGCATCAACAGACTTGTCCTATAGACATCCCAACATGCAGTCCACGCATAGAAATTGGGCTGTCCAGCAACTTCTGTCTGCTTCCAAGTTCCCTCATCCTGGAGTAGAAAACCTTTTGCTTTCAGCTGACGTTGCGTCCTCCTCGCATAGGGTGTGAGCGTTGTTCAGCCGTGGGCTCTGTCTCCTTGACAGGGCCTGCAGCCATGACCAACCTGTATTGAGCATAGGCTTCATCTACCTCAGCTTTTCCCACCAGTTCCAACTCCGCGTCGTCTAGCCAGTCAGTAATCTGAGATACCTTCACCTTCTGAACTCCCAACTGCTTCGTGGCTCCACCAACGACCACTGGTGTAGGTGCAACTGCAGCTGCTGGTGCACTGGGACCTGACAAACCTGCAACAACGCCTGGCGCTAAAAGGTCAATGTCCACGAGCCCAAAACACTTTCTGCAAAGCCAAAGAAAAGCTGCTTGCACCATCTCAACCATTGTCAACGGCCTAGTTGGAGGATCCAATCCAATGGAGCGCCATCTGCCCCCACCCTTCCATCTCCATTTGTTCATTTGTTCCAGAGCTGCGGCGATCCCTTCAGGAGGGGCATGAGCCAGCAATCGGGCCGTGGGAAAATTGCCAAAGCCAGCATTGACTTCCCGCCAAGCTGCAGCGTCCAAGGCACACTGTCTAGAATCTAGAGTCTAACAATGGCCGTCAAGTCGGTGAGACCGGCCATTTCGGTGTCCGTAGGTAAAGGGCTGCTCGCCATGCTCAGAACCACATCGCCGTAATGATTGCTTCCACCGGCACGCTCCAACCTGAAATGCCTCCGAACCCATCTTGGAACGCCTTGGCAGACAATGCACAGCAGGATTTCAAACTCATCCATGTTCGAAACCGGATCACGCCCCTCTTCAAATCTTGAGCCAAAATGGCTCAGAGGACAAAATCTGTGATGACCTCCTGACCTCAGCTCACTTTCTTTCTTTTGAACATTGTTTTCTCCATGTGATGGTATCCGTATCGATCTATAATGTCATTTGAAGGATTGTGTTTGCAGCATTGTGTGTTCGATCTTCTGGTCCAAGACTAACAAGCAAGGCCTGTCTGGCGCATTTTGTAGGTCTGGAAGATGCTCTTCAAGTAGCTCACTCCATCGAGCCCCTCCCTTCCATCAACCTGAGATAGGGAGAGCCATGGAGAGCGAACAGGCTTGCAAGCTCACATCACTCCTCACATCGCTTCTGTCGCACTGCATCAGCCAAGGTAATTGCCCGCGCAAGTCGCAGGGATGCGTTTTCGTCAACGACCAACTGCATTCCAAAGGCACATTCAGAAATCTTGAGCTACTGACATGTGTCAAAATTTCAAAAACCAAAGACCGCTCTGAGTATTGGTTCAGTTTCACTTTCGACATCATCTTCAACAAATGCTCCAGAATCGCCAAGGGGAGCCTGATCTGGCTGGGACCAGATTTGCAAGAGCCCATGCGGCTCTATCTTCGTCACCTGTGACAAACACTGGAGACTGAAGACTTTCGTATTGTTGCACACCTGAGTCGACAATGGGATTTCCCACGCAGCTGCTGCGGTAACCTCAGAACACAGGAAGGACAGAGTGGATAGTACTAGGACAGCAAACAATCATGGTAATCAAAAACTGAGATGTCAGCTGGCACGCCATCCAAGTGCAAACCTAGGTTATGGAGCGGGAACTTCAATGGGATTCTTAAGCCTTAAGCCTCCTTCTTCTCCTTCTTTGCTATCTTTGCGGGCAAGTGGTAAGTCTCTTGCCAAGGGCTTGGTCAGGAGATATCAGAACAGTCACTTCAATGAATGCCTAAGCTGCATTGGAGCAAATTGGATGTGGAAGGACAAAGGGATGTATCAACCATGAGCAAAGTATGAGCAAAGTCAGTGTGTAGAGTCTCAACTTCTCAACCAAATCCGCCAGCAAACCATGAGGTCTCGCATGCTCTCCTGGCAGCACACCGATTCACCAAATTGCCAATCCTCGTGGCACATTTCTGACATGTATGGAACATTATGGAACAAGCTTCAGGATGCTACGCTACACTGCCCAGCCTGTTGAGCTTGAATAAACAGGTCGTCCAAAAGTGCCTGTCACATCTCTCATCGGATAAAGTGAGCCAATACTGTCTGAATTTCGGTCCAAACTCTTTTCCTTCCAAATAATAAGAAGCTATATACTAGGTTGGAGGCCATCGCTATTAGGTTGGAGGCCAACAAGAAGCTACTAGTAACAAGATTCAATGCGTTCCTTTTCTGACTACAGCCATTCCCTCCTCATCTTCTGCACTCAAAGACTTCACATCTTTTCGCCGCGATGCCTCCAGTTCCTCAAAGGCAATGGGTGGCCAAACTATGAGCATCTATGAGCCAAAGACATCTGTGATACTGTAATTTTTTCAGACGTCCTCCTCCTGCTCCTCAAGCTCCAAATAGCGGGAGCCATCTAAATGCAAGGATTCAGCAAGTGGTCACATACATGATGCAGTATCTTGTTCTTGCTGCAATGTGCTTCTATTTCGTGGGTTGCTTGCCAAACCTGCCCTTAAAGTCAATAAGTAATCAACATGCATGCGCACTAACATGTCATGAGGTGTTGGTTTGGATGGGATGGATAAGAAGAGTCTATCTATAGATCCAGTTTCAACAAGTGAGTCTTTTTCAGAGATCTGAAGAACACAAGTGTGTCACAACGATGCTACTTGTCTGCAAAAAACAACGAACGAACCTCCAATGCCGAGAAACGGACACTGGTCTTGCACAACATAGACCCCTGCTTTAGGTACGCCAACAATATTGCACAAAATGATCACACTTTTGTAGATATATAAGTGTGACCATGAAGTTCAGGACCAAAAGAAACGTTTCACATCTAAAGTGCGTGACAGGTTGACTTTTATTGTCGCTGTACAGTCTTGTCAAGAGTATTCACAATGTTGTTGCATTGTTTGGAGTCAGAGGGCATGGGTCCGTGAAAAATTACACTTAAGCATGTGCGTGCTAGCGGCTACAGGCCAAAGAGCTAAGTCACACTTACATTGCAGTCTGAGCTCTGAACTTGAAAGGATCCTCAGCAGTTCCAAAGTTGTATAGCTAAAAAAGAAGAGGCTGATAATTTGTTTCAAAGTGCATGCTGCAAACACAGTTCTGACATAACAGCGGATGGATATCAGTGGAGGATTACATTCTCCGGAATAGTGAGTCTGAGTTGAGGTCTGTCTCGACACATGTCGACATATATTTTAGACTCTTTTGAAGAAAACAGTATGAATCAATCAAAGAAAGAAGGCAAGGGCAATTTTAGATCATTTTTGTATGGGGCTCCTATTAAGGGGGCCCTGATAGAATCTTATTAATGGCATTGGCCTTAGCTGCTTTTTCCTTGCTTTTGTCTTGTTTCTAGTATACAGTGTATATATATACATATGTTGTTTGTTCGTCATAATGGTTTGCCAGTTCCCCCAAAGCTTACTATGCAAACCCATGAGGTGTGTGCACTAGGCCAATAGGTGGCCACTGAGGTGTCTCAGGCTCGCGTTGAGGCAGGCGCCGCTGCTGCGTTCTCGTCAGACCACTCGTCATCTTAGAGCTCATCTTCATGGACTTTGAGACGGTACGCCCGTCCTCCACAAGCACCAAAAACAGATTGTGGTGGTAAAATCATGTGAAATCAACACCAAGCTGAACGGTAATTCACTGAAGTCCCGTCCATTAGAGGTGTCCCTGGTGCCGCTCTGCCTGAACACAAACGCCACACAACGGGCAGAATCAAATCCAAAAAAGAGTCACTTCAGCACAACAAGCCAAAAGCCGAACTCTTTGAGAAGCTCCAGAAGAGTCAGGCCTGAGTGTGTCATGGGCTGTCCTGGCAAGTGGTACTGGTTGACGCGCCGCCTGTCCTGAATCAAATCCCTGAACTGCTTCGCGTTGCAGCTCTTGTTGGCCACAACTGCATGTTCAAGTTGACAGTATGTTGGATCACAAAGTATATTAGGCAATTGCCAGTACAGAGTCTTGTCTGCTCAGCATGACACCTCAGTCGTTGCCGCTGCCCACGTGTCATGATCTGCTTCATGACACTTCATCGGCAACTTTGTCCAACGGCAACTGTCTGGATTTGATAAACTCAAATGACATGTTGATGTCTCATTATGCTGCAATTTGCTCTTGTGTTTGTTACATTGCATTTACGAGCTGTTGAGAAGCCTTGAATGTGGTTCTTTCATTGGGTACCGATACCCAAGTAATGAACACTTCAGAGAAAGGATGAGAATGGTCTTGACATGCAGTCGTTGCAAATGTTTTGCGTTGCTTGCTCGTCGTGCAGCGTGTCTCTTGCTCATCTTTATTTTGTGAAACAACCTCTCACTGCGGCAAGGTGCGCAGCTTTCCAAGGTGGGGGGCCCTTTTGGCCACTCTGAATTCGTGCTTGAGAGTATTTCAGGAAAGCATGGTTTGCCATGCAGGTGCAAGTTGCCAAAGGTCACCCTCTGTAGCCTTTCCCATGTTTCATGGTTGATAACAATTGTATAAACATGTCTCCAGCTCAACCTTGCATACGTTTTGCAACCACCACTAGGCCATTTTGTCCGCCATCGAATCGTTCGAACCTCACCGAACCTCCATGTAAAGATTCACTTATTCACAGCGTGTGCCCAGCGGAATCGATGCAGGACCTTCATGTCGAACGTGTTCGGGTTAGCTTTCTTCTCTCAGAGCTCTTCAAATCTTGCTGGAATTCCTGGTTGAAGTCTTGCAAGATTATGCAAAATTAGGCCAAACCAAAGAAACAAAGCTGCAAGTACATCACAAAACATCAAAGCCGAATCCATCCAATTCCTGATTCTGTTCGTTCCTTTCGTCCCCTTCGGTCCAAGTGTTACATTTTCAAGGTCGGCCTTGGCAACAAAATTCATCAGCCTTCCTCTCCCATTATGTTAGGAATTGCGTTCTGGCTAAGTGCGCCACTTTTCAGGTGCTGGTGGTTTTCCTTTCCCATCCTCTGTACAAAGTGAGCAAACTTGCAAATCCGGAGTCTCCCGCAGGGCTCTAGGGACATTGCAGTTGATTTTGTGTCTTTGACCCCCTGCAGCAAACGATGCCAAAGACGTGTTGAAAGCCACCAACTTTGACTAACATCCCGCCTCCATCTCTCGGCGTGGACCACGCACCATTCGCCTCACGACAAAAGGAATGCCGATCTCTTTCTGATCCCTTTACACTCTTAGAATCTCTTGGATCTCTTTGGTCCTCTCAGGACCCTCTCCTCGAGTCTGTTTTCTCTACTTTGCTCGCCAAGTAACAGCAATAGCTCTTCTTTGGAGGCTATCTCTTGAACGGCCTCGAAGGCAAACCATTTACAAAGAGATCTATCGATGACTGTCAAGGACTCCATGCTTACATGAGGCTTGGATATGCTTTCTGCCTTGTCCTTGTCAACCACACCATTGACAGCCAGCACAGTGTCACCGATGCATATCCGGTCCTATAATCAGCTAAGATGATAGCTGATAGACATGTCCAGGAGTGGCTTCTTGTTCAGTACTAAAGAAAGTCAGCCTTCGGGTACTGCTTGTTCCAATCATCAATGAGGCTTTCTTCTGCAATCTTCAGGATCGTCTCGGCTCAACTCTGCTCGAACTAAAGACAGTTGTCAAAGAGTACAATGTTCAAGAAACTAATGAACAACAATTATGATATAGATAGAGTTAGATATGTGCATAAAATGTTCGAAGAGAAGCTCAGCCGAGACGGCCGAGATACGAATGTCTTCGGA
Source organism: Durusdinium trenchii (assembly GCA_963970005.1). Lineage (NCBI taxonomy): Eukaryota > Dinophyceae > Suessiales > Symbiodiniaceae > Durusdinium > Durusdinium trenchii. Next base: position 556,824 of record CAXAMN010021596.1, on the reverse strand, counting down.
TCCGTAGCAGCGCCCAACTTCTTTCCAGGACGTTTCAAGATTTTGACTTCCTTACAAATCTTCAAATGATCAGAAGCAACTCAGTGTCAGTAAATTGAACTATAGGTGTCATCAGGCAAGCTACAATGATAAGCTTTGAGAACACAATCTCCAGCTTCTGCTGCCTGAGTGTCTTGTGTGAGATGTGTTTCTTTGAGCCTCGACCCCTGTTGGGGAGTTCTACTGGTCTGTACTTCGACAATGCTGGACAACGGCAAGCCACTCCTTCAATTGGCGCATCATATCTGATTTGTCCTTGGCTCGATCAGTCAGCGAGAGATGAGTAGTGAGTAGGTGAGTAGTACTAAATGTAGATTCTCGGAGACCTCATGCAAGTGCAATTCAAAGAAAACTGAGGCCAGAAAATCTCTCAGGAAATATATAGTAACAATAACAATAATAGTAATAACAATAAATAATAACAATAGTAATAAACATAGCAATAGTATATAATATATAGAAATCATGTCTCGTTTGCGAATGTGATGCACCAAATCTTGCATCAGTAACGATCAACTTGACGAGCACCACCGCAACTTAGCAACTGCTTACATTACAAGGGTCGTGACATGATAGTGAAGCTGAGTACAAAATGGTGGCTTATGATGCATCGCTTGCATCGCCTGTGTGATATCGATGATGTGTTTGCTTGGTGTCAACAAAAATACGTTTGGCTTGAAGGAACATCGACATAACTTGCATCGCCAGCTTCCCTCTTCTGAGCACATTTGGTACTGTCATCAATATTAGTCACATCAGGTGACTGGAAAACTGTTAATCTGCAAGGGGGGGCCCGATGCGACCGGGTCACATCAGGGTCACATCAGGTTCCTGTTTCCAAGGCGCTTTAGTGTTTGAAGAATGTTTTGGTGCATTGAAAGAGCCCATGTGAAAGTCATCGTAAAACAAGGGAATAGCTAGATCATTTGTATGTCGCATGTTCTCAAAGCATTATAAAACCCCATGGAATCATGAAACCGATGCGACTTCCCGAAGACCTTTCGACGCAAGTAACGGCAACATTCAGTGCAAACCGATGCGACTAATCTATCTGAGAGTAGTTGGTGCTGGAAATATATTATGCCCGGACGCCCAATCTATTTTCCGTTAAATACGTGTTGGATCGTGTTGGGCAAAGCCATATCAACGATGAAGCATTGTAGTTACTATCTATCAACAGTCCGACATGAAACTCTGACTACGATGTCCAGCTTAGCTTGGGCGAAGAATACGATCAGTGGGGAAGATCTTTTGAGAGCCTTCCGAACACAAAACGGCCACTTGAAACAGCTTACACACGTGGAGTGGCATGCCTTTGGACCAATTTGGAGTTGAAGCAAGATTATATATATATATACACCTTTGCCAAGGCAGCGACGTGCACGGATGCAACTTAGAATCTAATCTACCCATCATGAAGTTCATGGTCCTTCACACAAGGTTGAATACAGCTATTTGATGTCGCCTTGCTGGCCTCTGCTGGCGTCCACAAAGTACAGTAAACTACATGGTCCACCGCTTGTCGACGGTCGTGAGGTTTCGGGACCATTTTTTGTTTGTTGAAGAACGTTTGGGACCGTCTACGCGCGGCAGGCCAACTAAAACTATATGGTTGCACTGAAGGCTGCATGCAAAGGAGCTGTGAAGTCATTCACCGAGTAGATCCTATCGCCTTGTAGGAAGACGATTGCAACTTGCTAATCATAAAGAACAAACATGACAAACATGAATCAACAATAATCAACATAGACCAGCTTTGCCTGGGCACACAAACTCATCCTCTTGTTTGCAATACCTGCAGGACTTTGAGCGATGAAAAGACAAAAGAAAACATGTGCTCCTGTGGGTGCCGGCCTGTCAAGAAGTCCATCTGGCGTGACAGCCTGCATCACAAGGCATGCAAGTGCCAACGTCGTTCAACTAAAGTGTGTTCCCCCCTTTCTGTCCCAAATGTTGCAACCATCGGCCTTCACTGTCAACGCGGACGTATCGGTCTCAAGTTCGAAACCAATTGGTTCATCCTCACGACACTGTCAAGGTATCCCGAAGCTTTCAGGTTCCCGAGATTTCCCAAGACAGCTAGGATCCTCCTTCTCCAGAAAGACCTCATACAGAATGCAGCCACTGAGGCCTGAGAGAGGATCAATATTCAAAGGATGGCAACGGGTTGGAGGTAAACCACACAACATCAACTCAATGCGATGAGATGGTCTCTACAGTATCAGGCTGCAAGTGTTCAACCCATTGCAGGAAAGGCCTTCGGCCCAAGCATGGCGCAAACCTAAGAAGCTGACAAGTTGATACAAATGAGGTGCTTGGGTCCATCTGCGATTTGTCGAAGTCCTGCTCTTGGAGCCTCACTCGTCGTCATCTTGCTTGGAAACCTGAGTCGCCCCTTCGGCGCTCCAGCTCAGTTGTCGTGACTATTTGTTTGCCTGAGCACACCACGGCTTGTCATCCCATCCTCTGGGACGGGGTTTCCTTTCAGTGCAGCACTTAGCACCCATCCTGTCTGAGTTGCGCCAAATGTGTTTGTATCTCTTGACAAGCTGAAAGTTCTGACACCAGCCTTCCAAGATTTTCGCATGGACAAACTACCAAACGCAGCTCTGCAAAAGATTGTCTCTCAGTAACTTGTCGTCATGCAATGCCTTTTGCCAAAGTAAATCAGTCTGAGCTAGCTTCCCACTCCCTAATTATCGGTCCTATCATATCCTTCAATGCTGCTGCTGTTGTTGTTGCGACGTGCCAAGAGAGAATCGGACGTTGGCTATGATTGATGCATTCTGATCAAGAACTAACAAGTTCGCCAAATAAGTTCCAGAGGAAGAGAATTCACAAGTGCCGAAGGTTGGGCTGCCGCACTCTGTGGAAGCACCAGCCGGGGGCAAAGGTCTGGAGTATAAATATGTACAGAGCTTCTGTGTACTGTATCTATTGCTATACTTATATACACAAACATAAAGTACATGTTGTCATGTTGACGAACGAAAAAATATAAAACTGATAGAACCCACGAACCCGAATGCAGTCACTCATGTATAGAGGAGAATGCAAAGGCACAAAAGTGTATCAATCAAAACCTTTTCTGTGGATGACTCGCAAAGTCATCAGCAGAAGCAGCGCCAGCGCATCCAAAGCTGCAGCAAGCATGTTTCACGAGACTTTCACCAGAAGCGACAATCAAAGTTTCCAGAAACGAGCATTTTCCACGAGACTTTCTCTTGCTAAACAGTCTTGCTATGTGTTGCTCGAAACTTGTTCTTGACACTCTGTGCTAGACAATCTTTCTTGACACTTGTTCTTGACACTCTTGCTTGACACTCTTGCTGGACACTCTTGCTTCACAATCTTGCTGGACACTCTTGACACGACACTCTTGCTTGACACTCTTTCTTGACACTCTTTGCTAGACAATCTTTCTTGACACTTCTTGCTTGACAATCTTGCTTACACTCTTGCTTGACACTCTTGCTTGACACTCTGCTAGACACTCTTGCTGGACACTCTTGCTTGACACTCTCTCTTGACACTCTTTGCTAGACAATCTTTCTTGACACTCTTTTTTGACACTCTTGCCTGACACTCTTTGCGGGACACTCTTGCTGGACACTCTTTGCTAGACATTCGCGCTGGACACTCTTGCTTGACACTCTTTCTTGGCACTCTTTGCTAGACACTCTATCGTGACCCTCTTTGCTAGACACTCTTGCTTGACACGTTTGCTGGGCACTCTTTGCTAGACACTCTTGCTTGACACGTTTGCTGGGCACTCTTGCTAGGCACTCTTTGCTAAACATTCTTGCTTCACACTCTTGCTTGACACTCTTTGCTAGACACTCTTCCTTGACACTCTTTGCTAGACAATCTTTCTTGACACTTTCTCTTGGCACTCTTGCTTACACTCTTGCTGGACACTCTTGCTTGACACTCTGCTAAACACTCTTGCTGGACACTCTTGCTTGACACTCTATCTTGACACTCTTGCTTGACACGTTTGCTGGACACTCTTGCTGGACACACTTTGCTAGACATTCTTGCTGGACACTCTTGCGTGACACTCTTTCTTGACACTCTTTGCTTTCTTGACACTCTTTGCTTGACACTCTGCTAGACACTCTTGCTGGACACCCTTGACAGGACACTCTTGCTTGACACTCTTGCTACACACTCTTTCCTGACACTCTTTGCTAGACAATCTTTCTTGACACTCTTGCTTGACATTTTTGGTGGGCACTCTTGCTTCACACTCTTGCAGGACACTCTTGACACGACACTCTTGACACGACACTCTTGCTTGACACTCTTTCTTGACACTCTTTGCTAGACAATCTTTCTTGACACTTTCTCTTGACGCTCTTGCTTGACACTCTTGCTTGACACTCTTGCTGGACACTCTTGCTTGACACTCTGCTAGACACTCTTGCTGGACACTCTTGCTTGACACTCTCTCTTGACACTCTTTGCGCAAATCCCAATGGCACTGCGCCATCACGAATGTCGTGTCGCCACACGGTCTGCCCACACACTAGAAGCAGTCATGCGAGCGTTTCGTACGAGACTTCCTCCAAAAGTCACGCTTCGAGGCTGCAAGACGAGCATTTCGTACGAGACTTCCTCCAAAAGTCACGCGTCAAGTCTCCAACGAGCGTTTCGTACGAGACTTCCTCAAAAAGTCACACGTCAAGTCTCCAAAACGAGCGTTTCGTACGAGACTTCCTCAAAAACTCACACGTCAAAGTCTGCAAAACGAGCGTTTCGTACGAGACTTCCTCCAAAAGTCAAGCGGAAACACCCATCGGAGCACACACATCACGCAGCCCTGCCAGGCAGTTTCGCGATTCCAGCCCCTCCAAACACCACCCGCTCACACGCCAATTTCAATGTGACAGCGGCATTCACCTCTACCACAACTCACAACCTCACGATTCCCTGCGCCTGCCACGAATCTTTCCGCGTCCACACGTCTAACGCGCACAAAGTACTGCGCCTGCCACGAAATGTCACCTCCGTCACACCTCGCAACCTCACGATTCCCTGCGCCTGCCACGAGAATCGCACTTCCACGCCTCATAGCCCGCACAAAGTACTGCGCCTGCCACGAAAAGTGACAATATCATCTCATGGAGCTTCAACAAAATTTGCACCACACCACACGTTTGGAATGATTTCGACCCGTTCTGAGCACACTCGCATCCACCAAAATCGCCATTTCAGCTGAGACTTGTCACGAAAACAGAGCTTCGACGCCACACCCTGAAACGCAAATCCCAATGGCACGGCCACATCCAACACCCCAAAAACACGACTCTCCAAACGCTAATCCTAATGGAATACCGACACAAACGTGTCACTTTCTCGAAACCCTGCGTCTGTGCAGCGAAATGCATCACGTTTCTTGCGCGACATGTCACTTTCATGCAAATCACAATGTAATAGCGGCGCAAACTGACACGTGACACATCCATGAAAAGTCACTTGCAAAAGCTTCCCCCAATGGCAGGGCCATAGAGACATCACACGGACGGTTGCGGACGGTTGCAGACGGTTGCAAACGGTTGCGAACTCGAAAACAACGTCGGGCAAACACAGCTCTACCCTCAGACTCCCGAGTTAAACAAGAACCCTTCGCTACGCATTCGGGAAAACTGTTTTATTTTGAAAAAGGCATCCATGCGGCCACTACAAGCAAACTCCTTTTGACACTGATGCTGAGACGCGTTCGTGCAGGACAAATTCATGGTGGGCGTCATTGGCACATTGACAGGCAGTCTTGGCAAGTGACTTAAATTGATGCAGCACGACCTTGGGTCTTGCTCAACATCGAACAACTTCAGACAGAGAAACTTGAGGAAGGGCGACATATCTCAAAACCATGCGGATGAGTGTCTCTCAACATCAAACATCATATGTCATGGGAAAACTCGTCTCTTTGAGGCATCAAAGCACTTTCTGATTCAGAGGATGCTCTATCCATAAACGTGTCCGAAGCATCATTTTCTTCAGAGCCTGTCACATGCTGAAAAGCTGGCTTTCAAACAGGAACGTCAGAAGAAAGGATGAAACCATGGTATATAGCTATGGCTATGGGCAATGAAAACCGTGCTAAACTCTTGCCATAGCCTGGGATTTCACGACCATTGCGTCTGGGCTTATGATCTTGTCTATCAAGTCCATCATGCGAAAGACCTGGTGTGCCAGAAACGAGGCAAGGACGTCAGCAATGCACATGCAATGGCTCATGACCTGTGCTGAACTCAAGCGGGGCACTGTCGCCAAATCGCGGCTCCCACTTATGTCGATAAAGACCTGGAATCGAAGAGGTCTGCAGTCGGAATCGATTTCGAGCATTCCAGGCGGCTGAGAATCTAAATCACCGCAAGCCCTACGAGTAGTACTAGTGATCACTCGTAGTGATCAATGCAGTAAACAGCATGTCGTGTTGCCCCGTGTTGCCCTCGCTCAATATTCAGAATCGACTTGGGCTGCATATGTGTGTGTGTACAGTTTGGGCACACTGGAATGCATGCTCAAATCATTGATTCAAGTATATATATACCCGGACGAAAACTCTTGCAACGATGCACGGAGCTCATCAAAATTTGGAACTTATACCTTGATACTCTTCCAAGGACATGAAAATCCAGAAAAACAAATCAGAAAATTGTGCTGTGCTATTTGTCAAATCTCGATCCGATGCTAGATGAGTACCCTGCCACCTCTTCCAAGTGTTCTCATCCCCAACTATATAGTCCGGAATCTGTGTACAAAATCTATCAAATTCTTGAATATCCCAATCTGTAGAGCACGCAGAAATTCCAACACGCGTGACGAGTGAAATAAGCAAGGGCATAATTGAATGCAAGTAGGAGCTTAGGAGGCCTTCGTAAATCTGGCAGGGTGAAGCGACTTCGTCAATGCCTCAAAGGAATCTGGCAGGGTGAAGCAGCACTAAGGCCACTAAGCATTTGTTGACTTAAAGTCTTTAGAGCCAAGAGTGACCTTTGCCTTCCTACAGGTACTACATCCAGTGCTTTCTTGGGTTCTTGCAAACCTTGTGTGATAACCTCAATGCTTTAATCAAAAACTCTCCGCACCAAGGTCCACGCAACTAGCTTTGCAGAGTCGAAGGCATCAAAGTTCTGCGACAATGTTTTGCATGTCTGTTGCCTAGCCAAACCTACGCAGGTTGCACCCCTTGCTCAACCTTTGCAAGTCGTTGTTTCTGTGCAAGTCCATCAGTCCTCAAATTGAATCTCTGGGTGCTTTTCACGAGCCTTGGGTGAGGCGCCATGTGGGCTGCGGCGTGATACCACTACTTGCCATTCAATCAACAATCAACTAAGTGATTAAAAATGACTAAAGTCACTATAGTTCAAAGGCCCAATCTGAGGTCCCTTAGGATTCATATCATTCAGTCAACTCTAGTGCTGCTCCAGCGCCTCGGCCACCAGCTCTGGTTGCTGGTCTACACCGACCACTCGACCAGCCACAGCCGCGATGACCTGTCACTGTCCACTTCTAGCAGATCTCAACATGTGTCAAAGTGGGTAAGACAAACTGGGCCTTTGTCGTGCCACCCACATGTGAGCCAACCTTGGAAAAGGTAAAGAATCTCACACGTGTTGCTGTTCAACTCATTGATGGCCTCAAGCACCACATCTTCCGAGTTCACCAAAGCCCTGCCACGTCGTAGATACATTGCATATGAGAGCATTTCCTACCGAGAACTATTCGGATCATCCTTGTGATTAGGGAATGGGGACCATCTCTCAAAAATGACATCGTCCGGTCTTGCTTCATTCTGCATGAACTTCGGACAAAGCCAGCTGTGGCAAACTTCGCTAAATGAAGCGCGGAAGTGCTGCTGAACAGCATCCCGGTACTCCGAGACTTCCTCGCAGGCAACAACCTGTAAACAGCAAGGTTTGTAGTTGTGCGTACTTGTGGCAAATCCAAAATCTTAATACAACAAAACTTATCTTTCAAAAGGCAAGCTCTGCTTTTGCGTCTTACCACGAGCTATTATCTGGAGGTACATATAATGGCGCTTGATGCATTCTTCTGCGACACAAATTTCCATGTGTGAGCCAACAGCAGGCCGCTATTGACTCCGGTCGTCCATCGCATCCTCATGTGCAATCATTATGCATCAGGTCCTGCAGATCTTGGACCTCAAACTTCTCAAATTTTGGTTTGAACTCTGTTCACAGCCTGGCTGACATCACTGAAATTGCGATGGCCCAAAGAGACATATTACAAGTAGTTGCGATGGGATGGCCATCCTCCCTCAACAAGATTCAGACAAAGAGACAGAGAGTCCACATTGACGCATAACAAAGGACTTCGATCCCGAGGAATGCACATCCTGTCTTTGAAGGCAGCGGCATGTCCACCATCTCAAGGTTATTGTTCTGAATTCTAATAAAGTCTTGGAATCATGAGCCATGGCACATCCTTAGTGTACTGCAACCAGTCTTCTTTGTATTTTTGACTGAGGTAGAACTCAATCTCTCGGATGCTCAAAGTGCACATCCCAGCCGACATTGCCACTGGCACCCAGAGTGTCAAATAGGCTCCTGTTGCAAATGAAAACCCAAGGAATGACACAATCTCCCCAGCATAGTTTATGTGTCTGGCCATGGCGAATAGACCACCACGGTATAGCTTGTCACGATTGCCCTGCTTTTTCCATTGGTGGCGCTGCCACTCCGGGTACACGTTCAACCAGGTTCCTGCCACGAAAACGATAACGCCGGCATATTCAAGCATGCTCCTTGGGCGACAATGAGCAGCCCCATATGCCATTGATGCGACTGAAAGAGGAATAACTCCACCCGCTTCAAAAATGACTTCCTTCCACGGAATGCCACGCGACCAAAAACAGGACATCTGAACCAAGACTCGTACCACAAAAACAAGCGTACAAAATAGAACTCCATGGCATCGGAATCTGCAATCGTCGCACTCTGAGGTGCGGCTGTCTACATGGCATCTGCACAATCCTGCTGCCAAAGGCAGGTTTGCCACCAGCAGGAGTGCCTGTCAGAAGTAGACTTACTTTATAAGATCTCATAAGTGAAACTGTTCAATTTGGCTAACCAGCAAGCGGGGCGCCTTGACCCACCAAGAAAGGTTAAACCTTAGGATGGCAGATTTGCAAATGGAGTGCCCCGTTCTACAAACTGCAAGCGCACAGAAGCATGGTAAGCTTGGGGCTCCAGAGGAAGAAGCCTGCAGAATAGAAGAAAGAAAAATTGTTAACATGGTCTGGCATCTGTGTTGCTGTCTGTCTTGCTTTCTTCCTAAGCGACTACAAGCTGATAGCCAATACTGAGCCCAGTCCTGGAATTTGTGTCAATGAAGAAGGCACTACGAAAGCCCGTCACCTTGGCAGGTCTCGCAGCACAGCATCAAAAGTATCAAACATCAGTGGCCTCAAGCTGTGCCTGCTCAAGCGACAAGTTGCATAGTGGCCAAACTGTGCCACCCGACAGAGTTGGCAGCCATAGGCCATAGGCCAACAAATGATGTGGCATGGAAGGTGGTTTGTGGCAAGCAATCTATTGCGATATTGATATTGCTGTTTTGCGCTCAGCAAGCCATGGCAAGTCCAACTGAACACTTATTTCTTGGGGGGGAGGCCGATAGGTAGGTTGCTAGTAGAAGAGGTGGCTATTAGCTACTTAAGCTACTACCTAGGACGCAGGATAGCTCACGCTCTAATGATTTGGTTCCTAGGTTTTGAGGGAAACTTAAGTTGTAGTACAAGGAGTTGCTCTTTCTGATTGAGCTGGCTAGGGAGTTATGCACCTAGTTTGCAACAATCACATCTGTATTCCTTGATTGGTGCTTCCAAATGCTTCGAATGTTTTGGCCAAGAGTGAAAAGTGTCAAGAAGCAACGCACCTCCTTACCGCTGTGTCGCAGCATGTTGCGGTGGTGGCGATTCGAGGCTCGATGTCTTTCAATCTCCTTCAAGCAGTAGTAGCGTCCTTGTTCCTAGTAGTACGGCCAAGAGCCCCTAGTAGCTTCTTGTTCCTAGTAGCGATGCCAGGAGCCCCTATTAGTAGACTCCTTGCTTCTAGTAGTAAAGCAGTGAGCGCTTGACAATTGGAGTTTGATGAGTGGTCAATAGCTTTTGAGCAGAACTCTTCTCACGGACTTCCCTGAAGCCTTGGTCCTGTGAAGGTCCCACAGATTGATCACCTGCCTACGTAAGGTGGGATTCTATTAATTTAGCTGGGAGAAAGCTAGTAGAATCGGCCAAGCAAGAATTACACCACCGTAGACCCCAAACAGTTTGTGTTTTTCAAAATCGGAACAATGTGCAACTAGAGCTTGCGACGTCCAGAGCTGGGAGACAAAGGAATGCAAGGCAGAGGCGGAAATAGCAGTCGAGAGCTGGGAGACAAATGCAAAGGATTGCAAGATGGGCCGTGCCTTCATCGATTTTGGGTAGCCCCCCGGGGTGGAATAAGTTTTTAGTTATTCTGGGTGGGTTGGACATCATGTCAGAATATTATTCTGACCCGTCTGCACATACCGGAATAATTTAGACAAACAAAATTATTCCACACATAGGTAGCCATCAAGTTTTGATATCTGGCCAACATCGAAGGGGTCTGGAGGGCACAGCCCTGGAAAAATGTCCTGGTTGGCTTTTGGATTATCTAGTTCTTGGACCTGTGTCATTCCAGCATGCCAATACAGGGTACATCAAGGCACCCAGCCATATGCAAGGAAATGTATTTTTTCCAGGGGGGTGGGGGAGTCACCCACCCCTGGAATAGTTCTGTGGCAGCTCACCAGGCCCAGCAGTAGCAAGCATTGCTGGTGAGTGGCAGCTTGGCAAACTTCTTTCCAAGCTGGATACACTTTATGATCTTTCTGGTGTCTGGTTCAAGGCCTTGAGATGTCTGCTTGAGGTAAAGGTTTCCACCACCCCTGGAATACTTTTGGGTCCTACTGGTAGTCGACAGCCAGTTGGCTCAAGCTTCTATGCCCACCCCCCTCAGTAATTTTTTGAAGTCTTGGACAGGCGACATCGAAGGGGCCTGGAGGGCACAGCCCGGAAAAATGTTCTGGTTGGCTTTTGGATTATCTAGTTCTAGGTCTGTGTCATTCCAGCCTGCCGGCACAGGGTACATCAGGGCACACCCAGCCATATGCAAGGAAATTTCTTTATTCCAGGGGGGGCGGGGGAGTCACCCACCCCTGGAATAGTTCTGTGGACATCTAAATTGTCTAGACTCTTGATAGTTCATGTTCTTCCTACACTAAAAGAATTTTTACTAAATGTATTTTCTCAAATCTTGTCAAATCTGTCGTCATCATCATCACTGTTTGTTCAGACTCTCTTGCAACGTAGATCTCTGGTTATGATTATCTGTTTTCAATCAAACTCAAAACATGGGTTTATGCTGACATGCACATCTTCCATCACCCATTCCTTCTTCCGAGCAAACAAACACATCGTGAACCGCGAGCAACTGTCATGAAACGCTTTCAAATCATCGTTTCTTGAAACAATTATTCCAATGGGATAGTGAGTTCAACAGCATTATTATTCCGATGGGTTGTTGACATCAAGTTGTTCATTATTCCAATGGGTTGTTGAGTTCAAGCTTATCGTATGTAGCAAAACTATTCTAGGGGGGTTGACATCAGAGTTTTTTTTGTTCTACCCCCCCATTACATAGTTTTCTTGACCCCCTGTCAAAAATTTATTCCAGTTAAATTTATTCCAGTATGCGACCCCCCCATTGGAATAAAATTTAGTGGACGGCCCATATTGCAAGCCGAAGGCAGACACAGCAGCCCAGAGCTGGGAGACACATGTAAAGGAGTGCAAGCGACATGCAGCCCAGAGCTGGGAGACAAGTGTGAAGGGTTGCAAGCGAGAGGCGGAGACAGGAGTCCGAGTTGGGAGGCACGTGTTAAGGATTGCAAGGCACAGCCCAGACGGACACGGCAACAAGCTGGGAGACAAATGTAAACGATTGAAAGCGACAGGCAAAGGCAGCAGGCCAGAGCTGGGTAACAAACGTAAAGGATTGCAAGGCAAAGGCGGACACAGCAGTCCAGAGCTGGGAGACAAGTGCAAAGGATTGCAAGGCAGAGGCGGATACAGCAGCTGAGAGACACGTAAAGGATTGCAAGCGACAGGCGGACAGAGCAGTCCATGTAACGGATTGCAAGGCAGAGGCGGACACAGCAGCCCAGAGCTGGGAGACACATGTACAGGGTTGCAAGCGAAAGGCGGACAGAGCAGTCGAGAGTTGGGAGACACATGCAAAGGATTGCGATGGAGAGGTGGACACTGCAGTCCAGAGCTGGGGGACACACGTAAAGGGTTCTTGTTGGTCATTGTGTCCGCTTGTCTCCCTTCTGTTTCCTTTTGTCTCCCTTCTTGTCTCCCTTCTTGTTGCCCGGTGCCAACCTCTGCCTTGCGATCCTTTCCATTTGTCTCCCAGCTCTGGACTGCTGTGTTGCAGTCCTAGGGGGGCAAGAAGGGAAACAAAAGGAAACAGAAGGGGGGACAAGCCGGACACAGTGACCAAAAAGAAGGGAGACAAGACCGGAGACTAAGGGAAACAGAAGGGAGACTGTTCGGACGCAATGACCCAGAAGAAGGGAGACAAAGGGTGACAAGCCAAACGGAAGGCCTACACGCTGTCCCACAAGGCGGACACTCTTAGAAAGCATTGAGAACCCCTAACAGTAACCTGTTTGGAGAAAAGTAAAGAAATCACATGGGAGACAAATGAATAGAAATGCTGCATTGCATGGCCAGCGGAAAGGGCGGACACCAGCAGTGCAGGCACCGAACCTGGGAGACAAAAGTAAAGAAATCACATGGGACAAATGAATAGAAATGCTGCATGGCCAGCGGAAAAGGGCGGACACCAGCAGTGCAGGCGCCGAATCTGGGAAACCCACCGTAGACCCCAAACAGTTTGTGTTTTTCAAAACCGGAACACTCTGCGACTAGAGCTTGCGACGTCCAGAGCTGGGAGACAAAGGATTGCAAGGCAGAGGCGGCCACAGCAGCCCAGAGCTGGGAGACAAATGTAGACACAGGGAGACACATGTAAAGGATTGCAAGCGACATGCAGCCCAGAGCTGGGTGACAAATAAAGGATTGCAAGGCAGAGGTGGATACAGCAGTCTAGAGCTGGGAGACAAACGCAAAGGCTTGTGAGGACACATGTAAAGGATTGCAAGGCAGAGGCGGACACAACAGTCAGAGCTGGGAGACAAATGTAAAATTAAGGACTGCAAGGCAGAGGCGGAAACAGCAGCCCAGCGCTGGGAGACAAATGATGACAAATGTAAAGCGTTGGAGACAGCAGCCCAGAGCTGGGAGACAAGTGTAAAGGATTACAAGGCAGAGGCGGGCACAGCAGTCCAGAGCTGGGAGACAAATGTAGGCACAGGGAGACAAGTGTAAAGGATTGCAAGGCAGAGGTGGGCACAGCAGAGACAAATGTAGGCACAGGGAGACAAATGTAAAGGATTGCAAGCGACACGCAGCCCAGAGCTGGGAGACAAATGTAAAGGATTGCAGGGCAGAGCAGCTGGGAGACAAATGTGAAGGCTTGCAAGCGAGAGGGGGAGAGAGGAGGCACGAAAAAAGGAAGACAAGGCGGACACAATGACCAACAAGAATGGGGACAACAAGGGAGACAAGACGGACCAAGTCACCTGGGAGACAGGTGAATAGCAATGCTGGAAAGGGGAAAAGGGCGGATGCCAGCAGTGCAGGCACCGAACCTGGGAGACAAGAGTAAAGAAATCACTTTAAAGACAAACGAATTGAAATGCTGCATGGCCAGCGGAAATGGGCGGACACCAGCAGGGACACACCTTGGAGACAAATGAGTAGACATGCTACATGGCCAACGGAAAAGGGCGGACACCAGCAGCGACAGACCTGGGAGACAAATGAACAGCAAATAAGTAGAAATGTTACATGGCCAGGGCGGACACCACCAGTGACAGACCTGGGAGACAAATGAATCAGACCTGGGAGACAAATGAATAGAAACGCTATATACATGCCCAGCGGAAAAGGGCGGACACCAGCAGTGACAGACCGGGGAGACAAATGAATAGAAACCCTACATGGCCAGCGGAAAAGGGCGGACACCAGCAGTGACAGACCTGGGAGACAAATGAATAGAAACGCTACATGGCCAGCGGAAAAGGGCGGACACCAGTAGTGAGAGACCTGGGAGACAAATGAATAGAAACGCTACATGGCCAGCGGAAAAGGGCGGACACCACCAGCGACAGACCTGGGAGACAAATGAATAGAAACGTTACATGGCCAGCGGAAAAGGGCGGACACCAGCAGTGACAGACCTGGGAGACAAATGAAACGAATCGCTACATGGCCAGCGGAAAAGGGCGGACACTAGCAGTGACACAAAGGGCGGACACATCTTAAGAAAGAATTGAGAACCCCTAACAGTAAACTGTTTGGGGAATAAAGAAATCACCTGGAAGACGCATGAATAGAAATGCTGCATGGCAAACGGAAAATGGCGGAAAGCAGCAGTGACACAACAAAATACAGAAAAGGAGTCTTACAGTAAATGTTAAGGAGGAAGAAAAAGGGAGTGCCTTTTATTCCTTGTCGTCCTTCCCTTTTCAATTGAAGCAAAACGAGCAAAGCTTTGAGGAAAGGATTCCAAGTTGCCCCCCGAGCTTGGTTCATCGAATACAGTCGTGCACCAACATCAACCAGGTGTCCTCCGGCGTGCACTTCCCTTGAATAATGGCACCACATTCACAAACTACACCCGGGATCCTGCAATCAAAAGGCAAAGACTCAATATGTCTGAGGGATGCAGCACTACTGGCACTACTTACATAGTACCCATTGAGGGCAGTGTTGTTAAAGAGAGGAATCACACGTCTCCAACGTGAAGCGGGTACTGTTTCATCTTGATTCGACTGTGGCAGTATGATATGTCCTGAGTGCTCCGCCATTCACTTTGCCATTGGACTTAGCCTGATGCTTCTCTCTATAAATCTTCCGCCTTACCTCAAGAGGCAAAGTTCCGAGCGATGAGTAGCAACCAAAGTAAATCGCTGCAAAAAGTACCTACAGTTTCTCAGCCCCTGTCCCGCGGCGACAAGCGCATCCAGGCTATCTGAAACCCTACCACAAACCTTGCGATAAACGCATTCATGGCACAGTGACATGTTCAGCCTCTTGAGCTGTGAAATGCAAGATTGATTGTTTTTAGGAATTGCCACGTCTATAGGTTGGAGGGCATCGCTATTGGGTTGTTTTAGGAATTAGCTTCCTCTTTAGACAGCCATCTAATGTCAAATCTGCTGATCTTCCTTGCAACCACATGGTATTTGCAACTTAGGGCATTGCCCCAAAGCAGCAGCAGTGCTCGCAACAAGGAAGGCCTACGCAAGGTCAAAAGCGGCCCAGAAATCGAAAAGACGCAACCAAGACCAACGAAGATAGAGTCCTGCGCCCAAAGCATCCAAGTCCCTCAACCAAACTGTAGAATCTGTTCACTAGATCAGGGTTGTGAAGCCATGCCTTCACATCTATCGAAACCACGCCGCCGTCTTCCATTGCATTGCAAGGGACGAGGTGTGAGACAAACCTTGAACAAAATCTGGATGCCGTTGGCTTTGCATTGGACGGTTGTCAAAAGCGTTCATATCATTGAGCCGAGCACGGCCACCTGATACGAAGCGAGTGTCCCATGCACCAAGAATATCAAGCAAGCATGTGGCAGCGATGCAATGCAAATGCCAATGAGGAGCTTGTGCGCGCTCGCTTTGACCCTCTGAATCTGTCAAGGCCATCAACCCCGTCTTCAGAATATCAGATGCCTGTAAGCTCAAGCATAACCAAAGGGCATCGAAAACATAAAGTGCACCTACTTCCGAACCTGAGGCTCACATACCTCGAAAGGTGCACATACTTCTGGCACGTGCCCGACATGCCCTGTCCAAAGAGTCGAGTCAACATCCCACAGCCATGTCCACACTTCACGAGCAAAAAATGTTCACACCTCCAAGAGGTGGCATAAGCCCCAACCTCGGGAGGCCATGGCCATGAGGCTCATGAGGTACAAGTCAACAGTGAGAATCCAAGGCTGAAGACTGTCGCATGCGGCAACGAAGGTCAGAGGCCTGATAGATTTCAATCAATTTGAGAGCCTGATTTGGCTGTTGCCCCAAATTCCTTCCAGAATTAATATATACATACGCATATACATATACATATACATATACATATATATGAAAATGATGGTTTACGCGGAGATGTTCACCTACTCTAGCTTGACTGGAGCAGGTCCATCGATTCAATGGGACGAGGTGAAGAACAGTATATAATATAGATTAAGTAGACTTTGCAACCTGTTGGCTGAGGAGAATGACAATCCCGTCCTCACAAGACTTTTCAACACAATGCAACGATCTCTACCGATGTACAATCCGTAATACTGATTATGTGTCGGCATTTACGTTGAGTCCTTTGGTTGCGGTGTCAATGTCTTTGCGGGCTACCTTGGTCTGAGCCGCCCAGAGCCTGCGATTGTTCCTCCGCCAAGGCTTCGGTAACTTCTGCGACATCCTAGCGGCTCAGTCTGAGTGCTGCGGAAAACAAAGGAAAAAAGGTCTCCAAACCTCAGCGCTGTATTTGCAATTTGAAGGGACACCCACTACCAAGGATTCTGCGGATCGACATAAAATAAACATGAGCAAATACAGTATAGCAGCAGTTACAAGTCTGAGCATTCCTTGCTACTTAGTCATCCGCACATGAAGAATCATCTCTGCCCCGGAACACTAACAGTGAGCACAAAAATTGGCACCACGAAGCGCACGAGAAAATTCGACCCCAAAACGTGACTTCTAAGCTTAGATTCACCCCTCCCTAAACTAGAGTAGTCTATGCTAAATCTACAACAGCCTTTTCTCTGAGCTCTCTCTAGCCTGTCGTCCACTCCTACGGTGCACTGTGATCCTTGGCAAAAAACACACTTATTGTTGTTGTGTCAAACAGGCTCGCGTTCAAGAGTGAACGAGGTGGGTGGTGCTGGCCTCTACGTGACTGGAGATCAAGCATGACTCTCTGCATCTTGAAACTTTTTGGGACCTGCTAAAGGGCTCAGTTAACTGAAGTGAAAGGTCCGCCTCCGCAATGGTGTGACATCCATAGCGCAATTCACGTGCTAGGGGTGCTTGTAAACGTAGCGCAGCGCGAAAAAAGGGCGCAAGTCCCATCCGGTGACAGAGGTGGCGATAATGGATCGTTGGGAGGAAGTCTTTGCAGAGCGCTGCGTGCCCCAATATGCCCCAATGATGGGAAACGAATAGACGCTGCACGAATCTCCGATTAATGAACACTTCTCAAGTTCGTAGCCTTTGCGGGCTTGTTTGATTTTGCTAGCTGCCCAGGCTACGTTGCAGTGTCCAAAGCCGTAGCCCATCACTAGCTCTCTCTCGGAACTGTTGGTGCCCGATCATTCAACCTGCAACAGCCCATCGAAGTTGGCAATCCCCGTCAGCCCTGTGGATCCCAGCCGGTTTGTATGGGGGTTCATCTTTCCAATCTGCCCTCATGCAAGTAGGAAAACTATTTGCTACCTTCTCACCAGGCCATGAAAACTCCGGGCTCATCCACTGATCCACCTCGCAGTGCTGACACATTAGCAATGACCATGTTCCACCTTCTATCTGCAACCGCTTGGATGCCCTGCAGGCAGCCCTCAACCGTTTCAGAGGTCCAACAGAGACGGGGACGTTTTAGGGGCACTGCATCGGCAGAATCCAAATAGTAGGGGTGAAACCCCATCCACTCAGAAATCTCTGTAGACGCAGCCTCATCCATTGAGGCTACGTTTTCCGCAGCCACCTTAACCTGCGCCTCCTCTGGAAATTCTTCTTGGATGAGTCTCCATATCCGCAGGAACTCAAAGAACAACGAGCTTTGACTGCCCCCTAAGTTCCTACGATTAGCTCTGGCTGAACTCAAATCCCTGCAGGGGAATCCTCCCCATAAATGAACTTCCTTGACTGCGTGGAAGCTGCGGTGCCAGGACTGCACTGTCTCTCTTGTAATGTCTCGCACATCCCGCAGAATTTCCACTCCCGGCCATTGTCTGCTGGCCACCCTGTTGGCCGGAGCGTGAATATCAACTGCAATGGCGCCTTGAGGCACAATGTCAAGGATGTCGTAGATCCTGTATGTTCCCCCTATTCCGGAGAACAGGCCAATCACAAGCACGGGCGCTGCCCCCAGACTTTGACTGGAAAATCGACTAGAGAGGACGAAGTCTTTCCCTTGCAATGTAAGTTGCCTGCTGTACCCCGTTGCTCCACCAGACTCTGACGCATCGCTGCACCACACTGTCTCATCGACCACTGCTGTCAGGTTGGTGTGAAGCAAGGGGATTCCTCCTAGAATGTTCAAGAACTCTCTCTTGGTCTTAAGGGCAAGGTTTTCCCCGTGATCTCCCTTGTTAATGAATTTCCAAACGCTGTCCAAAAAGCTCATTCCTGCCCGACGGAATTGAAGAACGTGGACCCAACGACCTGCCACAACCTGTACCATCTTCCGCTTAAGAAAGGGCTGCCCTAAAAGCCACAAAGTTGCTTGAATGAGCTTGCCAAACCTCTGAGGGGAACCACCAACGACTCCGACCTCCCCTTGAAGAAGAGCACCCAACTCCTCAACCTGCTAAGAATGCGAACCTTTTTCTTTTCAGCGGAAAGAATCCCATGCGTCTTCCAGGTTCTTTCTACCGTGTCGTGGACCTCATTACCAACCTCCGGTGTTTCACCTTTCATCCTCCTATCACCTCACATGAAATTGTCAAGATAAACTTGCCAAAAATATTTATCCTCTTTGATGGCGGTTGAAGCGGTTTCAAGAAGGAATTGGGGAACCGGTTGTCCTCTCCTTACCTGTGCTCCTTTCACCAAGCCTGCCCTCCAAAGCACCTCCTCTGACACTTCCTGCATCAAGGAAACCGAACTATGCATACCCATAGGTAATACTCTGCAGGCTAGGTAGGTTTCAGAGCTGTTCACACCAACCGAGTGACCCGGGTACGATACCCCAAAGGCCAGGTACCCCAACCAGGCCCTGGAGAGTTCGAACAAGTAGAATGCCGATGAAATGTCGCTCTGGTAGAAATGGAAAGTCTGGTCACAATCTAGCACCGCTGCCTGCCACGCGGTAATCGCCGGGAGACCTTCCACTGCTCCCCGCACCTGATGCATTGCACTGTTGGTCGCTTTGAGGTTCATGATCACCCTCGGGCGCCGCTTGCAATTGTTGCTGGCTTCTTCACGCCAAAGAGTCCATTCAAGATTTTGATCCCTTCTAATTCTAATTCAACCACTTCCGATGAGGGAATCCACTCGCAAGTGCCATGCTTAACTAACGCTTCGCAGACCCGAAGTTTTTCCCCCTTTCCAAAATGAGTCAACCCACAGATTTTAGGCCGTGGAGAGTCAAAACCAGTTTTCAACAACTTCTCAGGGGGTCTGAAGGATCATTTTGGTAGCCGGTGACACCAGTTCTACTAGTTTGATTGAACCTCCGTGTCCCAAGGGTGGTAGAGCAGGCAAAATCTTCAGGGCTTCACAAGTCCCAACCTCTTCCCCACAATAGTCGAGTTTCGCGCACTCCAAATCACGCCCCACCTTTTCAAAGCTCAGGAGCGGACTGCAGTGACACTGCGCAAGCTCCTTCGGTGATCACACTGCCTCCTCCTCTTGCCACTTAGACAAGGGCCCCCTGGTCCAGCGCAGCTTGCGCTTTCTAGACCAGCAACCGGAGGACCGCTCCAGGGCTTGCTTTGGGTCTTTTTCTCAACGGCGCTTTGAATTGAGCTTCGCTGTCGGATCCTGAGTCTTCGGAGTACCCTTCGTAGGAGCTGTCGCTTGGGTCGGAGCTCACAATTTACCCCGTTTATCAATATTCTCTTCCTTCCCTTTGTCCTTTCTTTCTTCTTCTTCTTCTTTTTCTTTCTTGTTGAGTGGCTTCGATCCTTGTCCTTCTTTGGGGGATCTCTGTCGTCCTCCTGTCTCCTCTGCAGCTGATTGAGAAGAGCTAGCAGCTAGCAACTCCTCTCTCTCCGTCCTCTGTCCTCCTCCAGCCTCTCTCTCCTTCTCCTTCTCTTCGCCACTCCTCTTGGGCCTTCCCCCAGCTACTTGTTGCGCCTGTCTCACAAGCTGACTCGAGACATCTCTCAAAGAAGAACCTCTTGTATCCTCCAACCTTGTCCTCTTCCTCAATGAACGTGCGAGGTGCCTAACCCCCAATCTCCACGACTCTCCTCTTCTTCTTCGAACCTCTTGCCTTAATTCTCTCAACGCGCGACCCCTCAACTCCTCGCTCAACACCTCCTGCCACTCGTCGTTCCGACCCTCTGCAACGCCTTTCCCCTTGGCCCGCGCTCGTGATCGCAGCGCACCAGCTCCCGCCTCGCGACGTTTGGGTGAAGGCTTCAACTTGGCTGCATCTCCAACTTTCTTCTTGCCAGCCCCGGTGCCATCCGCGTTGTCCAAATCCATTCACCTCAAACCTGGGAGAATGGTCCTGTCGCCTGGCGCACCAGCTCCCCGCTCTCTCTCGTCCTTGTCCTTCTCACCTCTCCAGGCATCTCCTCTCCATCCAGCCATTTGGCCACTTGCCGGGGGTGCGAACCTAGGAAGTAGGCTGGATTGAAACCTTCCCTCGAGAACGCACGCAGACGAGTAACGTGCAAATACCCTTCTTCGGCCTCTGTGCAAGGGGTACCAATGCATGCAAATAGCCCTCTTTTCTGTTGAACTGGGATGAGATTCATTTGTTCAGTTGAGGGTCCGTGCAACCTACTCCATGAACCCTCAACGCCATCCCACTGTCTCCCGTGACCATATGGTCCATCACAAGGAACCCTGCCTGAGCCTCTGAGCGGGGCTCCCAATCCGAAGCGCTCAGCGGGACCTCCACGAAGTCTCCTCTTCCTAAATTCAACAACGCCCAATTCTCCTTGTCGTCCATGCTGTAGGTCGTGCCTTCTTGCTGCCATCCTTCAATATTGCTCCTCAGCGCGGACATGGTGGAGGCGGTGGGATGCTCGAGAGGTCCTCCTCTCTCGATACCCTCAAATCCTCCAGCCTTCGCTTCCTGTCCAATCTCACTCCTGGTTTTGACTTCCTCATAGTCGACTGCTGATGCTTGCGTCCTCCTCGCCTGCCGCTCCTTCTTTCTCTCTCACCTCCTTCTCTCTGCTTGTGTTTCGTCCTTGAGCTTCTTCCTGTGTTCGAGTGTTCGCCTCGACCTGAATGCTTCTTCTCCTTCTCTTCCTTCTATACCTCAACCCGCGGGCTCGGAACAGGTGGAACTGCAGCCGGCGGCCTACGCGAGGGTGTCCTCTGCTCCTCAATCTCGTCCTCGCCTTCAGCCTCCGTGCGCGTGTAAGAGTATGACTGTTCTGGGTCAGGCTCGCCTCCAACGGGCTCGTCTCCTCCCTTCTGCGGCCTCGTTGGCTGGGACTTCGGTGTAGCCCCCGCAGCTGCAGACCCCCCGCGCTCAGCGACAGCAGGTGGTGGTGGAGGTGCTACTGGGACCAGCCTCAGCGAAAGAGTCCTGAAAACCCAAACCTGCCGAGCCAGCCAGTCGTTGGCTGCGCGCCTGAGGTCTTGATTACCCCAGCGCGAGTTCAGATCGCACTGGATATTCTCCAGTGCTGAGCACCCCACACACCAGCCGTCCTCAACCGAGCTCTGGGTCTGATGGCACTTATTGCACCACGGGCGCGGCATCAAGTGCCTTGCAAGACCTATAAGCCGAAACATGCGGTCCATTCGTGAACTTCTCCCTATGCCTCTAAAGAGTACAGTTGGAACAAGCATCGCAGCACAGCCGGCATAACCTCCAACCCTTCTCTTCAACCCGGCACACCTCAAGCCACCTGAGACGCCGGACCACCCCTATCAACAAAACTTTGAAATCAATGTTAGGCCAGCATCGACTTCAAGATACATGGTCACATACATACATGCAAACCCCAATCTGAGCACGGCTATCATACTCGATATACTCTCCACGAACCGTCGCTAGCCTGGAAGCTAGGAAGCTTATCAAACCATGCGGATCTTACAAATCTTGCAACAAAGCGCTGAGTTCACCACTTTGCTTCCACACCAATCAGCCGCAAACCAACCTCTCACCACCTTGCTAGCTCACCACATTGCAACCTTATGATATAGCGAACTCTCCAGCTCAAGGCTGAGCTGGGGCATTTGGCCAACAACAATCGACAATCGCAAGCGAGCACCACAACCCACCAGGTTACATCACATGGCATGCTAACAGCGTGGAATTTCTCCCAGAACTTTTCCATCATACACTGTAGGCCGTCAGTGCTAGTAATTTGAGCATACACCGTGTGGCAGTGTGGTGTGTTAAATAAACTAGCAACTAGTAAGCAAGCTTGAACGCGGTTCCTCACGAGCTTGTGCCAGCTCTTGCTTGAGACAAGCAATCTCTTGCTTGGCTGAACTGCACCTGCAAATCTGTCAACGTTCAGAGTTAGTGGGAGTCCAATGGGAGGAAAACAAGCCTCACCTCTCCCACGACTCAAGCAGCCTGTCTCCACCACGGGATGCCTCCAAATGCATCTTAAAAACGTACTTATCGCATCGATCATCTATCTGAGACTGAAACTGTTAGAGCCTGCTGGATAGAGTCACTGAGACTTGTAGCATCTTGTAGCGTCAGAAGACGCTCTGCTCACACAGCACTCAGAGCTCTCTGGTAAAGCGATCAACGTAATGAGAATACATGAGAATACGATGCGAAAGCAAAAACAGAGGCTCCAAAGTTGTCCCAGAAGATCCGCCTCTCGCAACGACTCGACAAGCTGCTCTTGAAGCCGGTGGCCTAGCAGCGATTCCCAAGAGAGAAAGCACCGAATTCATGCGAACCAAGCAGCTGGATTCTGCTATGAATTGAAAGGAATCACTAAACTTGTCCAATGAAAGCCATTCACGGGCTGTCCTTGACGAATTAATGCTGAATTCTCTGCACATACCTCCATGATTGGAAGCAGCAGCAAAGCACAAGTTCACTTAAGAATTTTCATTGATGCTGAGTCGTGCCTCCTCTAATTTGGCCTTCACAGGCTCGACCTGCAGCATAATAGTCTCATACGGTTTAACTAACCCTGACTATAGCAGCATGTCATCAAGCGGATTTCTGTTGGAGGCCTGCCGTTTCATGTGTTCGAACTCCTCGTGAAATCCTTGACGCGCCTGGGGAACATCTATAATAGGTCCGAAAGAATCCGAAAGAAGAATTTGGCAGCGTGGCTTGCAAGTCTTTTGCAAGTAATGAGGGCTGCGGTCAAACTGTCAAACCAAGGATGAGCGTGACTGAGGGTCCTTGGCCGCTTCTGTCTCGCTCTCAATCAGGCAGTTGCGAACTGCTAGGACTTCTTCGCGGTAGTTCTGCAAAAGATTGAAAGTTTTAAAGAAAAGCATCAGTCAGAATCTGTGCGTGGTTGCACCAGACTAGTCTGCAGGGCTGATGGTTTGGTAGTACTCAAGAGGTTTTAGCGCAACTGTGACTGAGTTGACAACTTAGTGTGAGACTGTGGGATAAAGTCATATTTGATAGTACTTGTGAATCAAAAAACAACTCATGCTTTCGTGATGCGTTTCCCAAAGATCCCATACTGCCTGAGCTGCTTCCACCACCCCTGTCTCAAAGCGAGCCTCGAGGCTACGCGTTAGATCAAATCATGATCATACTTTGGGGGGTGGCCCGAAAGCTCTAAGGACTCTAAGGGCTTTCACCTGCCAGAAGTCTCTGTCAGTAGATGTAGTTGCATGAGCCATCAGAGCTTCTGCCTGGTCGAATCTGTGCCAATCACTCTGTGCGACTGGTGCCCTATTGAGTCACCCGGTTTAAACTAAACCGTCGAGTCTTGTATGAAACGTGAAACTGCAGCTCTTACAGCGACAAACTTGAAGGCTTCAACTTGAAGGCCAGGCCCTGCCTCTCTTCTCTGAAGGTTGGCAATCTCTCGACACCTCACGAAAGTGGATCTGTTAAAAATGGAACAAACCTGAACACATGTTTTACTTTCTTCTCTACAGCAAGTAAACCGTTCCTCCAAAGAATCTTCTTGCCAACGTCTAAACTACTGAGCTTTGCAGCCACAAACAAGCTCCCCTCCCCTTTCACCCTCCTCGTGGCTCTCGACTCAAGCCCTTGCCTCACTTGGCCTTCTTCCTTTGAGCTCTGTAAAGCATTTTCCGCCTGTATCACTTCTGCTCCTCAGTACTATATACTGACATGAGGCCAAGCTGGTCGAATGGAAACTGCAAGCAAAAACTCTGACTCAATGTTCTCAATTTATTAATGACATGACCCAAAAAACAAAGACGGTGTCAACAACCAACGAGTGTTTCTTGGTCAGAAAGCATTCTGTGTTCTGGGCTGAGCAGTGCTGAGAAGGCCTAGCTATACAAAGTCCAATCAATCTATGAAGAACTCACACCAACCTCGTTCTTCCCAGCTTCAACGTGTGCAGTTTGTAGGCCTCGAATATGGAGACTAAGCCTTTGTTGGTTTCAAGTGCTGTAATACATGTGTGGGTTTTTGAAAGGTCGTGCCAAAATCCAAACGAAGGAGTAGCAAGGTCGACAAAGGAGCAGCAAGGACCAGCTGGCCCCTTTTCGCACCGGTAAAGATAAAACCCACACGTAAAGCTACTTTTCTCTACAGGGAATTTGTTGCGCCGCTTGGCTACCGGACTTGCCCGGCAGGATGCGGTGGTTGCCTCAAACAGACTTATGCTGCAAATACAAGCAGACTGATCCTTTTGCAACAACCTCAGCTCAGGCCTCAGAAATGCTTAGCTCCTTCATACTCGGCATAGAAAAAGGATTGACAACTAGCTTGCTCAAAAGAATGAGCAAACGTCCGACGTCTGACCTGTCCTTTCAACAACTACATATCATATTCAAACAGTTGCAAACATAGAAACCCTTCATTCAAAAGTTTTCTTTGCACAAATCCATTGAGAAGGTGTGTCCAAATCCAGATTAGATTCTGTGACTAGTGGAGCTCCCTCCTGCTGCATCATACTCACTCGTTGCTCCAATGTATGCCTGGGGGGCACAGGAGTGTTCGGCTTGCTTTATTATGGCAGTGGGAAAAGGGCCCCAAAGATTCCTGCTCCTGCGAGCACAGTGAGTATTGAGTATTGACATGTACTCCATGTCCTACAAACTCAATCTAAACAAAAAATGTGCTGCCAAAGTAAGTGTCCTGCTCAGTACTTGCCAGTCTCATCTCTTCGCGATGTAGCAGGCGCACAGCCTCCAGGGAGGTGGTTCGCCAAGAACACAATGGCCATGGCTTTCTGATGCTTTCTGGACTGCCTCAAACTCCTGAGATAGCTCCTGCTGAAGCTGGCCCACTGAGCTTCCAAGGGCCTCAGAATAGCTGGTGAGTATATAGCTGTTGAAGAAGTTTCGAGGTTTATCCATCCAAAACCAAGGACAATGCCACAAACTCTTGAGCAAATGGTGCTGCGCGTTGTCGCACCTGACCACTGGGAATCATGCAGAACTAAAAATCCTTTACACTGAAGGTGAAAATACTGTTCAAATCGTACATCCACATGCATTTTCTGGTAGATCAATCAAGGTGGCTGCTCTTCTGGAAATTTGAGATTTTGATGACATTTGATGTTGACATCTTCTAGCAACTGTGCCTTTGTGCTAACTCACAACTGTTGTGGCGTTCAGGATACAGTGCACTG
Organism: Durusdinium trenchii; assembly: GCA_963970005.1. Lineage (NCBI taxonomy): Eukaryota > Dinophyceae > Suessiales > Symbiodiniaceae > Durusdinium > Durusdinium trenchii. The sequence continues at coordinate 530,971 of CAXAMN010021596.1, read as the reverse complement.
GATGTTTGGAGATTGGATGTAGACGAGTCACTTGTATTGGACTGTAAGTAATCAAAAACTCAACACTACACCGACCTGAACTGAACTGTGACATGTAAGGCCCGAAAGAAACAACATCAAAACAAAACAAAATACATATATTATATGTATATATATATATATTATTGTGCTGTCAAGTCTTCCTTTTGTGTCTTTTTTAGACCTCTTTAGGCCATTTAAAGACCTTTCTCTGTTCCTTTCTTTGGCTTTTCTTTACCTGCTGCTACAATTTACTGTACATCCTGAGCTGCCCAATTTAGATGGGCTCAAAAGGGACAAACATGTTCAAAATGAGCATTAAAAAGATCTACGTACTAGTCTACAGTAAATAAGAAGCACAAAGTCAGAGCGGAAAGAATTCGTCAATCTCAACACACGTTGCAGGCTGTTGCTTACCAGGAAGATCAAACATGCCTTGCTAGGACGGTTTTTTGCCTCCACAGCGTCTTCCAGAAGCTTTCGCTCCCTTGGCCAAAGCTTTTCAGAAGAAAAGAGTGAACAAACCAAGAGAGTAAACAGAACAAAAAAGCAATGCAATGCAGTCCAAAGATTGAAACGTCAAAATGACACCAGCCAACCGTCTTTTGCTAACTCGATGTTTTTAGTTCCTTTATCCCTTTCATTACATGCCGCGATGCTCCGCACCCTCCGTTCGCCGCATTGCCCGCCCGGGTACATGCTTTGTTCATGCCAGTTCACAAGAGCTGACGTTCACGCTTCGCAAGTTCACGCCAGTGCCGGAATGACCGGCTTTCAGCCGAAAAGAAAAAACACACAACTGTCTTTTGCTAAACGGCTGATCGAATACATGAATACATGGGAATACCCTCTGCACATCTTGAGGACCGGACGTAGCCAAGGATTTGAGCTCCAACTCAAGTGTTGCAAGTTCACTAGCCTGCCAAAATTTAAGAGTTCAGCCACTGCTTCACAACTAGCGTCCAACTATGCTGAATCAAAAACAGCAACTTGGTGCAAGAAGCATTCACCGCGATGCAGCCGACAAGAAGCGCATTATCGCTGAGCCGTTTGAGCTGCAAAATGCCTGTGCTATTGAAATCAGCACGGCTGACTTCCTATACAAGGCTGCGCTTTGCCATGTGCCTTTGCAGCACGGCAAACACCGCTTGTGCCTTGTGTCTTGGTGCATAGGTCAAAGACGTTCCAAACGAAGCAAGTCTTGTTTTAGACCACGTTGGATGTCCGTGGAAAACTACGGACTTCAAACATGCATGCAGCGTTTCTTCCAGGAAATTCTTGCCGATCTAGGCAGCAAAGTCAAACGCGCTGCGGTGACAAAGCAAGAGCAGGAAGACTCGCTGAATTGAGTGCAACGTCGCAGGAGCGTTCACACCACGTGTGACGTGCTTATCTGTGCTATGGGTGAAATCTTCATCCAGGCCTCCAGTGTCGACGTGCAGTGTCAGTGGGACCACCATGAAACTGTTGATCTGTTAGAAGAAAAAAAGGTCAGAGCGCTTTGATGAACACCAACTCTATCCAATCAAATGCGTTCGCTTTGTTGAAGATAGAGAGAGAAAGAGGCAAAAGAACAAATACATACATCGACACCATGTGGTAGTTTTTTTCTACTATCCAGTCAAGGTTCTGCATGAATCTCCGCGCATTATTTCCTGAAACGTTTGCGGAAAGAAAACAACAAATCCAAGCAAGACTCTGTTTCGTCTTGATTGACCAAGCTTGGGCCTGCACCGGCCAACAAATCTCCCGCTTCCATTCCACACCCTGCAGGCCCTGCCACCTTGATGAGAAAGTGAGAGTCCTGTGATTCGGAATCATTTGGCCTCCACACAGCGGGTAAATTCGGCTCGTCGATGTTTTGGCCCAGTGTCCTTGAGGCTCTCCTTCAACTCATTCAGAATTGGATCATCACCTGGACTATTCCACTCTTCGTTTTCTGCAAATGTCTTTTCCGTCTCAATGTTCGTTCCCTTGCATCTTTCTCTTCTAGTCATACGACTTCCACCACTGCCACCAGTGTGTCACTTGGAATTCTGCCGCTTACTTCTTCGTGAAGTGAGAACTGGTGAAGGAAAAATTGTATATAGGAGCCACGGCACACTTTGCACTGCTCTTCAGCTTCAGAAGTCTCATCAGCGCGAGGAACACTGCAACACGCACGCGACAGCTGGAGTCCTGAGAATGGACCCTTGGACCCTCAGCCACTTAGCATCTGCAACCCAAACAAGGATCAGCAAGGTCATGGGAGTCACTCACAGCGAAAATGATGGAAAATCTGGCCTTCATTAGCATCTTGAGCGAATCCTGAGTTGCAGTTCCACAAACTTATACAAAAATATATTAATGTGGGCACTATTTGGCTGCTGCTTGCAATCGCACAGCCTGCTGCTGGCCAGCCGTCAGTGCATGTGAGTAGAGTCAACTGTGTCATGCTGGGTTGTTTGACAAACAGCTCGTTGCGCAGCATGTTTTTGTGTGTTGCTGATCCATAGCAAGACTTCAGTATTCTTTGCAGTCTGATAGTCAAGCACTCGGTTTGCAATGCAAAGTCCACCACCAAGCTGCTATGCTTTGTGAATCGTCAGGGGAGGAGATCTGCTGCAATGCCTGGAGTTTGACAAGTGAACTCAGCGTTCAAGTTTCACAGCAAGTCTCATGCCCTTTCAATGATACCCCTGGCCCCCATTGGGCCCGCATAGCTTGATCACCAAATAGGTCACACCGCCATTCTGATAAAAACCTATGGTCCTGGTGTGCGAGCATACGTAATTATATACATGAGCCCACCACAAAATAAAAGCACTTGGCTTTGTTAAAGGAAGGAAAGTCATTGTCGAAGGATTGTGTGTTTCATATCACACAAGACTGTTTTTTGTCAAATAGATGCAAATAGATAATTATAGATGGTCAACTTCGCCGACTGCCCGCAAGGAATCTACAGTGACATGGTGGGGATTTTGAAGGGACCAAAGCCAATGGCATGTGCAGGGTGAGCATAGGTACCGCAGCATGCCCATGTTGCTTTGTTGCATTCAATTTTATTGGACGACATCAACTAAATTTGATGGAGACCACATTGCGACCGAATGAAGTGATACTGAGCTGAGCTAAATAATTCAATAAACATGCCTGATTAGGAGCAAGGACGCTACTAGGGACTCCTGGGCTTACTACTAGCAGCAATGTTCGCTACTAGTATGGCTTTTTAGGGATGGCTTTTAGGCGTGCAACTCACAGCACAACATTGGCCTTCACTGCGTTGTGGCGAACACCCCAGTCTGGATGAGCAAGACGTCTCCTGGCGAGCTACCCTGCTCAGCTGCTGGGGTATGTAACAGTATATTATATACAAACTCGTGCAATTGGCAGAGCATGCACAGTTTCTTGCACTTGCATTTGTGATCATTTGTGCCCATGTCAAAGAGTGTGTTTAATTGCAGTTTCAAACCTTAAGTTGCCAGTGACTGTATTCTGATGCTTGTGAGCGGGCTGCTGATCTTGTTCGCAGAATGATTCAGTGCTGTGAGCTGTTCACAGCTATTCAATCTTATCTGCCAAGACGTAACATGGAGCTGCTTCTTAGCTGGAATGCATTTGCTGCTGAAGAGTTTCAAAGTCAATGCCTCATGAATCTAGGAACGGAGCTCTGAGAACATCACGAGGAGACGAGACAGTAGTTACTAGTTGTTACTAACAAACTTCTGTCTTTATTGCAAAGAAACTGGAAGCTAGCAGCTAGGCTAGCGGGCTCCTTACTTCGGCCAGGGTTTCAGTTGGGCATAGGTCTGTCAGCGCCATCAAAGCCTGCATACAGGTGAAAACAATTCAGTCAGTTGGCTTGCCAGAAAGATGCAAACTCTGTCATACACTCCCTTTGTTGGGACAGAAACAGTAAAAACATTAAAGAACTTAAAGCCAACTCAAGTAAAGAGAATTGTGCCGAGTAGCTTCGACAGCTGCTTCTCGGACTTCATCTACCGGGTCCTTCAGACGCAACACTTCGGACACTTCATGTGTTTCTCCACATCTCTTTAGCACTCCCTTTCAACCTGTTTCATATGTAGCACAACTCACCTGCCTCCAAGCAAAAGGCAACTTCCGGAATAGCATGCCTGATGAAGTCGCGGCTCCACCGGTGACATGCCACTTCACGCCTTGGCATGTAAAGAGACGTTAAAATTACAAGTTGCAAAGCAGAAGTGAATTCTATGGGTTTCAGAATTTCAGGTTGATAAATTTGATGCGGAATACTGTAGAGAAGGCATTGGATCCAAGAACTTGCATTGTGTCTCAATGTTGCTGAGAGTCAATGTTGCAAGCTTTCGAGTTTTTCCAGCATTTGCACCTGAGGCATGCCGTCATGAGTCATTGCCCTCTACAGCTGCAAAGCAAGGCTTGTCTCCTGTGCTTTCCTGCTTTATAGATTTGCACATCCCATGTGGAGGCCTAGGCTTCTTGTTGAGGAAATCAGCAGCACGAGCTGCAGAATTCCTTGAGAATCGCAAAGTTGGTCAAGCCTGTCCTGTCAGCATCCACTGCGAAAGAAGGCCATGCCAGTGTCATTCTGAAATCACTCTGAATCTGTCGATTCGGCTCCTGATCACCAAGCTCAGTGTCCGTGCCCCAAATGAGCATCTGGAAAGGTGCTGGAATCCCTTCGATCTCAAGAGCTACCTGGCAAGTGCTCAATCTGGAGGTACCTGGTGTAGAAAGATGTAGATTATAACAGGAGGGATAGCTCCACGGATCTCAGTTTGCATTTGCGTGCCTTGAGATCCTGTACCAATGCAGTTCCATCAATTTGGATTTCCACTTGTTTTCCAGATAGCCACTTGACAAGTACACAAAGACGGTCATGGTGGCACGGAGTCTCGTCCTTGGTGACGGTTTTAGTATCGACTTTCTTTCAGAGTCAGTCTCCAAAGTCTTTACCAAGCGGCACCGTCCAAAGCGTACTCTGAGAGGCCATCCATGAAAACAAGGCTCTCAAGCCCAATCAATTAACCAAAAGTCAAGCCTAAAAGTGCGTACAGGACTGACAGAGAATGCTTCGTTTGCATAGGTTGCATAAAGTTCACAGGAGAACACGCCGTGTCATTGCTGGTATGTGTGGACCCTCGTCCGAGTTTTTCAGTATTCCACTCATGTCTAGGAGTGCTCAGGCCAACTTTGTCTTCCTTCTACCAAAAGCTGCAGGACAATTAAGAGATTCTCTGGTGCTTCTGGCTGAGTACTTTTAGATAGCTCTTCAAGAACATCCCTGTCTTTGTGTGTCCTTTCTGTGCCTCAGGCTGCTTGTTTGGCTGTCCAGACCGGATCTGGTCCTGTTGCAAAACAATTTGGAAGTTAATGTCAAATCTGTTTTCAAGTTTCAGAGATCTTCACACTTGGTCGCACACCAGACTTCTCTGAAGCACCGCCTTGATCGGATTCCATCAAGTTCGGACTGAGGCTCTGCGGTCTGAAGTTCCGGACGTTGCGCCGCTTCTCATCCTCCAAGTGCCGCTCAAGTTGCCAAACACGATGCCTCAAGGTGATTCCGAATCGCTCAAGGTTGAGAGAATTGTTTCACAAAAACGAAGGGATTGACACAGATTGAAGTGATCCTAGATTTGGCAGAGCCTGAGCGCATCTGTTTCAGCAGGGCGGCCTCGGAAGTAGCAAGCTATCTGGCTCAAGACAACAGGTTGAAACCGGCCTTCAGATGGTGTTGAGACAACATTGCGCCTCACATGAAAAATGCCCAAAGAGTGATCCGGAGAAGTTGAGCAACGAACCTTGGAGTTGGAGGTTGAAACACCCGAGTCTTGGGTGTGTTCTGCTCCTTGAGGTTGCTGATGTTTCGCAGCCTAGCGAGGAGAAAACATGCACAAAAAATCGAGTGGTCAAGATTTTTGAGTGCATGGCGGCGAAGAACTCAAGCCAGCAGCCTGTGAGCAGTGGGCATGCCGCAGCACAAGTTCACTGCACATCTGCCTCTGCACCGGAGCACTCCCGGAGCTGTGCCCTCAAGGAGGCATTCTGGCCTGCGACGTGAAAGACATTCGCACAACTTAGTGCAACATGTGTCGTTTATAATCGATTTTTTGGCATCAAAGAGCATTGATAGATAAGTCAGCCTCCTTCACTTACACCACCCAATATTTAATCTAAAAAAGGCTATCGAACTCAAAACTTAGTCAAGCAAAACTCCCTGCACAAGATTTGTACTCTGACTAGGAAAGAAGCTGGGCATGACTTTGGAGAAAGGGTGAATTTAAGATACAAGCGGTGCAATTAAAGGCTAAATAACCCAAACACAAAGCTTGAAAAACAAACCAAAAGAAACACCAAAAAGGTTGAGAGAAGTCGGAGAAAACGTTTCCACTGGCATGGTGAGAGGGAGTCTCTTCCAGGTCTTGTGGCGACACCTCAAGGTCTGATTGAAAGCAGGGAGCTGCAGGGAGCTGGTTTCACGGCGCGCGTTGTTTCAGATTTTGGCGTGTGTCAAAAAGTGGTTGTCTTTCGTTTTGCTGGCCTTTCCCTACCTTTGGGCTTGCCTTTCTGTTGAATCTATCTTATGGTCTAGTGTTCTTTGTCTCTGCTATGCCTGTGTTTCAGTTTGTATCAAAAATCGTGTTTTCGGGCGTGAGGAGAATTGTAACAATTAATCATAGGGGAATGCTATTGAAAAATGAAGGACATCCGTCAAGAAAGAATGCACTGATGGAGCAAAGCTGCCTTCTGGCAATCATGAAAATCAGTTGGTGTTACTAGTAGTAAGGCACTTGTTACTAGTAGCTTCTTGTTACTATATAGTAGTAAGCTAATATGGGACACCTCGAACTTCAAGCACCAGACCGTCAAGGCAAAATTTGATACCAGTGCAATTCAGTGCGATACTCTGTGAGCAGTAAGAAGTGACAAATCGGCAAAAGGGTGCAAAGTCAAATTGTTGGATTGTTGAGTGGAGGCAAGTAGAAGTCAAAACAAAGGGTGAGGGCTCAAAAAAACAGCAAAAAATATTTGACTGACTGGGAACAAAAAGAAAAAGAAGAGGGATCAAAAATAATTCCCGGTGAGCAATGCATGAAAAAAGATACTAGGGCCTAGGGAAAGGACAACAGCACCAGGGCGGGCGATCAGAGGACAATGAAAAGATGTTTGCAGCACACAATTAAACAAAAGTAATATATATTCGGTGTGGATATGCAGCGCATGACCTTTAAGCTGCCTGTCGTGGCAGCCCCGTGCGTGGCGCCGGAGGGGGTTGCAAACTACAAAAGCCACCAGACTCAAAAGGCACCACAAAATAGATCATCAGCAAAAACTACACACCCCATTGCCTCATCAATGAAGGGCAGAAAGTGACGCGACGACCAAGGCAACCGGGTAGCTGTTTTTTTGTTTTTCGCAAACCCGTGTTTTTAGCAATTGACCACGAGGCCAGCGGACCAGGAGAAGGACCGTGATCAGGAAAGGACCAAGGAACCAAAGGACCAGGGGATGAAAGGACCAGAGGACCAAAGGACCAGGGGACCAATGTACCAGGGGACTGAAGGACCGATGGACTAAAGGGATCTGCTCAGGATGTTTTTGTTTCTCCTGGTCTTTGGTTTCTTTTGATGTACTGTAGATACGTGCGAAATTGAAAGTGCAAATGCTGAAATGGTTACAAGGTCTATTTGCTCAAGATGCTCTTCGATGCTATGTAAGTGTCTATATATATATATATATATCATATCTCAGTTTCCCGCTTTGAAACAGGCTGGTGTTTGCAATTCTTGGTCCAAGCCCTTCGCCCCCAAACACTGTGCACAAACACACACACACCGAACTCAAACACACACACACACACACCGAACTCATGCCTGGAGCAAATGCAGCTCCAACATGATGAGTTACTGAGTTACATGTACTGCGGATGGCAATGTTTTGCAACTGAAAAGTCACGCAAACAACTGTGGCCTGACAAGCGTTCGAGGAGCAGGGCAGTGTCTCTATGGCGGGCCTGGTAGAAAACTAGCATCAAATGACTCAGTAAGCAAGCGAATCTCTAAACCCCAAATATCTGATCAGAGGATTTGAAACAGGCTGTGACAGCTTCCATGCTCCTTCATCACTAAGTTTCAAGGCCGTTTCGGTCGAAGGCTCAATGGTTTTCGCAAAATTCCAGGAAACTATATACATACATATATATATAAATATAAACGGAAAATATATTAGCGCGGGGTTGTTGAAAGTGGCGACTTACATATAATGAAGAAATGTTCCAATGACTAATGACCAGTTCACTATGCGAATGAAAGCAGTTTCCTTGTGTTGACAAGCAACTGCAAGGGCCTGTGAATCTGTGAGACCTGCCCGCAATCGAGTCAGTTCCTCCAGGCCGATTTGGAATCGGGCGAGCAAATGATTCAATGCAGGAAGCATCAAAGTGACAAATACAAACCAATTTATATAATAGAAGCACTTCACAAGGCAAGAAGCGGGAACTGTGCAGGTCCGACATACAGCAAAATACTTGCATACGGTACATACAGTACTAAAAAGTCGTGTCCGCCTGTCTGACAGGACTCAAAGCCACATTTGTGTCGATGCGAGCCATGAAGCCACATTCGTGCATCAAATTTGCTGAGTTAATAGGATTTACTCGGTTTATCATGCATATGCTGCATACACATGATTTGCTGGCTCTGCTTTGTGGTCTCAAATGCACATTTTGGATTGTAGATTGCTCTCTAGATTCTTCATGCATTGGTCAGTAAATGAATGCATGCCATCAAAACCACTAGCAACTTCTTGTTGGAGCTCTAAGAACCTTCCTGCTTCAGCTTGGGTTTATTGTTGGCCTTTCATACGCTGGAGCCTCTAAGCTGACCCGCTGAGGACTGACAAAGGACACCTCCGCTTTCTCCTAGATGCTTGCAATGGGCCGACAAGACTGGCAAAAAAACATGTTGCGGATCTGAGCTGAGCTCCAAGTAGGACAAACTAGGAGACACAAAATAAGAGACTTCATCAAAAGAGCTTGAGCTTTAAAATTAGAGGACCGTGGACCGTGGTTGATAGCGATTCGACGGTCGTGGTCCCAATTCTAGGCAAACTCCTACGCAAAAAACAATTGGAAACAGATCAGCTTCGATATAGACTACAACCGCGCGCGCGTGTGTGTGTGTGTGTGTCACCCCCTGTATCTAAGGGTTCCACCTTTGTAACTAAGAGTTTTGAATGCAGGGGGCCATCCCCCTCCCCAGTGGCGGATGGCCAACGAAGAGGCCACTGGGGGGGG
>CAXAMN010021596.1:509708-521669 GCA_963970005.1 Durusdinium trenchii | reverse complement strand
CGCACCACTGCAGATGAGAAACCTCAATGTTAAAACACCTTCAAGTCCTTGAACCTTTCACCATGCTGTTCCACCGCCATCCTTCCCAGCGTGGGAACTGAGTTAACTGAATACCATTGTCGAAGTGTGTGTGTGTGTCACACTCTGTTTCCAAAAGTTTTTACACGCAGGGGGCTCACAGGTCTGTTCCTGGCGTGAGCCAACGAAGCTCCAGGTTCAGGCTGGGATATGGAGAGAGGACGCTCTTTCGACGTACCTGCTGAGTGTTTCACAAGCTGTTACCTCATTTTTCCCTTGTTTGCTTCCATGGTGGTTTGCATGATGTCTCCCTTAAACCTTTCCTTTGTCGCGCTTCCTGCAGCTGAATCGCGCTGACGCTCGCCACCGCAGACATGTCAACAGATTGTTCAATCAATACAAGTGCGCTGACCCTTTTTCACCTTGCGGTTCAATCACCTTTTTCGACCTGGGAACTGAGTTAACTGCAAACCCAATATCAAAGTGTGTGCCGCTGCGCCGTCCCACGTGGGTGCACAGTGTGATCCCCGTCACTGGGGCGCTGTTTTCATGCCGGATTACCACTAACTGACTTTCCCGCTTTCTGCACTGGTTGGATTATCTTAACGGACTTTCGTTTCACCACTGTATTCTCAAAAACCCAAGCCGCCGGGCACCACGGATTTACGACCGCCGGGTATACGGAAATTCAAAGCCGCCGGGCATACGGAGAATTACCCCGCGCAACCCCCCCCCCAAGTTCTCTACTCCCTACCTAATTAGGGTAACAGAGGGAAATGGTACTCGACACACTTGTGCGTCGGCGCCTTTCCCTCTGTTGTCCCTGTTCTAGTCTAGTCTACCCGGGCGGTTTAAGACTAAAGTCCCGCTCCCTAACTATTGCACCTAATTAGTTTCCGCTAAGTATTCGGTGACTCTAGAGTGCTAAGTATTCAGACACACACATGTACACACACATGGACATACACCCCCTCCCTGCCCCCCGCTTTCTTTCTTACGTTATTCGTCGTTTCTTGGGCTTTCTTTCAGGCTTTTTAGGTGGTTTTTGAGGCTCGTTTCCCTGCCCCAGTCAAGGGCTAAGTATTCACTTTTCGCGACACCTATCTTTCTCTCCTGCCCTTTTAGCGCTGCTCTTTCTGTGTTTCTTGCTTTCTTTTCTAAGGCTTTTTCGGCGCCTATTTAGGTTTTTGCGCCAGAGCGCCGCAAAGCGGCTGAGTGTGTGTGTGTGTGTCACACTCTGTCTCCAAGAGTTTTTACACGCAGGGGGCTCACAGGTCTGTTCCTGGCGTGAGCCAACGAAGCTCCAGGTTCAGGCTGGGATATCGAGAGAGGACGCTCTTTCGACGTACCTGCTGAGTTTTTTCACAAGCTGTTACCCCATTTTTCCGAGGTTTGCTTCCATGGTGGTTTGCATGATACCTCCCTTAAACCCTTCCTTTGTCGCATTTCCTGCAGCTGAGTCGCGCTGACGCTCGCCGCCGCAGACATGTCAACAGATTGTTCAAACAATACAAGTGCGCTGACCCTTTCACCTTGCGGTTCAATCACTTCTTTCGACCTGGGAACTGAGTTAACTGCAAACCCAATATCAAAGTGTGTGCGTGTGTGTGTGTTTGTATGTATACAATATACATTGATTGCTTGAGGTGCATTGATTGCGGTCTCTTTATCACCGATTGCACCAACGTGGCAAGGGTGAACGCCGAGCTCGCAATCAGGAGATCACAAGACCTGACGCTCAAATAGAATTTGAGTTAGTGAATTGAGGTTAAAATGCCGGAAGCAGGGCCAAACAAACACAGGCCTGCACGGGAAGCCCTTCCTTCACCCAGAACGTGCCATCATCCCACTGGACGCCAAGGCTGCCATCTGACCAAAAGCCCTGAATCAGAAGGAAAATCTTGAAGGGGTAGGTCAACAGTACCGAAGATAACAAACATGTTCAATAAATAACGCAGCTAGCTGTCGTTGGTCCTTGACATGCAACACGCTGCCTGCATGAAGTTCGAGTCAGTTTTGCAGTCTTTGCATATGACCTCACAAAACGCTGCCCGTGATTCAAGGCCTCGTGGGGTTCCAAGTGTTTATATAAATACTTGAGGCCAGAAGGGGTGAACGAAAGCGGGGAGGCGTGCGCATGCCACCAAGCAACAGACCACCAAGCAGCAGCAGCAGCAGCAGACCACTAAGCAGCAACAGACCGCCAAGCAGCTGCAGAAAACCACCAAGCAGCTGCAGCAGACCACCAAGCAGCTGCAGCAAACCACCAAGCAGCTGCAGCAAACCACAAAGGAGCAGCAGCAGACCACCAAGCAACAGGAGACCACCCAGCAGCAGCAGCAGCAGCAGACCCAGCAGCAGCAGCAGCAGTGGCAGCAAAGCAAGATTTTGATGCTAGATATGAAATGCTGCCTCCAAATCAGTTCAACAGGAGTTCAAAATGTGGCCCTCGTTTTGCACCACTCGCGCGCCGATTTTTATTCTACATGGCCAACTCAAAAAGAAGCAGCAGCAGAAGGAGCAACAGCAGCAGACCACCAAGCAGCAGCAAACCACCAAGCAGCAGCAGACCACCCAACAGCTGCAGCAGAACACCAAGCAGCTGCAACAGCAAACCAAGTTGTTCACGCTAGACATGACGCACTGCCTCCAAATCGGTTCAAACGGAGTGCTGCACGCTTTCGCGCTGGTTATTCTTCTACATGGCCAACTCAAAAAAGAAGCAGCAGAGCACGCAGCAGCAGCAGCAGCAGCAGCAGCATATGCCCACACGCTCACCGCGCGCAGGGTTGAAGAGTTGAACCTCCGGAGGGGTGGTCGTTAACATTGATTTGATCATGTTTTTAAGGTTTTCTGCGGCGCGTCCCCCGTCATATAACTTGCGGCAACTTCAGCTAGCTGAGGCTAGCTTTCGTGATAAGTGCATGCATACATACATACATACATACAGACACACATACATACAGACAGGCAGGCAGACAGACAGACAGACAGGCACAGACAGACAGACGTGGGTATTTATATATGTAAATAAATATATATATGTAAATAAAATGGGTTGGGGCGGTGTGCGATCTTTTCGCTGACACTGCGCGACGACGATACGTGAGGACGCGTGAGGAAAAGCGAGGCTGAAAACAGAAGGTTCAAGGTATGGTGTCCAAGGGGTGTACGTTTAGTTCGGATTGTCTTTAGGTACATCCTTGGGACTCGCAGTTCGCTGCTCCTCACAGCAACCTGGCGGAGTGAGCGGCTGAGCTTTTGAAGGAAACAATTTCGGCAGCAGGGCTGACACTTAAGAGACAAAGCTGTTGTAGCAGGCCAAGTACATTGGAAGAAGTAGCGCAGGCTTCGCATTGATGTCCCGGCGCAGGGAGCGTGGTCGACATTCAATAAATAAAAAACTGTTTTCATGGCGCTGGCCGTGGGTGGATGTTTCTGTGCGCAGTTGTTTGCGCCATGGTTTTTTGTTTCTCTCAATTTTGGTGTTTGCTGCGGTTGGTTTGCAATTCACTTGCGCACTTACGCCCGCAAGCGATGTCGGCAGTGCGCCTCCGCCTACTTGATTCAAAAGTTAACTCACGTGCCCACGCTGCGACTCACTTGCGCACACAGGCATGTTGCTCTATTGAAGTCCTTCCTCTTGTAAAGTTGCCCTTGACCCACACAAGGTCTGCTATGTTGGAATAGCCCGTGCCTGGCCTCCTCAAATTTTATCATCGCGTGGCTCACAAAATGTCTGCCACCTTGGAATGGCCCCTGCCTTCTCTAAATTTTGACCCTCGGGTGGCTTACAAAAGGTCTGCAACCTTGGAATGGCCCCCTCTGATCTAAATTTTGCCCTCACGAAAAGGTCTGCTGGCCCCTTTTTTGTGGGTGCGTTGCACTGAAATTTACAATTGGGTGGCTCACAAGTGGGCAGCTATGTTGGAATGGCTCCTACCTCTTCTAAATTTACCTTCACATGACTCACAACAAAAGGTCTGCTACCTTGGAATGAACCCTTCCTCCTCTAAAGTTTACTCGTGTGATGGCCGCTATGTTGGAATGGTTCCTACCTCCTCTGAAATTTACCCTTGGGTTGCTCACAACAGGTCTGCTACCTTGGAATGGCTCTTCCCTCTGGCTCTTGCCTAAATTTGGCTCTAATGCATCTTGTAAGCACCACATGTAAGCAGTACTGTACTGTACTTCAATGTCTTTTCCCACCAACACCGCAAAACAACCATGACATACATATTCGCAAAGCGTATTGAAGCTTCTCTGCCTAACGTGCGCGTGTAAAGACAAAAAACAGATAAATATGTATGTATGAGGATAAATATGTATGTATGTATGTGTGTGTCCAAAATGTCTTTTCCCAAAATGGTGCACTAGTCGCAATTCCATGGGGGCCCGCTTCTAAATCTCCTTTAAACTCCAACCACACTCAAACCACAGGGGACGTTAAACATGAAGGCATGTCAACTGCAAAAGCTCTGAGAGGTGTCTAGCGCGGACCTTTTCAGGGGCCTGTTGAGCTGCTGGAGCTGTTGTTGCTGCTGCTGGACTTCTGCAGTTGTTGCCCATTTTTGTTCTCAGAAGTTTCCAGAACGACATCGGAAGGACGTAAGAGCTGACTCGGAAAGATTTGGATGTTGGATGGGCAGGTGGTCAAGAAATTGACCGTCGTCTAGCGCGGTGCTAGCGCGGATCTAGCGCAAAAGCCTCCGTTGAGTTCTGTATTCTGTAAGAATATGTTTTCTGCTTGCTTGTCTTCTTCTTCATGTGCATTATTGTTATTAATATTATTCTTCTTCTTCGTTCTTCGTCTTCTTCTTGCTTGTTTTTCCTTTTTCTTGTCTTGCTTCTTCTTCTTTTTCCTGCTCTCTGCTTGTTTTTTCTTTTTCTTGAACCTAGCGCGAATCTAGCGCTGCCTTGCTGTATCACCGTAGTCTGCTGGGGGCCCGCTTCTAAACGAAGACTTAAAAACACATCTCCAACCTTAAAAGTTTACGTGTACATATTTTTTGAGTAGGGCTTTTTGAGCGCAGTCCCAGTGTGCGCGTGTGTGCAAGTTGCGCAGTAGTGCACCACAAAGTAGACCGAACAGCAACAAGTGCAGCACAGTAGGCCAAACAGCAACAAAAATCAACAGAAGCAACAGGAGCTGAAAAGCAAGAGCAGCAAAGCAACCAAAGCAACAAAAACAAACGAGCCGAGTTAAAAACAAAAAAGCAAAAACCAAGGGAAACACCAAGAGCAACAAAGCAACAAAGGCAAACAATCAGCAAAAGCACAAAAACAGTAAAAGTAAATGCAAATGAACAAATATATAACAAAAGCAAGAAAGCGCCGAAAACAAACAAAAACAGCAAAAGCAAAAACGAAGAAAAACGGCGGAAAAAAACAGAAGCAACAAAAGCAGAAAAGCAGCAAAATCAGCAAAAGCAATAAAGCGAGAAAAACCTGTATGTATATATATATATTTAACAAAAGAATCCCCTAATAAATACCCCTCCGTGTCCAAGTCTTGCAAACCATCGCTACTAGGGAGGAGGCCATCGCTAGTAGGTTGGAGGCCATCGTTATTAGGTTGGCGGCCGTTGCTATTAGGTTGGAGGCTCTTGTGAAATTGTTAATAGGATTTGACAATCGGCAAGCCCGTAGGCTCACCTTGCAGTCATTGATGCCTAAAAATGGAAAGCAAAGAGCCAGGGTTGGGGTGCCGTGGTGGGGGAGTGAACTTGCAAAAGGAAAGCCCCTTCCGTCTTGGATCTCTTGTCTTAATCAATCCCATACCCTTCTTGTGGCCAAAAGACCTTTTCTCTTTTTAACATGCAGTATACGTATATATATATATATATTGCTTTTCGTTTGAGCATGCACTTTGCTTAGCAACCTTCCTTCTCCTCTTTTGCGTTCAGGTTTTCTCTGAATCAATCCCGCCTCTCAAATATGTTCTTCTGTGTTTAGTTTATCCCTCTTTTATCTAATCAAATTATATCAAATTATCATCTTAAAGCGTTCTCTCTTGACTTACAACGTTTCTCTTTAAAATAATAGCCTTCTTGTTCAACAACTGCTCTTTCTTCTCTTTTCTGAACAACCTAAAAACAACATGAAAATAGCATGCGTCTTCAAGTGTCTTCATACGTCTTCATGCATATTCGTTGATAATTGGAACCCCTCTATGCCCAACGATGCATTGTGGGGGCAGCACAGTGCCAGTATTTGTCAAGAAGCCTGATGCAGACTGCTGACAAATGCATGCTCAAGGCTAAAATGGGCTGAACATAGAATCCCTCGTTTCAGGATGTTCAAAAGTGGGACTCAAGAATGATCAAGGCAAAGGGCCAAGGCAAAGCAAAGGGATCACGTGCGCATCGCAGAATGATCACTGCGTCACTGTCAGACTACTTACCGGCCTTGCAACAAGTTTGAAAATCCAGTCTCAAACGAATTGTCCATCACCATCTGAGATTCTTAGTAACCAAGGAGCTGTACTGCCACTGAATGCTAGCACTGCAGGACCATATGGCAAATCTGTGGTATTGTCGCAGAACTTACCAACTGGTTTCGCGCCGGTGACAGAACCAGATGCATCACCCAAAAGCACGTCGATAAAATGCCTGCACTTCTGGGCATCCCAGTAGTGTCCCTGAAATATGATCGGTTCAACGCATAGGTTTGGTGCTGTCGGATCCACAAGCTGATTACTTCGCCAGACCTGCTCTAAGAAGCAGCTTGATTTCTTTCGTCTCCGCAGCTGCTGGCCAGGTGTTGGGACATGAGAGTTTGGAATTGGAGCATTTGGATCAAATCCAAAGTTGAAGTCCACAAATGTGATGCCAAAGCGCTCGGCATAGCCCATTTCCCACTCATAGTTGTCCAGCAGGGACCAAGCAAAGTATCCTCGGACATCCACCCCATCTTCTTGGATCGCCCGGCTAACCTCCGAGGTGTAGTTTGCGTAGTACAAAAGTCTTCCAGTATCATTGGCCGCCTCCTCTGCCGTTGAAGCAGCTATTGACCATCCATTTTCAGTGACGTAAATGGCTGGGCTGTTGTACCGCCTCTTTACCCAATTCAGCAACTTCCGCAACCCCCAGCCTGCCCCGTAAAGCCAAGCAGACTCGCCGTGGACCAGGCCCTCGTGGCTGACAGATGAATATGTAAAGTCCCAGCCAGGCTCGTTCGAGGCTGAAATCCAGCCAGTACCATAGTTGTTCAATCCAAAAAAGTCTGCACTTCCTCTCAAGAGGTGCTTCTCTTCTTCGGTGAAGATTGGTAGAGCATTTCCCACAATTGCTCTCATCTCAGGGGGATAGTCTCCGCTGGGTCCAAAAATAGGATCTGAAAACCAGCCAAGCTGAAAAAGAGCTGCCCGTTCAGCTGCTGCAATATCAGCTTCGCTGTTCTGCTTTGGCTCTCGCCAGTCCAGGTTATTGACTATTCCGATCATACCTTTCTGCTTTGACTGGTATTTGCGGCGATAGATGTCTACGGCAGCTGCATGTGCATTCAACATGTTGTGTCCTGCAATGTATGGATCAAGCATGGGGTCAAGAAAGGGCTTCACACTTGGGGCTTTACCACTTCCACTTGCAAGCTTTGTAGCAGACCAGGCTTCGTTGAATGTGATCCAGAATTTCACGCGGTCCCCAAAAAGCCGGAAACACGTATCGACGTAATGCTTCCAATGAGGTAGCACTTCACCCACAGGTTTCCCGTCATTGTCACGCGCCCACCAGCCAGAGCGATTCGGTGGGCTCAGAAGAGCTTGAGGCAAATCCCAATGATAAAGGGTCACAAAAGGAGTGATGTCCGCTGCACGCAACCCATCTATGAAGCTGTTGTACCATTCCACAGCCTCGGGATTTGGATCCCCTGAAGACTCTCCTTCCGGGAATATACGCGGCCAGGCAATGCTGAATCTGTAGTTTTTCAAACCCATAGCCTTCATCAAAGCGAGGTCAGTCTGAAACATGTGGTAGCTATCGGTCGCAACATTTCCTGTGTCCCCCTTGTTTTTAACTCCAGGATTGACGGGGCACGGATGGACCTTGCAGCAATAGCTGCAATTCCCTCCTGGCATTTCAACTGTATTGGCCCCAGAAAAGGTGTCCCAAATGGAAGCGCCTCTCCCTCCTTCATTGTAGGCACCTTCAATTTGGTAAGCTGCTGAAGCAGCACCCCAAGCAAAGCCAGGCGGAAAGCTTCCCTCGTACCGGTACGTTTGTGGCCATGTTCCCCACGGGTACGGCAAAGGGTATGAAGGACACTCTTGGAAACCTAAACACCCAGTCAGTGACACTGCTGTGGTAGATGTCTCTGCACCCTTGAGACTCAGCAGTACGGCCACAATTATGCCGCAAGTTGTACAGCAGCATAGGCTTAGCAATCCGAAACAAACCCACCTGCTCAGCGACTTGCTACCATCCTGCCAGGATTGAACTCAAGTTTCACACACAACGTAATTGTTACGAGGCTCAATCACATCAAATGCATCCGTGCCTCTTCTTCACTCTCTGTACTCGCGGGAACTTCGAAGTCAGCACTATCATCCAGCTCCAAAGTCGGGTTTTGCTCCCAAGACATGGCCAAACCCAGTGGTCTGCTAGAGTCGCTAGACTAGAGTCTACAACATGCACATGATGCGAGTCGGTGTGGACTTATACAGCCAGTTTTGTTTGAGGCAGCCACTGAAACACAACAGTCTGACAAGCC
The DNA here is from genome assembly GCA_963970005.1 of Durusdinium trenchii. Lineage (NCBI taxonomy): Eukaryota > Dinophyceae > Suessiales > Symbiodiniaceae > Durusdinium > Durusdinium trenchii. Next base: position 512,942 of record CAXAMN010021596.1, on the reverse strand, counting down.
TGGAATTCCCTTCTTCTGGTTCACAATGTTGCACGTCAAGATTGGGCGCTTAATGAGACACTACGTTTTGAACCCAAAAGAGTGAAGGGTGTTGCATGACAATGCGTCAAGCTGATCGAGTATACAACCATGTGAGCGCGAATGCAGCAAATCTTGCAAGCTCTGACGCATGTAAGGCTCCGAATGAGAGTTGTAGTTCCTGCATGTTCCCTCTTGTTAAGATCATGGAGATCATGCTGGCAGTGTACCTCTTCCAGCAACAGCTTGTGAAAAACTTTTGTGCGGAAACAGGACGTCAAAACTCTTTGTCTTAGTTACTTTGCACAGCAGAGATCAGCAGAGCATGTCTTTTCATGGAGTGAAAGTGCAAGCAAGCACATTCCACGCTATTAGGTGGAGGCCATCGCAAGTAGGTTGGAGGCCATCGCTACTTGCAACAAGAAGCTATACTAGGAAGTAGTTAGCTAAGCACGATGCTTTTTGCGATCTCAGTCAGCTTTTGGGCGCACCCATCGGCCAGCAAAGCCAGTTGCACCACCAACCTTGGCCCAACCCACCAACATACAAGTTGCAAAAAAGTTACAAGGTAAATCAAGGTACCTGTATCGAGTTTCAAGGCACCCGGGAAAAGATTGGCTACAAAGCGGCTGCAAAATGTGCCAACTGCAAACCCAAAAAATGGTCAGGTCCCGACGGCACTTCCCATGAGGAGACCAGCTCCCCCGCCAACAGCTGCAAAAATTGGAATCGACAGCCCGAAGGTAAATAGCGCGGGAAGCAGTCCAACTGCAGCTCCAACTGTCGTGCCAATCACGGTGCCAAGACCAGCGCCGATCTTTGCACCTCTCTTGGCGGTGAATCTCGCAGCGGCACCAGGTGTCCTTCTGGGAGCTAGCGGGGAGTGTCCTTGTGGGCTTACCTCGACAAGGTTAGAGTAGGTCCCACCTGGTGTGGATGCTTCGGGTGCTTCGCCCTTGTCATTCACAAGGCCTCTTTTGGACAAGGCCAAGGCTGCTGAGTCCTCTGCTTCCTCCTTTTCGGCTTCCAGCCGTTTCCTGATGCGCTCTTCCACAAGGACAGCTTCCTCCTCTATCAACTTTAAGAACTTGATCACTCGCCACCATCGAAGGACAAAAGTGAGGCGTTCGCTATGACGCTGATGACTTGGAATGAAAAAACACGAGAAGATTTGTGCAGACCACCATCAAATCCAGCAAATGCCAAGGGTTTCCGATCATTTGAAATGGTGCTACTACCATTTTGAGTAGCATTTCGACGGCAAAAACTCCAACAATCGCTCGCGAGATTACTTCGCAGCTCTCCAGCATTGATGCTGTCCGCTCTCCTTCTGCACTTTCACAAAGAAAGCCATGGAAGGCACCTTCTAATTCTTTGGGTACTTCTGCGTAAAACATACAAATAAAGCCATGCTCGACTCCAAGTTCCACTATACCCATGCAAAGTTCCACAGTGACCAGGAATAGAATCATGCTTTCGGCCATGTTGGTGTGCAGTATTCGCCCCACTTGCAGACGGAAAGTTGCAAACCTGCTCAATGGATGGCCCAAGAGAGCAGCCAGTCTCAAGCGTTCATGACAGCCTTGCTTGTGTCGCGGAGTCTGTTGCAGGAGATGTTCCAAGGAAGATTCAGTACCGGTGGTCTTTGCAAATGGCTTTGGCAACTCCGTTTGCTCCATGGACACACCAACGGGCCGGATATACAAACAAGAGTTGAAAACTTGCAGTGAGGAAATGTGAAGAATGTGCAAAACGATTTTTAAAAAGTGAAAAAAGAAAAGCACAAACCCACACTTGGAGAAAAGTCCAAACGAAACCTGCATCGCCTTTCAAGTCCAAGCAGTCTGAGTCTCGGTGTCAACAAACGTCCTTCAGCCGTCCCGGTCAGTTGTTTTGAATTCAAACTATCTTGTTGCAAGGAAACGAATTTGCTGGAGCACATGATGTAATTAAAAACTCACATGTCAGTTGCATACATGGAACACATGGCTCATACGATCATATTCAGTTGAAGATTCTAGTGCTCCAGTCGATATTTAAAAAAACAATATGCAGTGATGTGCAGCATCTAATTTTCGGCTCCACTCTCACCAGGGAGTCGGAATGTGAGGAGATACCATGCGCAAAAGAGCTCGGAGACTTGCAAACAAGTAAGGAACTAGTAACTAGCCGCTAGCCACTCAAATCTTGAAAAACCTGAAGCTCAGGGTCACAGTGCGATGGATGGTCCTGGCCTGGCAATGAAATTACTGCACAATTTCCGGTTGGCTACTCTATTCCGCCTTCACTGAATGGGATCGTCTCCTGCCAAGTTCTAGCATCTTTGAGGAATTGAGCAAAAAACAGCTTGGTGCCTGAGCATCTCTATTGGAAAGAGCCTGCAATTGACTAATCTCGACAGTACTGTGTGGCAACCACAAGTAAAATGTGCGACATGGATGGATGACCCAAGTGTTGCTTCTTGAGAGTCCGAACCTGATCATTCTCTTTGCCAATATTTTGTTGACAAAGCTCCTGAAACTGATTTTGTTGATGCTGTCTGCTTCTTTGTACCACTTGAGTAGAAGTCTTTCGCCTGACTGAGCCGACCCCTGATTTCCTCTTCATCCTGGGCGCACAAATTGCTTGCAAGTTCAACCCAATGCTTGACAAAAGCAGAGATTGGGACACTGGATACTGAAATCGTGCTCAGACTGTGTCGGCCAGTGCCTCAACACGTAGAATTCGATTCAATTGCTCAGGGCCGTCAATCAGTTGCGGCCTTCTTCGGGGCGAGGACAAGGGATCGGGCACCTCATTGGGAAGGCGAGAGATTGAGGAAAAGTCAGTGGAAGGAAAACCTCAGCAACTGTCGATGCAAATATGGAGTTTGTCCTATTTTAAAATAGATATACATATATATATATAATACATTTAAAAAATCAGATAGATATATTACATGTATATATGGTACCCACCCCACAAATGTTTACCTCTATAGTTTTTATTGGTATTTGCAATGTGTTGTGCACATTGTTTCTGGTTTGCTTTGGTGTGCGAATTTGAGGTGAAAGCAGACGCCATATATACATACATATTGTAGTGGTTCATGATTGTTTTTGATACCTAATGTGCATAAACCTATATTGAGTAATTATAAGTTAAGTTACATACATATAATATAATACATAGGGTTCGCCTCTTTTTCCGCAACTGGAGCGGGCGTTCTGAGAACCC
>CAXAMN010021596.1:475642-488151 GCA_963970005.1 Durusdinium trenchii | reverse complement strand
TCGGTCTGTCTGTCTCGGTCTGTCTATCTCGGTCTGTCTTGCTTTGTCTGTCTCGGTCTGTCTGTCTCGGTCTGTCTATCTCGGTCTGTCTTGCTTTGTCTGTCTCGGTCTGTCTGTCTCGGTCTCGGTCTGTCTGTCTCGGTCTCGGTCTGTCTGCCTTTTTCTGTTCTGTCTGTCTCGGTCCGTTTCGGTCTGTCGGTCTCGGTCGGTCTGTCTCGGTCTATCTGTTTCGGTCTGTCTGTCTGTCTTGGTGCGTCTGTCTCGGTCTGTCAGTCTGTGTCTCGGTCGGGCAGGACGCACGGACGAACACATCAACGATGTCAATAATGCAGTGTCCCGGGCTGCACACGCATCAGCGATGTCGATAATGCGATGTCAACCCGCCAACATAACCGGCATCGCTAACGTTTGGTCCAGTTTGTATCCATGCTCAAAAACATTGCAAAACAAAGCATTTCCCGGACAAAAAGCTCCCCCCAAGCTAACGCTCAAGATTTAATCTAGCAGATTTCTTGCGGCTGCTGTTGACGCGAGCCTCCACAACGTCTCGGCACCTTCGGTGCGGGCAGATTTCTGACGACTTTTTTTCGATACTAGTGATGGATGCGAAGTCGCTATCAAAGGCCCGTGGTCAGCGATATGCTGCCCGAGTGGACTTGCATTATTGGCATTATGTGCTTCTCAGAAAACTGCCAGAGAAAGAGAAGAGCAAGAGAAAAAGAGTGAGAGAGAGAGAGAGAGAAAGGACGAGACAAAGAAAGAGACAGAGGCAGAGAAAGAGGACGAGAAGAACCAGAGAAAGAGAAAGAGAACAAGAAAGGAATCAAAAAAAGAGAAAAAGGAAGAAAGGTCAAGAGGAATGGAAAGAGAAAGAGAAATTGTCCAGAGAAAGAGACAGTTTTACCGCCTTCCATCGCAGAACCGTTGAGAAAGAACCAGGCAAAGAGCAAGAAGAAGAGAAAGCGAAAGAGGAGGCGGCGCAAAAGAACGGAGGATAAGCGAGGGCAACAAATACCGCCTGCACCTGCCCTTCTTGCCTGCCCGGCCCGCTGTACTTTTTCTATTTTTCAGGTCTTATTTTAATCTACTGTCCTAATAAAAACCGCAGACAATGAGCATCTTTCCCTCATCAACTATTTTGGTGAACGGAAATGTCTTACGGTGGTAAAAAGTATGCCACTTATGTGTCCTGGAAGCCTCCAAGCAATTGCCAAAGATTTGTTTGAGAGCTGCGACAGGTCCTGGACCAACAGAATGCGCAAGGGGAGTTCGCACAAGCATGGCACTTGGGGCAGCACCAGCTCTTATCAAAAGAATCAACGTCAAGAATCACCACATGCCCGACCTGAACACCATCATGGTGCAGGAACTGTACTGACATCTGCTTTAAAACAATCCATCGTATTATCACATGGAAGTTATGCAGTGTGCTTGTGGCTTCTCACACTGTATCCAAGGCAACTGCATTCTTCGAAGACCTTGTAGCTCAGCTTGGTGCTTTCATCAATTTTCAATGTGGTATTCTCACTGCCTTCCTTTGGTCAGATTCTCATTACAGTATATGAATACAAATGATCCACGTCTTGCCCTTTCGACGGTTTTCTTGTCCCTCTGTTTCATTCTGTTTCTCTTCGTCCGCCAGTTTCTGTGGAGTTGTAAAGAGCTTGAGCCAGCCTGAGGATGTGGAAGGACATTACCACATGTGACCTGGGACTCTGTGTTCAGGGTGTCTCTGTTGAAACAACATGTTTGACTAAAGTGACTACAAGCCGCAAAGATCTGCAGAAACTGGTCCTCTTCTTTTGCTTCTCCGTTCTCCAAGTTTGTGGAATTCTGCGAATCGGGCACAGGGAAGAGCCTCTGCAATTGCAGTGAGCGTGACTCACCTCAGCAAAAATCAAATGGGGTGAACCTTGCCTCCAGTCTTCATCGCTAGTAGGTTGGAGGCCATTGCTATTATGTTGGAGGCCATCGCTCTTAGGATATCTCTTTAGAAATCTCTTTGGAAATCCATAGGGGTTGCACGAATCAGCTCCCTCAAGGAAGTAGTCATAGGTGCCTGCTCTTCAATGATGTGCAAGAAGCAGTGAATCGAGCAATTGACTGCACAGCGGGAACCTCGTTGTTGGGAAAGAGCTGAACACGAAGCACCTCAGTCTTGAGGTGCGTTTAAAGTTTAAAGGTTCAAAGCATCTATATACATTCTTTGCTCGCATGGCTTTATGCTTTCGCATTGCAGCGAGCTCTGTGTGCTGAGATGTGAGCTGAGTGTTCCAACCCAGAGTGGCGCCTTGTGACATCATAAATTTACCACAGCCCCAACCATCCCTAGCCAATCTATCCAACTTGGCTCTATCAATGTCCCCGCTTCTTCTCTGTGCGCTGGTCTGCCCTAGTTCACTGGCCTCCCTCTTGAATGTGAGTTCACGGCCTGGAACGTCATTCTGCTCTGAGGGAAAGAAATCGATAGAAAAATACTACTGAGAGGAGGACGAGCAAGTCTCTATGTTGATCCGCATAAACCTCAAACATCTCGATGTAAACCTGCAAGGCATTGGGGCACAAAGGCAGTGGAGTGAATGGGGCAACTCACAAGCAGCTGGCCTTGGCTTCAGTTGCCTCGGTAAAAAATAAGGTTTCTCCTAAAGAGCCTTCCAATCTGTCTCCAGTCTTGAGAAAATGTTGAGAAAATGGCCGCGGCGTCAGTTTCCAGCTGGGTGCAGACCTGCGAAGTGATACTTTTGGATTTTTGAACTCTCTTGTGTCTCAAGCTGTGTCTCATTCGGAAATTCCGCCTTGGCTGCTAGCCGATCAGCAAGAGATGCTTTGTCGCTTGAAGGAGCCCCGCAAACGAAGATGCAAAAAGCCTTCCATACAGAACGAAGATCCGTGCAGTCCTAAGAACTCATTGGGCAGCCACACCTCTCCCATCACGGACGCATCAATATCTGGTTTTAAAGCTTGAAATATTCGATTGTCCTCAGCATGAAACCAGGCAAGCAACAAACTGGCTGATGATAACATGTGTATAGATATCGAGAAATGGTCTGCCCAAAGCAATTCAGAGTCCTCGTGACCGAGAATATGCTCGAAATCCATAACACGAGGAGACGATAAGTTGCACCTCGTCGCGGCTAAGAATCGAGTCATCAAGTTTGATCTCATGAACACCGAGTGCTATAGTTGTCTAAATAAAGAAGGTACGGTAAGGACCCCCTTGAAGCTTACCTGTTTGTTCATCTCTTCGTTTAGATCGCTAATGTTAGCTACAAGGTCCAGACCTTTGCTGGACAGAATCAGGCATGCAGCCTGCCAAGGTTGAGGCTACAGACATGGTAAAGCAAACATATTGCAAACTTCATTGATGTATATATATATATATGCTTGTTGTATTGACAATGTGCGCTTGCAGAAAACGTGATCCAAATGAATCCAGGTAGTGGAGATGTTTGTGTTTCTGTTGATATTTCACGAGTGCTGGTCACCACTCAAATGTCTGTTTGCTTCACCTGTGGGGTCCAGTACAAGACAGTGCAAACACCTTCACAATCCTTCATCCACATGCAAAGACCCAAGTCTCACCTGTGCTCATTCGTCTGCGGCTGGTAGGGGCTACCTCTCACAGGATTGAGTTGTCTAAAGTGGCTGAACAACGAGCACACGCCTTCGTGACACAGAGTGAGTCGGCAGCCACCTTTCTGGAGAGATGGAATAAATACTGTACAAATCTTTATGTATGAGGGACCTCCACGTATAATATTCAGCTACGTTCTATTTAGCTTTTTAAAATAGCCCGCAACACTAAAAAGCTACAAGCTACATATTGAGTTTTTTGTTTTTGTAGAATTTCTAGGTACCTGGAAACCAAGGAAACCTGAAGGTTTGATTTCTGGAAATGTTAGTTTTGTGGTGTTCTTTTAGTAGCCCACAAAACTTTAAAAAAAAAACTACTATGTATATATATAGTTGCTTTAAGAATGTTTAGTTCTTGTAGTTTCTTTATAATTTATAAATACCTGGAAACCTAACCTAGAAACCTGAAGGGTTTAACTGTTTAGAACGTTTGGTTTTTACATGTTCTCTTCTTTAATTCCTGGAAACCTAGATACCTTTAAAAAAATAGAATATACATATACTGTATATATGTTGTTTGTTGATGTTTAGAAATTCTAAGCGCCAGGGAATCTGGGAAGACGAAGGTTTTTGTTTATTTTGGGGATTACTTACTTTAAGATTTAAGAACGACTAAACATATATAGGTATGCAGCATGTCCACTGCCTGCATTCTACGCTACATTTCTCTACCTTCATACAGTAACCCTTTTAGTCTACCTTACGTACTGTAATCTCAAACGTATAAGAATAAGTTCATGTTGCTTCACTGTTTCTTTTCAAGTATCGAAGATTGGAAGAGTACAATACAACAGGGTAGAGTAGTGGGAGGAGCCAAGAAACACAGCGTAGACCAGGACTACAAAATAACTCTACAAAGTTTGTCAACCTGTGTGCGCTTCTGCTTTATCTTGAAAAATGTACATTACCCTACCCTGTGCGACTTCTCCTGTTTGTATTTGACCTTGCTCGACGTTTACTTGGAATAGTATATTGTCCGAGTCTCATTGTATTCTTAGTTTAATCGTTTCATAGAATAGAGTAGAGTACAGGACTTGGGACGACTTGAAAGCTGAATGGTGGGGAGTGGGCTCGTAGGTAAGGGGTAGAAAGTTGGAGTTGGAAAGAAACTCCTAATAAACCTAATATGTAAGCCCTTTCACAACATCCTTTTCACATTTATGCACCCAAAGGCTGTGCAAACAAATGATGCACCCAAAAGCTGTGCAAACAAATGATGTACCCTAGCGCTCTGCAAGCAAGTGCGCATCCTACTTGTTCACTCTAATACACTCAGACCTTTTACCCTACCCCCTTTTATATACTCTCTACTTGAAGGCAGGCATGAAAGGAACACTTCTGAGCGAAAGGATACAGAAAGTGAAAACATGTGAACACGCAAGCGTGTAAAAGGCTTCCTTGAACATAGGACAGGAGCGGGGTGCTAGTCTAAGGGAGGGAAGGAACAAACGAGAAGTAAGGCGACAAGATAACCTTTCGGGTTGTAATGCTGCAGGATGTCCTAGACATATGTTTTCCTGCCCATACTTTATTTGTTAATGTCCTCCGTTACTCAGAAAGCAGGCTGTGCAAGAAAGTCCGTAGAGAAATGGGTTTGCGCAACAAGGATCAACAAGCTTAAAGAACAGGATTGCACACCCATAATATTGTTTGATTTTAGTCGCTCTAGTCGCATGGTTGTATTCTGTCTGCAAGTATCTTCCTGTATTTGTTGGCAAGACCGGCAAGACCTCCTCAAATCAGTCAAGTTCATAAGAAGGCAAAGCCAGGCAAAGGATTGTACCTGCAGCTCATGTGGTCCGAGAACTTGCATCCAGTTGCAGTTCTCCTTGCGGGACGTTGAGTATGGTTGTCATGCGCTTGACAAAGGAACCGCCGCTTCGTCTCCATCGTAGAGGACGTTTCAGCCGTCCTTTTCTGGCTCGCTAAACGGTCTGACCTGAATCTGGTCACGGCTGAATTCTCTACTCTTTCTATCTTGTTCTTACCCTGTACCCTGTGCGTTAAATCCTTCTCCTGCAGATTTGAGCTTTTCGCAATAGCCATTCGGCAAAGATTGCCTTTCACCTTACTTGCTGCCTCGCCATCAGGAGCTCTCCATGCTATAGCAGTAACATGAAATATCCATCTGTAAAATGTTTTAAACAAATAGGCATTTCCAAGGTTGAGGTACCTGTCTACTTTGACTTGAGATTGACATACTCATACAGTAGTTTGTTGCACGCACAGGCACAGGTGTCAAGAAGGTCAAGTTAGTTTGGTGTTCGTCCTCCTGGCATCTTGACATCTCTTCCTCTGCGTGATGAGCCTCAGAGTCAAGCATCAAAGTCTCAGAGTCAAGCCTGAGAACGAGAGTCCTGGGCGTCAAGCACGGGCCTTGGCCAATTGGACTTCCTTCAGAGCCTTCACGGAGAGGGGACCACTTTTGCCAATGTAAAGCCAAACAACTGGAACCATCACAGCATTTGCCGCCATGTATGACAATGCACGGTTCTTGTGTGCCATGCCTCATGCAGCAAGCAACTCGTTTCCTCCAAAAAGACTCACATGTGAGTCACATGTGTTTTCATCTTCACTGGGCACCACGCATCATGATCATCTCTTTTTCTTTCGAAGCGCAAAGACTTTGCCGTGCTTTTCACTGCAAGCGGTGACATGCGAGAGCTGCAAACCGCCTTTGTGTTCCCATCCTTAGACTGCGCCTGTACCAGCTGCACTTTCAAGCGCAACCTGGATTCGACGGTGCACGGCAAGGTTGCACTCCTGCAGCCAGGATTCGAGGTGCAGGCATCCAGCATGCTTCTTTCGTCAGACCTTGACGCTTCCAGGGTGTCAACTTTTGAACAAGAACGCCTGGAGCCAAGCTTCAGACTAAACGCCATATCATCCAAAGCATTGTGGAGTCTGTTCAATTTCCTATTTGGAGTTTCCTTTCAGTGCTAAAACTGCGGCATGTTACAAATATAGAATGCTTAAAATGTGGAGGTAGATGAGGTAGTAATTTTGTCAGCTTGGCGGTTCTTTGGGCCAAAAGGCTGCAATGGTCGAGAGTCGAGGTCGCCCTCTTCGCGACAAGAATTCTAAGACAAACGACAAGGAAAATGCATTTTCGGAGTGGAGACGATCAGCATCCGCCAAGTCCAAGCCTTGGTGGACAAGGGAATTATCAAATTGTGCAACCAATGTTTGAGGAAGGCATGTTCAAAAAGCAATAAGGCACACCGGCTCCTGCTGTGGCTGCGGCTGCACAGAACCTCTGGGTGTTGAATTTTCTCCTCCGACGATTTCAGAATGATGACTTCCAAACAAAACTGGAGATTGAACGGAATTGAAATTGAGAAAAAAAGTAAGCTAAATGATTTGTCTATTGGGCTGCTGTATCCGTGCTGGCCTTATGCTTAAAATTGTTGTATACAACTCCAGATATATAGTATGCCCGTTTGCAGAATGTCTTTTCTGCAAGGAGGTTGCAGCAGGAGCCAAAACCACAAGCAAGGAGCGCCGAGGCTCCCAAATGCACAGTTGAGTCGAATGCCAGCACTAATTCCCAGTAACCATATCGCTTGTTGATTGCAAAGCAGTGGCATATAGTTCCGCTGGCAGACCTCACGAAGCCTCACTTACCAGTACTTGCATGTCAAAGCAACCCATTTGGCGGTGGGGGGATTGCCAGATGTTCCGCTGTCCAAAATCCAAACTGACTGACAGGATGACTTCAGAACTTGCCCTGAGCTCCTTTATATACTAGGCATCATGAACGCCAACCGCCAATTTTATTCAATCCAATTCAGTGACGTTTCGCAATGCCAGTACTAACAAAGCCGTACATATCATGTATTGCGAGGCTGCGCTTTCAAAGAGCCTCCAAACGAGGAGTTTTTATACGAGGGCTTTCAAAAGGGTTTGACAACGGACTGGTGTGTTGATGAGCTCAAAGATTTCCACTCACTTCCATGCAATTGCGGCCAGCCACAAGCCAAGGGGTGCGCACGAAGCAGTCAGCACAGCAAGGGCAGCACATGACATTGACGAAGATTCAAAGCCCTTCCAGTCCTGGCTCCATTCAAGACTTGAATATTTTGCACGAGCAGCTGCTGCCTCAGTAGCGATCAAATTTCTACAAAAGGAGTGTCTTCACACTGAGGGTCAAAACCTAATCATAAAGAAAACCAAATAGAATAACAGCAAAATATGGCTTCACTTCTCGTTCCCATGTGTCACCTAGGAGCAACAGTGACACAATTCTAGTAAAAAAACACAAGATAGTTCCCCGTCACAAAATCCATCAATACGCCACGCTAAGAGAAGGACATCACGGATTTGGACCTCGTTGGTTTCACAAAAGAAATTGAAAATAGAAACAAAGACAGATTAGTTTTGAATGGAAACTGTGACGAGAGTCAACAAATGATCTGCAACAAGAAACCATATAATATATGTATATATGTGGCGTCTGTGTGTGTGCGATCCAACTGAATCCACGTTGAACAAGTTGTCTTTTTTCATGTGTGTGGGGAAAACTTTTGATATTTTCTTGCCAGTGCGTTGGAAGTTTGCACAAAGACATAAAGCAGCCGAAAGAGCATCTCCGGTTAAGTCGCCCCTCCCAGGAACAATGAATCTACCAGGGGAGAAATACACCAATTGTGGAATTGAGAATATGTTTGTCAGTTTTAAGATAGTGATTGAAAGATACTTATATAATGATTAATAAGTTTGATGTGAAAAACCACAGCGCTCTAACACGCCTTTTTCATCTGTACCGGTACGGCCTCGGGTATTCGAGTGGTTCATTCCATGGTCTTGTCACACATGGTGTCCTCTACATCATCCTGATTTTCGCACACCCTGGAAGTGGACATGTGTGACATCTTGTACTGCCTATGTGCGCGCTTGGCAGCTAACATCTAGGAACTGGTGTTCAGCACATGTCTCAACAGTGTTGGCTTGACCGAGAGTTTTGTCACGCAGTCAACTAACATCTGTTTGGTGTCTATCCAGCGTATATGGACCTGACGTTGTTTGATGTCTCTTCGCAGGAGCAGCACTTCAATTGCTTGCCTCTTGTCTTGAATCATGCCCACGTCATTCCGCGCGTGATCATACAATGGTGTGTTGTCTGTATATAACTGCGATCACGACCACTTGATGAGGCAACTGTTCAATGTTGTCTAAACTGTATTCCGAATTCCAAATTTCCAAGAAAACTGCTTTGTCCATACTGCTTCGGTTTTTAGAAACAGTGTAAAGCTCAGCTGCTAATGTGCTGCTGACTGCTCTGTCCTGCTTCTGGCTCTTCCACTTTAGCGGATCAGCGGGGCAATCTTGCCTCCATGCATTGCCTTGTCGGTGGCACATACCATGTATGCAGACTGACTCTTCAAGTCGTTTTCTGTAGCCCACGGTGCGTCTGCTGTCACCATTTTGGTGAGCTGCTGCAAATCACTTGGAACCACCTTAGACCTTCACTCAAACATGTTTGAAATCTCGAGCTTCTGCCACTGCTCTGTTCGCTTCAGCGATCTGTTCTACTGTGCCATGTTGAATGTTCTGTTGTATGTTTGCTGTCATGGCTGCCAATTAGTCAGGTCTTGTCGCTGTCGACGACCAACTCAAGCCGCCGGCTACTCCTCGCAGCTGACTCTTTTCCTTCTCGTTCAGGGGCGTGTCTTTCCCTCGACGTCTCTCTGTCTCTCTCTCTCTCTCTCTCTTAAAATCTTGATGGTGTTCAACTTCTCTGCGTACTCCTTCTGCTCGATGATGAAGCCTTCCTGAGTGCTTGAATGGATACAATGCTCTGAGTTTGTCGGTGATGTTCTTTGCAAACAAGTCTGTACCTGTGCAAATAAGATCATCCACATGAACTGCCATAGAACAATGATATTCACTCTCACGCCAATAATGAAAAAGACACGGATCCAAGCACGACTGTTTGAGTCCTGTAGCAATGAGACTTTGGGTCAAAAGTGCTGCGCCAGGCCTTAGGTGCGTCTGCCAGTCCGTAGATGGCCTTCTCAGCCATCAGCAAGCTGCCTGATGGAACTCCAGGCATTCCACTTGGTGGTGGTTCAATGTACAAGGGTCCTTCATCAACGCGTTGACCTGTAAGATGCTGCTTTTCCAACTTGTGTAGGTCAGGGTCCAAATACCCTCTAACGCACCATCTTGCCTTCACCTTCATTTTTCCAGGTTCTTTGTCATCTGGTTTCTCTGTAATGACAAACCTCGATGGGAGAATGCGTCCTTTCTTGAGTCTAATTTGCTTGGCTTCCCTCGGAGGAATAATCTTCAACGCCTTGTACTTGAACAACTTCTCGACTTCTGCCCGTTTGCTTTCTTTGAGTACCATGTCAGTATCCTTTTTGAGTCCTACCCAAACGGTCACCTCATAGACCTCACGCTCGCCGTCCGGAATTTCCGTCTCCAACTCTGGCATTTTGATCTCAAAACCTGAGTATCCTGACCATTGCTTCAGTTCCGGGTGAAACTGCCTTGTCTGCATGTAGTCATCGTCTGTGATCACGCTGTAGCCATCAACCCCTTCAGTTTTTACCAAGGAGTATCTTTTTCCCGTCAACCACTGCAGAGGAACTGGGCACGTCTTCTCACATGGCCTGTATGGGCCGTGCTGTTGTCCATGAAGTCGAATGAGAACACCGTCTTGCCAGGAGATCCTCCATCTCTTGGTCTTGTCAGTCCAGCGACGGGTTAGTAGTTCTGTCTGTACTGCCTCTGTTAGTCGTTTGTTTGCTCTTCTTCCTGCGTCAAGCCTGCTCAAGTCCTGTCTCATGGCTCTGGTCAATGGTGTTTCACGAATTGGTCCATAAGTGTCCAGGAGCTCCTCCTCGTCGTAGGTCTCGTTCTCCTGCAGTTCAGCAGCTAGGACCTGCAACACTTCCTGGTCCTCGTCCCACGAAGCGTCTTGATCTGGTAGATCTTCTGCAACCACGAATGTGTCTTTCTGGCTCGCCCTGTTGGGGCCCTTTGCATTGGCCAAAATAGCCCGGACTGCTTGCGACACCTCCGTGATCTTGAAGGATGCTCGAGTTGCGGTCAGGATCATGGCCTCCTGAGTCAATTCCAGGTGCAGCTTTCTCAACATGAACCAACCCTGGGCAGCTTCACTCCCTGCTCACGCAACGGCGGCGAAGCGGGTGATGAAGGCCTTCATCGTCTCACCTGAACGGATTGAAGTCTCGAAGAAAAATTCCTTCAAGGCCTCATTCATGTCATCCTTCTCGAGTGGCTTGAAGCGATCATCCAACGCTTTGAACACTTAGTTTTTCGCCACCACTCTTCGGCTTCACCAGCCAAAACCCCGATCAACTTGGGACCATACTTTTCAGCAGGATATGTGTTGGGCAGACTGATGATCATCAACGCCGCCCTGCGTCTCCATCGCTTGTAGAGACTAGGGTCTGAACCATCAAAGCGTTCCAGCCGTGTAGCTGCCAGAAGCCTCACTTGCCATGGGTGGAGCCCAGCCGCTACCCCTCGTGCATCGACGACGGGCACGAGCGGCAACGACCGGGCTCCGCTACCACTGTGAAAAACCACAGCGCTCTAACACGCCTTTTTCATCTGTACCGGTACGGCCTCGGGTATTCGAGTGGTTCATTCCAATGTCTTGTCACACATGGTGTCCTCTACATCATCATGATTTTCACATGTAAGGCATACAATTACAGAGCGCAACAAAAATCAAAAGTCAAAGTAAAACATAGACACCAATCACTCTATAGACTATAGAACATGATGGAACCTCAAAGCGGAAGCACCACCACAAGAAGGGCCGAAGCACACAAGAATAGACAAGACTGTCACAGACTGTCAGACATTTGCAAGATGTGGTAAGACAGCATTTGGGAGAAGCTTTGCAAAGCAGGGGTGAGATGTTCATGTTCAATGGTTGTTCTTTGCTGGGCGTGCATAACATGTTGGTTTTGCTACTTGAAGGATCTTTGGTCGATGTTAGGTTGCTTGAAACTGTCAAGCCTCTTTATTCAGCCCCTACATATATATACACACACACTAGTCTTTCAACATTCTCAAAGCCAGTCTTCGCACCAAAAGTGTTGATTGAACGTGTCTTTACGCCAAGTTCCACTGAACCTTCACGTCCACATCACAGACTTACTTGCTTTGAACATATCTGCTTCACAAAGACCGCTGGACCAATCAACAGAAGCCGCCCCCGAAGGGTGTCCTAATTTTCAAAGCCGGGGGGGGGGATAGACGCCCACCTCTACCTCCCGCCCAGGGTGCACGACTACTACTACTTCCCCCCCCCGCCAGGGCGGGGTGGTCACGACGACTACTACTTTTCCCAGTTCGAGGGGGGGGGCCCACGACTACTACTATTTCCTCGTAGCATAGGATCCCTCTTTAAGGCCCTCGTAGCACAGGATCCTTCTTTCAGGACCTCGTAGCGTAACAGGATCCTTCTAAGGCCCTCGCAGCACAGGTTCGAGCAGTGTAACAAGGCCAGGTTCGCCATGAACATGAAATACATTCAGTGTCACTCAGACTCAAGACCATGATGCCCCACAAAGGCCCGTCAATGCATAGAATTTAATTCCAAAACACTACAATTCAAAGGGACCAGCGGATGAACAAAAACTCTGCAAAGTGATATTACATTATTGATCTTACATAGCTAGGGCTACTGTACAAATCTGTGGCAGGATCCTTCTTTATGGCCGGTAAGAAGGATTCGACGAGGCGTCGTAGCACAGGATCCTTCTTTAAGGCCGTCGTAGACAGGATCCTTCTTTAAGGCCCTCGTAGCACAGGATCCTTCTTTGAGGCCGTCGTAGCACAGGATCCTTCTTTAAGGCCCTCGTAGCACAGGATCCTTCTTTATGGCCTGTAAGAAG